>JANZLX010000008.1:11883929-11897145 GCA_025531955.1 Erythroxylum orinocense
ATAATAATAATAATAATAATAATAATAATAATAATAATAATAATAATAATAATAATAATAAACCAAACATATTTTTAATTTCAGTTTTTTATTAGAAATCTCAACCAAGCAGGTTTTTGTTTTCAGTTTTTATATTGCAAATCTCAAGCAAATAGGTTTTCGTTTTTTTTAGGAAAAAAACAGAAACTAATAACAGGAAACAGAAACCAAAAACAACAACAGAAAAATAAAAGTGGAACCAAACGGCTCCTAAATTATAGATTAAGTTAGACAAAAACGTCCAAACTAAAATATGTGACAGTATTCTTTTATAAGATAATATAAATCAGTTAAGTTAAAGGTATATTAAGACATTGTTTAATTTTTGGAACATGATAGTTGAATCGAAAACGAATTAAACGGTTGAATTCATTTGCAAGCATTTAGTTTCAATCCCTGGTAAGGTAAGAATGTCACAAGACGTTAGAGAAACCTTGCGCTGAATCACGACAGCACCATATTCTCTTTTTCGTCGTTACAGACTCCTCAGGCCACGAAATTAGAAGGCAAAAGTAGCTTTCCTGTTTCTAATAAACCCCCACATAAAAGCAAAATTGCGATATTAAAAACCTCATGTAAAATCTTTTACTAATCGCAAAACAAAAATTATTGCATTTAGTGCAGACGGGTTCCATTAGTTGAGGTTTAATTGTGTAAAATATTGTAACAGAGTTGCGATTATTTAACTTGTTATGATGTAAGATTTCAGGTCATGTACCTATGGATATAATACAAAGCATAAGACAGGTTCTAGACAAGCTTGTTTCTTCTTGCTCGTCCCATATATTGGACGGACTTTCTGTACGATGACAATTTCATTGCAATTCATGACATCAGCTTATTAGCCCTTTTCTTACATGTATATACGTGCAAGTATCCGTATGTATATGTACATGTGGATGTTTAAGATGTTTATGGATACTGTAGTAGGAGTAACTTGCATATGATTTATGCTTTAGTCAAACCAGTTTTAACACAAGTAGTTGAGCTGCTCCTTTCTTACAGTTTGGCCAACAGTCCCATTTTACCTTGTCTAAATCTATAGAAGCCATTAATCATCTGATATTATTAAACAATCTATTAGCTATAGATGCAAACATAAAAGGAAATGGAGGAAAATAGTTTGGCTGGTGAATATGGTATGCCTAAGTAATTCACCCTATGTTACCCATATTATGGCTTTGTATAAATATTTTCTGTTGTAAGGTACACGACCTCCGAATCATATATAATTAAATGATGTGAATCTTGTCTCAGCACGGAATGGTAGGTATAATCTTCCTCTATTCAAATCCACTCTTTTAAAGTCTGGATAAAATTTGATATCAAAACCGTTGAAATCATATCAGATTATCTAACGGATGCTATTAATTATTCTTTCTATTAATATACACATTTTTCTCACACGTCAAATTATGTGCTCTGTAAATTTACTATTGGCAAGTGAATAGTGTACGGGACGAATTTGCATAAAAGGAGACTCTGCAGCGTAGAAATCTTATGTGAATTATGGTACTTTTGGATCCTCTTACAAAGTTATTATGCGGAGACCGTAGGAAACTAGTTACTCGTGAGTTTCTCTAGTCGGAGTAAATTAATAAGCTAAAGTTGGGTATATTTGTAGCTGCCCCTTTAAAAAAGGGTTGAGAAATGTCCTCCTAAAGATGACAAATCCTCATTCCATATTTTTTATTACCAAAACACTTCAGGTGGTCCCGTGTCTGCTCTTGTTCTTAATGATCCATTCCAGGAATCTCTATGACATTTCTTAAATGTCTAGAATAGAAATAGCATTTTGTAGATCCCAGGATATGCAAAATAGTAAACTTTTGTTAGAGGGGCTCTGAAGTGGAGTTGCAAAGGATCTCGTGGATTGAATTTTAAGTTCTAAGACTTTCTAAATTGCCTTTCTTTTACCTTTTAGGAATTGGTCCAGCACCTTACTCCATTTTCTTAAACTAAAAACAGTAGGATAAAACGCGATCATAATTTGGCAATAAAATAGTGAGACATTGGAAGGTTGATTTGTCATTTTGTCTTTGATTTGGTGAAGATAAAAAGGACAACTTCCCATGAGATACCAAAGCTGAGCGGATTGAAACCATTTTGGTTTACAAATCCCAATCCATTGCCAAGGTCTTTCCTCAAGACAGCAAGTGAGCTCACATATAGGAACCACTGTTCCTTGGCAGCAATTTTAAGATAGAGAGAGAGAGCTCTTTGGTTAGTTTTACTCCCAACTTCTTAACAGTTCTTGATTTTAGCATAAAACACACAATCCAACAGACCCCCTTACATATTTGGCTTTGAATTTTGTGAAGTGAACCTATTCTACTGATTATGATGTTCATCATCTGCATAACAACTTGAACTCCTTAACTCTCGAGTTTAGAAGTTTTTGAGACCAGCACTAACAAGAGAAGTCCAATCTTTATTTCTTTAGGTGAACGTCTGTCACCTCTTCTCCCATCTCCAGATTGGGAGTTCAGAGAAAGAGTGAAAAAAGCAAGCGGAAAGGGACATGGAAGAGAAGAATGATGCTGACAAGAATGATGACGTGATGTTGCCTGGTTTTAGATTTCATCCAACCGATGAGGAACTTGTTGGGTTTTATCTCAAGAGGAAGATACAGCAACGAACTTTGCCTATCGAGCTGATCAAGCAAGTCGACATCTATAAATATGATCCCTGGGATCTTCCAAGTAAGATAATACGTCTCTATTGCCTGATTATGGTTTGACTTTGAGATTTAAGATCGCCAAATCATCTTCCCTCAACCCTGTTTCGTCTTTGATTAACTTGGAATGCATGAAAACAGGATATTTCACTCTTCCTCTCCCTCTTTTTCTTCCCAAGTGTAGAAACAAGAACAAAATTTTCCTGCAGTTACCTTCTGAAAACGGTGTTTTTTGCAGCGGTGTAGCCTGTCTTAACCAATGGCTGCCGTTCACTTAAAATGATTCTCCATCTTTGGCAGATTCTATGTCATCATGAGGAAGCACAAAAAGTTAACATAATCCAAATATTACCATTAAATAGATAAATTCAGATGTTTAATTCCTCTGTGTATCATTGTTTCTGTTATTCTATTCGTATAGTTCATTCCAAGTAAATAAAAAATTTACGAGCATTTTCTATGTTTTTTATCACTTCCCTCCGAAGAGCTTGCGACTACAGGTGAGAAAGAGTGGTACTTCTACTGCCCTAGAGATCGCAAGTACAGGAACAGTGCAAGGCCTAATCGAGTGACAGGAGCTGGGTTTTGGAAGGCGACCGGAACTGACCGTCCTATTTACTCCTCAGATGGCACCAAGTGCATAGGTTTGAAGAAGTCCCTTGTTTTCTACAGAGGTAGAGCTGCCAGAGGGATTAAAACGGACTGGATGATGCACGAATTTCGACTACCTTCTCTTGGAGAACCATCACCACCGAAAAAAGTCCTGGACAAAAGCCTTCCGGCAAATGTACTCATCCCAGGACTCGTCATCATCTCCAGTACTTGTTGTCACTTTCTTTAGGATGACATGTATTAACAAGGAACTTGTTTTTGCTGTTACAGGATGCATGGGCTATCTGCAGGATATTCAAGAAAACCAACTCCATGACACAAAGAACTATTTCTCAGTCTTGGTTCTCTACATTGCAAGACACTACCTCACCTGACATGCTCAATCAAGCTGCACACTGCACTCCATTCAGTTCAGAGAATATTTCTTGCACAACGGAAATATGTTCTTTCCAAACATGCTCTGTCAATGACCTCCTGCAACAACAACAACAACAAAGCTCCACAGCTAGCTTCCCTGGATTAGATATCCCACCTTACAAGCCTATCTGTCCCACAGTCGACAAACCTTCTTTATTTGCACCATCCAATGGAGACCTTCCCAACTTCCTGTTTTCACCAATTGAATTGTCAGGTTTAACCAAGTGCTCAGTTGCTCCTTCCACGGTACCGAATCCTGCCATAATTGATATTAGTAAAGCTTCTGAAAGTATGGACTCAGGAGTCCCGCAACATCAGTTCAGCGGATTCTCTCTCTGTTTTCCCCATAACGTCCAAGGGCATACATGCGCAGGAGAAGATGAGGCCGTGCTGAGGAAGAATCAAAGTGAAATTCATGAAAATAGCCAGTGGGGGGCCGTCCGTCCGATGGGATTTCCCTTCAGTCTGCCCTCAAATCTCCCTGACGCATGGAAATCTGATCTGTCGTGGGATTCACCACCTTGTCCTAGTGAGATGTCTACAAATTACTCCACAAACAAGTGCTATACTTGAATCCCATTACTGGGTACGAGAAATGGGATTTAAGAGTAGCATTTGTTTTGCACACAAGAATTCAGATATTGCATTTTCGCCTTGGTGATTTAATATTTTTGCCATTTTAAGATAATCTGTTATCAGAAATATCGTCCTGTTTACGGTACTACTGTACAGCTTCTGTAAATACTTATACAAGTGAAGTTGTTAGGCTAAATAATTATTTTCTATACCAATTTACATGCTATCGCTTCTTGTCCAAATAACATCCAAAGTGGAGTCAAGCTTATGGCAAATAGAGATAAGTGTGGCAAAATAAAGAACAGTTGATGGGCATGAATTTCTAATCCATTTATGTTAACAACTGCAATCAACAATAACTGTAGCTGAAAATTGAATTAGGGGCAAGAAACATAATGACACATTAAAAAAAAAACCTTCTACAGGTCTTAATGATATTGCCATAGCAGGTAATCAAGCTTGATCATAAAGAGTTATGCAATAATTGATAGCTCTGCAACGGTGCATTAGATACAATTTTTTAACTTACTTCGATGAATGAACATTAGATTAGTAGTCACAGTCTTTAGGAAGGTATCCAAGTACTGGGTCTAAATTTGAACGCCAAGTCTTCAAAAGATTGGGTCTTTAAAAATCATGATTTGCCAATTTTAGGGCATGTTCCATCGACACTTGTGCTTATATTTACCCTAAGATCCACTAATTGTACTTTATATTAATGTGAACGGAAAACTTATTTTGTGGCTGCAAAGAGATGTCGGGTCTTGGCATCTAGTAATTTACGTTTGGAGGGATATCTTCTAATCATTAAAGTCAGTTCAAACGCCAATGGGGTCGAAATGCAGAATCCCTCTGACCAACTTTTGGGTTGAAAACGTGTCAATGCAGGGTGACTGGCAAATTATATTAGACAAGACACATAGGAAACAGCTTCACTTACACGCTCTAAAATTAAAGAGACGTTCAATTAAGAAGTTTTGGATAAGGCATGCGAATTGGACATGAAATTTCGAAGAGATAAACCAATTGTATGCATAATGCTGATATAAAAGAGTTGTCAAACTAAACTCGTTTTTGGTTGTTTGTCTTAATTGGGGCTTGTTTTTTTTATGTTATTTGAGGTCATTAACATTCTTTTAGAGCTATTATCATGTTGTACTAATTATTAGGTTTATTTTTAGGCTAGAACTAATTAGTTAGGCCTTTGTTAACCAAGTATTAGCCTGGGTTTATGTTATTAATGGTGATAATATAAAACACACCTAAAACAAACATGAATGGATAGATTATCTTGGAGTGAAATACCACGTGAGAGGTTTTCTCTTTCCTTGATTTTGACCTAAGGCTGAACTTATCAAGAACAAACATTCTTATGGTGTTCTAATATGACTTATCACGTTAATCTTTGATTCGTTAGTATGTAACGTCAATCCTGTTATGTTTTCATCTAGTTCTTGTTGATATGGGGCATTGAGTCGTTGGGTTTGAATAAGTCTAATTCAAGTGAAGTGATCCGAATGATTCTTTTGATGATTGAATTTTAATAAATCCTTATTGACGTTTGAATCAATTTTGGCATTAGAGCACAACACTTCAATCAGGTTGGATCTACTTGCCCTTAATTTTTTTTCATGTTCTTATTTCGCTCTTATTCTTGTTTTCATTCTTGATCTTGTTGTTTTCTAAGTCTTCTTTCCCTTGATTTGCAATTCTTCGTTATCCTTCATCTTTCATCGTTATCTTTATTGTTCTTTGTTATTCTCTATTACTGTTTGATTGAGATTGTTTAGGAAAAAAAGAAAAAGAAAAAAAAAAGAGATGTTTGGTTGCTGCCTAAGTTAATAAGATTAGGGTCTAACAAATCATCCTATATAAAAAAACAATAGAAAAGAAACAAATATGGACGAATGCTTTTCTAGAAATTCAAAGATCTACATTCTACTTGGTGTTTTAATTCTATCAAAATTTTCAAGTTTTAAGAATTAAGCCTGAGTGGTTTGACTTCTTTCCTATTCATTATTCACAAAAACTTATTCCAAAGTGATTGTTATCACTCCAAATTGTGTTATTATCCTTAATTCTTATTCTTTTCCATCATATACCCCTTTAATCTTTAATTCTTGATTAACTCATAAGAACTTGAAGCCTTGTGTAAGTTACAAGCACAATCTAGAGTTGAGATTTAGGGAATTGAGAGGAAAAAGGCAAGATGGTGAGATTATTATTATAAAAACCTAATTAGGTGTAAACACGAGAGTTTAGTGCATACTTTGTTAAGTGTAAATACATGAGGGAGAGAATTTGGTACTGCTTTCTTTCCTTTCTACTTTGGCAAATTCACAACAATGCCCTCTAAAGATAAAGGAGTTGCTAAAGGAGCAACTAGTGGGGAGGATGAGGAAGAATCAACCAATGTTGATATATCTTTTGTTTTAGAGGCCATGTAACTATAGTTTGACCACAAGTTTGGCAACCTAAGAGGTCAGTTAGAAGTCTAAGAAGTATAAATTATTGAATTATGTCAAACTTAAGATTGAAGAGATGTTATTGATGGGAGGCATGGAAGCCAACAATATAATGACATTTATGGGGATGATGGTGATTTTTTTGCAAATTTAAAAGAGGAGCAAGTTGCTAATTATGAGTTTGGGTAAGGAGGCAGAGGTGGTCGAGGTTTTATGAGGGACTAATGGGGAAGAGATAATGTAGATTATGATCTTGGGAGCATTAAAGTGTTTCGTTATTCTAACAGAAAAATGATCCATAGGAATATTTGGAGTGGGAGAAATGGTAAGATAAACTTACACAAGCTCGAAGGAAAAATCAATAACGCCCACTAGTGACTTGAGAGGAAATGAAAATGGTCATGAGCTGAGGATTCATTCATTCACATTGCTATATGGACTTATATCAAAAGTTGCAGGGGCTTACTCAAAAGTCTGAATCATTAAAAGAATATCATAAAGAGATGGAGATTGCATTGATACGATCAAATATAAAGGACGAACAAGAGGTCATGGCTAGATTTTTACAAGGGTTGAATAGGCAAACAACTAATATAATTGAGTTGTAATATTGTATGGAACTGGAGGATATGGTTCACATGACAAATAAGGTTCAAAGGTAACTTAAACGAAGGGGTTCTTCACATATTATACATAATTCGAGTTCCTCATCTTGGAAATCAAACTGGAGTGAAAAAGAAGATAAAAATGTTTCCAAAAGTGAGGACGACAACTCAAATTCTAAAGATGTGGAGAGTAGTATAGAAAAGTCCAAAGCAGAGGTTTAAAACATCTGAAATAATGATATTAAATACTTTAAATGTTTGGAAAGAGGAATTATGACATGATAATGTCCTAATAAGCACACAATGATTATTAGAGAAGAAGGTAACTATGAATTAGAAATTGAGCATAAAAAAGAAGTCCACTCTTAGGGAATTAGAGAGAGTGAAGAAGAACAGTATATGGTTGATAGAGAGATGATTGTAGTTAGACATGCCTTGAATATGCAAATGAAGTTAGACATGCCTTGAATATGCAAATGAAGGAGTATGAGGCTCAATGAGAGAAAATCGTCCATACACATTGTCATATATAAGAAAATGTATATAGCTTAATTATTGATGGAGAAAACTGTATAAATGTGGCTAGCGTTATGTTAGTCTTAAAATTGAACTTACCCACTACACAATATCCTAAGCCATATAAGTTTTAATGGTTGTAGGAAGGTAAGGGAGTTGGTTTTTAAGCATTAATTTTCTTTTCTGTTGGGAGGCACGAGGATGAAATTTTGTGTGATATAGTGCTTATACATGCTAGTCATATGTTGTTAGGTAGACTATGATAGTATGATAGTAGGGTTAAGCTGACAAGATTAGGAATAGATATTCATTTGTACTTGATGATAAACTTGCGCTCTTGTATCATTTTCACCATGTTAATATTTTGAAAGTAGCTCTTCAAGATTAGATTTCTCTAGTGGAGCAGGATTAGGAGCCTTAAAACCTAGAGGTGGAGGTGGTTGTCTCTGAACATTGGATGACTGTAGTTGTGCAACCTGATCATTCCACCAAGAGAAAATTGGATGATTCCTCCAGCCTGGGTTGTAGGTGTTAGAAAATGGGTCCCCTCGCTGTCTGTTATAATTGCCCACATATTGGACCTCTTCAGTCTCTTGAGCAAAAAGATTGCCAACTTGACACTCAAAAGGTATATGTGAATCTCCACCACAATGCTCACAAACAGCACAACTCCTTAATGAAGAGCTAGCTCCTCCTCTCACAATGTGCATCAGATTATCCAACTTCTTCGTCATAACATACATCTGAGAAGATAAAGCCACTGTATTGTCTACTACACGAGCTCCTGTAGGTCGCCTGGGATGCCTTTTTGAATGATACTGGAAACTACTAGTGGCCATATCATCAATCAACCTGTAGGGCTGATCTAGTGTTTTTTTCATTAAACTACCTCCTGCTACAGCGTCGATGGTACTCCTGGTCGATGGGTTCATTCTTGTATAAAAAGTATTGACCTGCTACCATGTAGATAGCCCATGACTAGGACACTATGCCAACATATCCCAAAATCGCTCCCACGCTTCATATAAACTTTCATTTTCATACTGAGTGGAGGAAGTGATCTCATTCTTCATCTTTGCAACCCAGTAGGAGGGAAAATTTTTTCCAAAAATAATCTCATCATCTCATCCCATGTAGTAAACGATCTTGACTGCAAACTAGCCAACCATGCTCTGGCCTTATCCCTTAGAGAAAATGGGAATAACCTTAATCTCACCGCATCTTTTGATGCTCCATTCTACTTGAACAAATCACAAATATCTAAAAATGTCTCCAAATGGGTGTTCGGATCCTCTAAAGGCAATCCTTCAAATTGAGATGCTCTCACCATGGATGTAATGTTGTGAGGAATCTCAAAATTCACAACTGTGATCGTCGACCTTATAATGGGAGACATGGATCTATTGTTGTGTCCCATAGTCAAATCCATCATAGTTAACTCCCTTCTCTCTTCAGTATGTGGCATCAACCTCTCTTCGTGTTGTTCCATCTCTGAAAGCTGCTCTTCTCTAGTCCTTTTTATTGAAGTACTACTCTAAGCCAATCTGGTTTCCTTACGTTACCTACAAGTAGTTTTTTCAATTTCAGTATTTAATAGCAAATTCTTTGACCACGAGTGAGCATAAACAAAATGGAACAAATAAAAAATAATAACAAAACTAAGGATGAAAAATAAAACACCCGAAATAAAGCGACCAAACAAACAACTAAAATACGCAAATAAATAACAAAGCCAAAATTAAATCTGAGGCAATTAATACCATCTAATCTAATGACTCACAATAAAGAAATTTCCCCGACAACGGCGCCAAAAACTTGTTGTAATCTAAACAGAAAAATATAAATTAAATTCTATCTTGACTAATTAGAGGTAAGTGTACCCCATCGACAAGTAATATAAATCGGTAAGAACCAGATATCGTACCCAAGGAAAAATTTCTAACACGTAAGACAAATAAATTAAGCGATGAAAAATTACTCAAACGATCAAGAATTGATTGATTTGAAAATAAAATAAAATAAAGTAAGCAAATAAAGAAATTATGAAAAATGCAAGGTATGAATTAAAACGACTAGATTTAATCAAATGACGGAAATTGGTTAAGGTATCAGATTTTAATTGGATTGGAAACTAAAATAAAATTGTAACGGTGGATTAATTTAGGAAATACTTCACTTAAGCAAGTCGAACCTAATGTTCATGGTGTTCCCTTCTCTTCTAAATCCGATTCACTACTTGGTTTATAGATAATTTGGAATAATAAACGTTAATACAAGAAGCCTAAAATTAAGTTAGTTAATCCTAGGTATCCTCACACAAGATCCTAAGGATGGTCTACTTTTTAGTCTCAAGTATGTCGCTTGATTAATTTTTTGACAAATTAAATCCCATTGGTTGTGGCATTCAATCATCTAAGGTCTTAATCTAGGTGATTAAGCTAAATTAAGACTAAATATGCATTTAATCAAGCAAAAATCATTACCACAAAAATTATCCTAATACAATTTCAATCTTAACCTTAACCGAAAAGAAAAACTTACTCACACATATTTATCAATGTGACATAAATCATTTTCATAATATATGTTTGCATTGATTAAATCCACACACTTAAATTAAATAAAGAATAAAAAAGAAAACAAATTAAAAACATCCCTTTGCCACAGCTGCAACGTTGTGTGTGGAGTGGAGAGTCTCCTAGTTGCCAACGTGATTTGATCTCCACAAGCTGCCACGTTCCTTGCCACCAGCTCCAAGTTATACCACCAGCTGACCTGTGTATTTGGAGAGTGTTAATTGATGGTGCAACGTGAGTGGATGGAAAGTCTTGAGTGGTATGTAGCGTGATTCCTCCCAGCTAACGTGTCTTTCTTGTTTTTGTAAGAGTCTTCAACATCCCAAGCCTCTTTAACTCCACGCAGCTGCTTCCTCTTTTAATGTCCACCAGCTACTTCATCGTGGGGACTTCCACTAGGTGCTGCTTCATGCATGATGCCACCAGCTGCTTTCGTCCACCTGCAATTCAACGTCTTGTTGCCAGCTGCTTCCCCTTGCCACCAACTAATGTATCTAAACTCTAGCTATTTGGATTGTAGCTCTCCAATCAATTAACGCCTTTAATCTCCAGCTCACCAGCTCAACGTCTATTGCCCAATGTTATTTTTCGTTTTTCAGCCACCAACTCCTCTCTCTTTGATGTGTCACAATTTTTATAGAGCTGGTGAGAACGTTCGTCAAAAAGAATGTCTCCTCCTAACTTCCTTTATTGTTTCTTTTTTAGAACACCAAGCTGCCATCTTCTTTCCCACCCATAATCTTGTTTAATCAGCCCCCTCAAGCCGCCACTTGACTATTCCCAAGCCATGCTAAACCTACTATAGCTGAAGTGACAAATTAATGTTGCTTAGTTTCTTCACCATTCACGCACCTCATGCCTAACTCTTCCTTTTTTTCAATCTTTCACCGCCAACTTCCTCTCTTCTTTTCTGCCAAAGCTATATTATTTTATTTTTCATGTTCAAATGTCTCCAACTCACGCACAATACAACTGTCTCGCCTTCCAACTCACTATTTTGTCATTCCTTTGTTAATGTTGCTGCCATTCTTTTCTTCCACGACTCTTCCACTGGCTCAACGTGTCTTCATCTGCCATAATTTTGTATCAACATCCTCTTTTTTCCATTAACTCATGTGTATGTTGTTTCTCTCCCTTGAATGTCCATTTAGGTCTCCTTGGTCCCAAACTATTATATTCACAACCTCTTCATGCAAAAATTGTGATTGGTATCATGTCAAAATGTTAATGTTTTTAGGTTGTATCTTTACTTATTTTGAGGGTTTTCTTGCTTTATACTCTTAAATCTTCCAAAGCCAATATGTGCCTAAAACTAAAATAGATAACTTTTAATTAGTATAATTTAAACATTAAATGGACAAGAGTTTAGCAAATTATGTATCTAAAATCAATACAAAATGCTCATTAACAACTTGGCATGGGAGGTTAAGTAACTTTTTGCTTGAGAATAAATTTCAAAGAGTAAAGGTAGATAAAACCTTATTTGTTAAGAAAAAGGAGAATGATTTACTCATAATACAAATAATATGTTGATGACATCATATTTGGTGCTACTAATCAATCCTTCTATGAAGAATTCTTAGCCTTAATGTAGTGGGAACTTGAAATGAGTCTGATGGTAGAACTATCATTCTTTCTTGGGTTGTAAATTAGGTAAACAGAAAAAGCAATCTTCATTAGTCAAGATAAATACACAAATGAGCTCATCAAGAAATATCATTTTGAGAATGCCAAGCCGATGGGTACTCCTATGTATATTGGAACAAAACTTGATAAGGATGAAGAAGGCAAGGCTACGAATGAGAAAAAGTATAGAGGAATGATTGGGTCACTATTATATCTTACAAGCTCAAGACTAGACATTATGCTAAGTGTGTCTCTTTGCGTAAACTTTCAATCAAATCCAAAAGAAAGCCACCTTTAAGCAGTCAAGAGGATCCTTCGTTATATTCTCAGAACTATGGACTTTGGATTATGGTATCCAAAAATTGATTCATTTAACATAGTCGGCTATTGTGATGCAGATTATGCAGGTGTAAAGTCAATAGGAAAAGCACAAGTGGACACTGTCAATTTCTTGAAGGATGTCTAGTTTCTTGGTCTTGCAAGAAACAAAATTGCATAACGCTTTCTACAATTGAAGCGAAATATGTGGCACCCCACCCCCGACCGACCCGACCTCAACACCGAGCGGGGTATCCGAGTTCGAGCCAGTGAGAGCGGCGTGCTAGAGCGGTCAGTCAGTCTAAAATTGCCATTTAAACTAGACGATCGATCGGCACAGACGTGCACCAAATCAATTCGCGCAATAACAGTTGGTTGGGAGAACATTTCTTTAAGAAACAGTGCATGCAAATAATACAATGAATATTGTTCGGCCAATGACAGTTCATTAATAATAAAATCAGTCATACCGTATCCAGTCAATTCCAATTTCTTAATCCATCAGTACAATACAAATATAACAGGTCGGCAGACCATTATGCCGAGCAATGCCATTTCAGTTTATTAACAAATCAATCAGTACAGATCAGTCAATGCCAGTGGCCAGTTGGCCGAACACTAATACAAACAGAAACTCAAATACAGAGACAGACACAACTGATCCCAAGAGCGCAGAAAGCACACTCCCGTTCGGCGACGGGTATTCTTCAGAGTCCTGAAAAATAGTTGCAAATTTTGGGTGAGTTTTGCAAACTCAGTGAGTGACCATCATCGATGGTTCACCCAACA
>JANZLX010000008.1:11941048-11962190 GCA_025531955.1 Erythroxylum orinocense
AAATCCATTTGATTTCACCTTTCTCTTCTTTCTTTCTTCATTTCTAACATAAACCCTAACCTCCATTTAATCCCCTTTTTGAATCTAGCATAAGAAAGATGGAAACTTACCTCCAACAAGTGGATTGACTTGTTAATGGTATAAGGATGTTCTTATAAATGCAAATGTGATTTAAAGTATATAAGTAATGAATTAGGCATGATTGAATGAGAATTGAGAAATTTTGTAAATATAATACAAGAAAGGGATCGATGAATGTATGATTGATGAATTGAGAGTAATCAAACTTACTTAATGCATAATCTAATTGCAAACAGGATACATACAAGCTATGATGAATGGATGAGCAAGATTTATGAATAAGATTACATACCCAAGATAGTCAATTGAGCATGCATTAAACATAACACATATACATATGTATGATTGGATACTCATTTGATTAAACAAGTTAGTAATGTGTAAATATGTGTGTATTGCATGATATAGAAGCAAAAATTGACCGACAACATCCAAACATTGTTGGATCATCAAGGCAATAGCAAATTTGGAGCATACTATAACTCAACC
This sequence comes from Erythroxylum orinocense, assembly GCA_025531955.1. Classification (NCBI taxonomy): domain Eukaryota; kingdom Viridiplantae; phylum Streptophyta; class Magnoliopsida; order Malpighiales; family Erythroxylaceae; genus Erythroxylum; species Erythroxylum orinocense. The sequence continues at coordinate 11,941,619 of JANZLX010000008.1, forward strand.
TAAATGTTTTCTCACTATATTTGATTTTTTGTTGTTTAAATTCCAATTATTGAATTGTTACCTATAAGATTGTGATAATTCCGAACATTGATAGTCCAAGGAGTCCAATATTTGGGAATGTATTAGAAGGGCTATCTACTTGTATGTGAATATGGAAAAATGAGTACTAAACTAAATGTTGAATGTCAGACTTAAATATGATAAATGACTATGCATACTGAATGAAAACGATTGATAGTATATTGTGTGAAATGATGCATTTCATGACATTAATATGCATGATCAGATAAAGGAGTTGGAACCGAAGTGACTAATGTGAAAAAGAATTTAAAGCTCAGGAAATGTGCACACAGAGCCACAAGCTCAGTTATTAATGAGCTCAGTCTTCACAATGGGTATGGGACAGTATCTGTAATGAGTCCGATATCCGCAACAAATATGGGATAGTTAAATAGGTGCTCAGTCACGACAAAAATAAAAATAAAAATGGAGTCTCATGAACATTTGCATATACATATCCTTCCATGTGTCCTGAGAATGATTGGAAAGAACCATTGATTTGTGTTGAATAGTGATATGAAATACCTGTGTATATGTTGATGATATGAATGATTAAGATGAGTGATTGGATTGTTTTGAGATGAATTTATGAAATGTTTATAATCCTAATGTGCTTGTGAAATATGATATGTATATTGTGATTTGGTATTCAAACTGAGTGATGTGATGAATGAGAATTGATTCTAAATAATGTGATATATTCGTGAAATTGGTTTTATACTCCTGATATTTATGTTGACATGAGTGAGCACATCGATGATGATTCACCCACTGAGTTCGCAAACTCATCAAAATAGCAATGTTGATTTTCAGGTACTGGGGAGAACTAACTTCTAAGACAATCTAGTAGCAATCTAGTATTGTCTATTTTGGAATCGAGAATGGCTTAAAGATCTGGTCAGATGATGTCTGAGCAGTTTAGTTAGAAAGATTCTGTTAACATCCCATTTCATGAGATATTTTGTATACGACAACAAACTCTCAGATGTTTTGTGATGCAAAAATGTGGATTATGAGATGTAATGCTACAATGTAAATTATGTTTGCGAATGAAACGGGAAAAATGTTTTTATGAATATTATGTGTATGATGCCTTGAATATGATAATGTGATTGCTCTAATTTGCCATTCTTGTGAGGTATGTGCTCGGATATTCTCTGGAATGTTGGGTATATGTCCTGTAAGAGTGGTACGTTACATACAAAAACAATTTTATTCTAACTCTCTTCCTTTTGCATACCAACTCAATCAATATTTAACAATGAAACACATTATTCATGGATAGATTTCAACCAATTCAGAATATCAATTAAAAAAATTTTATAATCAAGATTATAATAAGCTTAAAAAATCGTTAAAAATTCATTGAAACTTTTGTTCTTAGGCTAAAAAACTAATGAAAAATATAGGTATTATGTGTGTAAACAATATACAATATCATTCAACTTGAATATTTCAATGATTAACTCTCATCTTTTTATATAGCAATTAAATCAATATTCAAAAATGAAACATAATATTCATAAATAGATTTCAACTAATTCAGAATATCATTTAAAAGAATTTTATAATCAAGATTATAATAAGCTTAAAGAAATTATTAAAATTTATTAAACCCATCTCCACACTTAAAATTGTACAATGTTCCCAATTGTACACAATATAAGCATTTAAAAATAAGTGAGAGTGTTAAGTTGGTATTTTCTTGATTGTGACAATTTTCTAATTTCAAATCCACCAATGTTAAACTACATCCTTGCAAAATATAAACGAGAAAGGGATAAAAAGAACATGGAAACAACATAAAATAAAATAACGTAAAATAAAATAAAATCTTATATTAACATATGAAATTCAATTAAATTAAAATTAAATAAAATATAAACATATCCTAATTCATAATGAGTGGCTTAATAATGAGTGGCTTGCTTAACTTCATCTTGGATTAATAATGAGTGGCTTGCTTCCACCCACTTCTTAGCAAGGGGATTTTGAAGCCTATAAGTAAGCCACCTATTGCAAAATAATAACAAGGACATAATTTATCAAACTAATAAATCCAATTGTAAGCATTAATGCCCTTTTTAATGACAAATTGTTAATGAAAGAGGGAATAACAAAAATCACTAAATCATCAATTGATTTGAACAATTTGTCTTCGAGGAAGTAGGAACCCTTCGTACTTAAGGTCACTACCAACGCTTCAACAGTAGTTTCTTTATTTAGTTCCTTTGCTAGTTCTTCTTCAACCATCTCTGTCCACTCTTCTTCTTCTTTCTAGACAGAGGTTTCTGACTTATCTTCTTCAATTATCTCCCGCCACTTCTCTACTTCTTCTTCTTGGATGGAGGCTTCTTCATCTTCTTCAGGAAGCTCTTTGTCAATTCATTCATTAGACCAACCCTTGTCTTGTCTTCACTTTCGAATTTAATTCGATCAACTTTAATTTTAGCAAGGATTTTTATTAATTTATCTATAATACTTGTTTCCTCTTCCTCTTCCACTTCTACTTCTTTTGCTTTCTCTCCTTCTGGAAGCTCGTTTCCATTCCTAAAGGTGATTGACGTTCTATATTCTTCAGCATCAGTTTCAATAGAATTGGGCAAACTCCTTTGCATTTAATTAGATATTATCCCTTTCCCGAGTTGGCTTGTTAACTAGAGTTGCTTAGGACTGTAAATATTCAACTGGAGCGTAATTGCTCCATCTATAGGCGTAAGAGTTACTACACTTTGAATTGTAGTTGTTCCTGTATAGTACACCTTGAAGTTGATCATACATGTTCGATTGCTCCCATATATAAGTTGGTGCTCGACATTTATGACTGTAGTAAGTACTCCCACAAATGTCACAACATGACATAGACATTAGTTGAGCCTCTGAAAACATTTGAGCACACCTCTCCTTCCCATATGGCAAGTTTTGTATTACGAAGACGTATCCTGGCTTCCATAAAACTATTGTTTGCTTAATCCATCCATTGTGAGTTGTGGCTATGACAATGAATTGTAAATTCTACAATAAACCACAAACTCAAGATCAAGTAAAGAAATTCAAAAGATAATTAAGTTAATAAGCCACAAATGTAATACAATACATTAAAAATAGAATAGAATAGTATACAGAAAATAATGACTAGTATAGTAGTATTCAGGTGTTCTTAAAATTAAAGTCCTTGATAATAGTGTCAAAAAATTGATTGATTGTGTCTGAGTTAGTCAATTATGAAATAATCGCAAATGCACAACGTAGCTATAGCTAGTACTGACAAGTACAGGTCGATCTCATGAATATGAATGTCAATTTTGGCCTGGCTCGACCCGATTTTGGCCCAAGTTGACTAGGCCATAGGCCAAGCTCAGGGCAGCCCGACCGAAAAGTCAAAAATAACGTCGTTTTTTAATTTAAAATATATATATATAAGGTTGGACTAAGCCACGGGCCACCCAGCCCAGCCCGACCTATTGACATCTCTACCCACAAGGATTATGAGTACTAGTAATTACCATTATCCTATTATCTAATATATGGAATTGGTTTTGATTTTTAATTTTAAAGAAAAAAAACTAAAGCAAGTAAGATAAATGGCAACAAAATTGAATCAAAAAATTAAGGAAGTACTTAGTAAACTATCGATATCAGAAAGCTAGTATCTAGGTTTCGAATCCCTTAAAACTCGTAGCAAATTAATCTTTCATTGTGCTATTGTTTTATTAATTTATTGGACCGTAGAGATTCCTATGGTATAGTTATAACTGACATTAATTCTACTAACAACTAATCCTAAAATTTTCAACTGAATTACTGAGGTTAAAGTTTATAGGATTACTTTACCGATTTGTGAATCTCTCTATTAAGTTTGACCCTAATTTAGAAGATTTATGTTATCCTATCTTTAGGGTTGAAATCAACTCCTTGCAATTATACTAGATCTATTCATAAACAAGATTTCCCAATCTTTATGTATGAAATTATATTATGATATAATATTTCAAATCTATTAGAGCATAAATAAAAAATGTAATCGGATCACAATATATTAACCAAACCAATTACATTAATAAAAGAATCAAATCATTGTTAAATTATAGACATAGGGTTCATCGAAATGTCCATCAGAATACAAGATCAAACCTCTACCTTGTAAGAACATTTGATGTAATTGAAAGGGAGATTTAGAATTATGAATCTTCTATTTTCTATTCATTTTTCTTTCATTTTATGTTTGATTTCATATTCTATCATGTGTAACCTTAATATTTTCAATTGTCACCATCCGTTGTAAGATTCTTCGGGATGAAAGAACCGAGAAGTCGTCACTCATTTTCAATAAACAAGAATATCAGTCGAGGCTACCAAAACCAGTACTGATCCTAGATATTCCACGAGGCAATGCTACCAAGCTGAAGGGCACAAACTATCACAAAAAGTGGCTGGTGAGGGTATCTCGTCAAAGAAGTACCCAACCAATCAACTACAACTGAAAATATTAAGGTTCTATTCCATTTTTCGTTGTCAACAAAATTTGTCTCAAATATGTCTAGTAGTTCAGTGGATTCAAATCAATCAGATTCTCAATTTAGCTCTTGCTAGCTTGCTTTTCCTTTGCCTTCTGAATCTTCAAGACCTTCTTAACGATTTTTTGTTCCTCCACCAAGAAAGCTCGAATAATCCTATGCAGACCATGAAACAGAGATTAATCCAATTACAGGGCTTCCAACAGAAACAGGAGAAATTTTGAAACAAGCAATTAATAAGGACAACCTACCTCTCCCTAACAGCACCTCCAGACAATACCCCACCATAGGCACGATTTACAGTCCTACGATTCCTGGATAGTCTGGACCTTTTGTATTCAGCAGGTCTCAGGTGAGGTATCTGTAATCCATCAAATCAACATCATTGAAGCAGACTTCATCAAATATGCGGCTTAAAAAGAAACAACTTAGAGAAAGAGGGCATCAAGTAGTTCAAATAGAAATTGGCAAGATACTACAAGATCGACAGTACTAAAGTACTAGTCTAAAGTAAAGAAGATGAAACTTTGCAGAATAAACACGCTATGTAATTCTACTTGCCTTACATGGAAAAAGTAACGCAGCTACTGGGACAGGAAAGAAGACTAGTATTGGCTTATCAGAGTTGTCAATTCCTAAGGCATACCTCTCACAAATTTTTTGATGGCAGGAATTAAAACAACCCTCAGTTGCAAAATTATGAAATGTTAACCCAAAAACTGAATGTTTTGACTCACGCTCTTACCTCCCAATCTTTTTTACAAATCATGCTCAACTATGACTAAGTTGATTTTTTGCAGATAGCCATCAATATGATCCTAAAGACCTGTTTTGATAAGAAAATTGATGGGTATTAACCACTAAGTTATTCCTCAGTCATAAAAGACCTAAGGTGTAAAATTTTCTAGGATCACTCACAAACAAGTGAACCACACAACTCCCTTAGATAAGAAACAAAGGTTAATCCTCAGGTTAGAAGAAAATATAACACCACACACAAATCATCACCCCGAAAGCCTCCATAGTAACGCAGCATTTTGAAGCATACTCACAATATCCAGTGCCTCAATGACACGAAACAAGTAAAAACAATGCAAACTTTAACATTTCAAAGTAACCAAATTCTGAATAGCCAAGTGAAAAAGTATCAATCTTTTCCATCTCAAATGCACAATAAAGACATTAAAGCAAAATTTTATGGCATCTTCGTCTCAACGAAAAGAACAAAAACCCACAAAAACAGAGCAACAATCGAAACCAAGTAAAACATCTCAAAACGTAAATCCTTCAGGCATTAGACCACATACCCCTTGAATCCTCTTGCCAGTAACGGGACACTTAGGTCCACTTGCCCTTTTCTTCGTGGTCTGATACACCAACTTCCCACCTTCAGCCAGGAAAAAAAAAAAACACGCCCATCAAAATTTCCACTCTGAAAACCAAGAAACGAAAGCAAAAATTTAAAAAAATGAAAATCAGCCAAAACACGAGAATACCAGGGGTTTTGACGACACGATGCTGGTTGGATTTAGTGGCATAGCTATGCCGTTTACGGTAGGTCAGTCGCTGAACCATTTTTTTTGCGGTGAGGAGGCTCAAGAGAGAACTTGGGCAGAGACAGTCCAACCACGAAGCGGGCGGGTTATAATTAGGTTTTTTGTTGGATGAAGCCCTACATCTGACGGCTGCTATTATGAGTTATTTTATCAACGGTTGTGATTGCAGAACTGGGCTTCGTTGGTCAGTCAGTCTTTTGTGCACCTGTTATTATTTATATTTACTTATTAGGAGTTCACAAGTACATTCCCAATTTTTATTCTGATTTAAACATTTGAATTTGGTTTATGTTATTTCGAAAGTATCCATTCTTCACATTTGGAGATTTCTTCATGTGCAAGTTGAGAATTTATTCACATTTAGAGATTTCAACTTCAGTCAAACTCCTCTTTATACATTGGAAAAAAGAGATTAAATATCTGCTTGTAACTGAAAAATTGGTACAGCCCTGATGCTTTTTCCAGGTATTAAAGAAATAAAAACTCTACAAGGGCTGTGACAGATAAATTGGAAGGGTAAGTTATTCCAGAAAGCTATTTTATCTATTAATGGTTGGAGGATGTAATGTACAGAAAGCTGATGACTACCATCAGCAAGGAAAAAGCAGAAAAGATGGTTCTACATGTATCTTCCGGCTAACAAAATTGATTTTGCTCAACTTATTGTGACACCAAATTAGCTGCTCCATTGTTACTTTGGACATGCTCAGAACCCTTGAGACCAACTTCATATCCACTTGTGAGAAGAAGTAAAGAACGTGATCTGAACTGTCTTCTTGCTGCTTTCTAAGCTTCCTCAATATGCAGTTTCCACTCCTCAACATTTCCTTAAGCTTCTTCTCCTTCTGCACTTCATAAAGAAGCCGAGTTTAATCAAGGATGGTATTTCATCAGATGGTGAAAATTTTAAGCTTACCTTTAGCAGGCTTGCTTCAACCTCTGCCAAGAGCTGTAGCTGAGATGGGTCTTGAGGTTCTATTTGAGTTCCTTTCCGGCCCTTTTGAATCACTGAATGTGCATCTTTGTCAGCTCGAACAAATTGCCAGAAAATTCGTATGGATTCTTCCAAGATTTCTACTAACATATCGCTTGTAATCACATCATCTTCCTTGCCTTTTCTTCTTACCTTTTTACCCTTTGCATTGTCTTCTGCAGAACAATTTAGCAATTGTTAGTCACACCCATCAAGAAATGAACAGTGATTCAATGGTATGGTTATACCTTTAATTACTGGAACTTGTAATAAATTACGCATGCTACACCTCTTCCTAGTGTAATTTTCTACCCTTGGACCTTCGAAAGATTCGTTCTCTACAAATCTTTGTAACAGCACTTGAAACTGCTGAAATTCACCAGCAACTTCATTGTATTGGCGCAGGCTATGGTGGTCAGAGTCCCATAGCTCTATCGCCTTCTCATATTGCCAATGAAGGATTTCCCATGAGAGGCACATTTGCCCAACATAGACAGTCTCAAAGTCACCATGCAGTTCTCTAATGAAGTTCATCATCAAGTCAGGATCAGACTTTCTACGTTTGCTCAGCAGAAATTTCTGAGAAAGAAGGGAGAATCCTCGAACTGAAGCTTTTCGGCCTGAAATTGACTGAAATAGGTCCTTTGATTGGAGAAAGCCTACAGATTTCCATGAAAAGTGGAGAATAAAGTAATTGAATGAAACTTAAAATCCAATCAACTTTAGTGATCTAACGAAGACTCAATTGGCCAGCTATCGGTACTCATACTTGAAAAGTTATGACAATCAACTAGGGATAACTTTTCCTAATTTGGCTCTGCTGTGACTTAAGAATTTTGTTCACGTAAGAGATCAGTGTTAGAAAAAGAAAAAGGTAACTTGGGTCATTGGAATTAATCATATAGCTAAGTTGAAACTTGAAAGTTTGTTGGATGGCATTAAAGATTAGTGATATGCACCTTCAACTAACCATAAAATTTGGATTCACGCATTCAGGAAAATAGGTTTTGTTCCACATTCCTAAACAATTAAACAATTATGGTTAACATGTGACCCGACTACTTAGCATTACAGGGTAAAAAATCATACACATCAGGTGACACTTCAAAATGAAAAAGTGTGTTACTAAAACCTGTTACATTATACAGGCAAATAAGATCCCTTTTTCATGTACGCATGATTGCATGTGTGTTAGTAGAAAAAATAAAAAGAGAACACGTTAGAAGTTATGATTGCCTATTACTCGCAGTTTCATATTTCTGTGTATTTTGCAAAACAGATTGAGTGGGTCCATGCCCTTAACTTCTAAAAGACTACAAAAGGTAGGTTGTGCTATGATGTCCATCGATTGAAAGGTATTGATCTGTAGGATCATCTCGTCATAATTACACAGATAACCTCCTATCTACAATAAACATTTGAATGCAATTGTCATCACCGTAGGACTTGAGAACACAGAAAAATTTCAAGCAAAATAATGGAACTGTGAATGCAAGAAACTAACCCATGGCATACATCTTTTGGAAATTCAGGATATCAAATTTTCGCATCCGCTCTCTGTAACTCTTGTAGAACTTGTGCAGCTCACCCATTGCATCTCCTTGTTGAAACTTCTCATCAATTTTCCATGGCTTGAAATCTTCCATTATTTTAGGAGACTCGTCTTCTTCTGAGATGGTCGGAAGACCTGTGGCTCTGGCCTTTCTCAGCTCCATTTGCAGCTGTTCAATGAAATCTTGATGCTCCCACAAAGTATCAAATTTATTTGAATCATCAGAATTCCATCCTGATGAATTCTGTTCATTGGACTTCTCAGGATCACCTAAACCATTCTTTCTACAGCAAAGCTCTTCTTTTCTATAGCTTCCGTCGTGTAAGTCATTCTCGGACAAATTCTTGAGGTCTTCGTTGCCTAAGTTCTGCTGCGTATCAGGCTCTTCTACTTCTCTTAGCTCTTCCAGTACTTCACTATCTTCCTCATTAAAGTCCTCGTGACCATAAACTGAACTCAAATTCTGAAGATTTACATCTAATTCCAAATCTTCCTGATCTAAGTCTAGCTCCTTTTTCACTACACTCAAACTGTTACGATCAAAGCCATCATCATCATCTTTCTCCAACAAGAACCGATCACTGCTTGATGCCACAAAGCGACTAAAAACCTCATGGCTTGAAGTAATTGAATCAGAATCAGAATCAGAATCCGAATCCACAGCCACGAACTCCTCCCTGGAAACAGATGGAACTTCATTTTTCAAATCATCTTCATTACCCAATACTTTTCTATTAACCTCCACTGCTTTTCCCTTCCCAGAAATCGACTCTTTAATGGCTGTGTCTAATCCAAACTCCTGTATTTGTTCTTCTTCACTTACAATATCTACAGAACCATGTTGTGATATCTCATGAACGAGCTCCTCATTTGACAATAGCCCTTTACTGACATAACTAATTGGACCAATTGAACCACCACCAGAATCAGTGTAAAGCTCTTTGACAGTGAGGTTCAGAGCCTCAGGCTTCTCTATGTATTGATTCAAATTCTTCGCGGATGAAAACTCATACTTATTGGTGTTTGTGGAGGTCGTGCTATTTGAACAAACTGGCTCATATTCCTCTTTATATGTTTGATACTGAAACTTGAAAGTGAATTTTGGTGAATCACTCTCTTCAACATATCCACTTTCTTCAGTATCGTTCGTAACATCGATTTCAGGTATCAGATGCTCAGCCTTTTTCCCTGTAGAATCTGGAGTGAAATTCGAATTGTCTGCTTGAGAACCAGTGTTCCACTTAATTCTGTACAATTGTGAAATTAAATTACCAAAACGCATAACACATGAAAATATGGTCAGACAAGGTTTAAGTAACATTCATTACCTGAAGATAGTTCTTTTGCAAAGTCTAAACAGAGTCCGGAACAGAGTGAACACAGAGACCCAGAAACAAGCAGCAAGAAAGATCAGTTTTTGATAGAGAAACCTATTGACAGAACCCATATTCACCAACTGAAATGGGTATTTCTTGCAGGAACCCATCCATTTAACCGATCAATCTGTTGAGTTATTTCATTTTGAAGCAAAAAAATAGAGCCAGAAACAGAGCAAGTCTTTGAGACTGTGATATCTGCGTTGAAAACTTTGAAAAAAGAATGGACTTTTCACCAACAGAAAAGTAAGAGAACAATGTGAAGAGCACAAAATTTGCATGAGAATGAAATGCAGTGACGAAGTTGAAATCTGACCTAATAGGGGAGAGTTTTCGAGGGGGATAGTTAGGCAAGAGCTAGGGAGAGAAAAGAACGTGTGAGCGACTTGGAGGGTTTTTAAGAGCTGATCTCTGATTGCTTAAAGCCTTGGGATTCTGAGAGACCGTTATTAGATTTCGATTATGGAAGAGGAAGGATTTCCTTCAGTTGAAGGGTCTGCTTTGTCGTCTATTTTGTATGTAAAGTCGACGTACGCAAAGAGAGAGATGAAGAGTACAAAATGGGCCAAATTGAAAGTTTACGCCTTTGATTTTCAGGCATTTGAGACTTGGTGGGGTTGAGAAGAGTAGTTGCGGAGAATTTTCCAACTAGAGAAATGTTTTTTTGTGAAGTGGGAAAAGGCACCAACTTACAAGGACGAGTTCCACGGCCTTATTCAGGTCGGCAGGGAATAACGTGTACAAACCTCGCGATTGAGACGAGATTCGATTGATATGGATAAATGCCAAGTTTTACGGTTCAAATAGCTGGGAAGCTTCAAATCTAACTTAATAGAAAGTTTCCACCAAATCTAAATATATGGTGTTATTAACAAAAAGAAACTGAGATCTATACAATACGTAGGTACTTTCCCTTTTGTCTTGATTGGTACAATATCTTCGGATCTAGTCACTTCGCAAGGTGCCCTTTTATTGTTAAGAAAGGGATTGAGATGTAGAAGAATTCACAGCACACCACTTGCTCTATCTACAGCCCTTTGAACCGCCAAGAACTAAATCTTTTCTTACCAGACTTACACTGTAAATTGCACGAAATCTGTTTGGATAGGGAGAAGAAAAAGCTGGTTCAAATACGATAATGATCATCCACACAACTTCTATATTTCTTCAATGCACGATAAACAAAAAGGAGCTTTTATTAACCTGTGTTTGTATTTGCTGACTCCAGCAATCACGCTGGGGACGCTTTGTATGACGTAGGCCGCCTTACAATGGGACTCCAACACAGCACACACCATGCCCACATAAAGAATGATAAATATTAAATCTTGCCGCGTTGCTCGTATAATGGGAGCCTTTGTTTTACTAAATTGATGTCAGAGTTCAAACTAAACTAGGAGGGAGCAAACAGTCAGCAAGGCATGATGCACTACATGTGTCATTATACGGCCAAGATCTTTTAATTATGAGATTTAATCTGCTACTTTTTAGCCATACATTGTGAGGAATCTTCATCATATTCATTTGATCCTAATCTCAAATACTTATAATTGAGTGGACCTATCCTCATGAGACCATTTTGCGTTTATGGTAGGTCATATGTATAAACTTTCTCCATTCAGAATAATTCACCTCCAAAATAGGTTGAAGGCATGGGTCTACTGTCCAAGTCCAAACCGAGACTCGAGAATTATGAAAATCGTACCAAGATATACATAAGGTTGGCTTTAACAATTCCTCGAGCATCACTCGTCTTTTACGTTCAAGATATCACCATAAGATCAATGTGCATCCTCCCTTCTTTTTCAAGTTAAGACGAAATATAAATCTCACTTATCTTTTAGCCAAATTTTAATGTTATATTGTTGATTTATGTCCTTCAGCCAACCGATTAGTTATAATTTATTGACAAAATAATTTAACAACTATGTATGACACCAGACATTTATAATAGTATCATTCTCCATAATACACATATTTTCATTCTAAAATTTAAACATCAAATTAAATTGAAATATATCATAGTGAAAAAAAGAGAATATGAGTGTAAGTATAGATACTTACAAGTCTCTCTGCATGCTTGTGGTGGGTAATGGATCCTCTAGTACATATAGAAAGACTCTCTCCTCCAGTCCTCTACGTCTGTTGGTAGAATTACGCTTTAAAATAGACATTGCCTCGGGTGATGTCTAATACTGCTGCCAACAAATCCATATTTGTTCAGAAATATAAGGGGATTGTCCACCAGCCATGTGTATCGTACCATCAAAGTCTCGATAATGTGTACATACTCGTTTCTCCTATACTTTATAAATGACCGTATCAAATTCGAAATCATAGAAAAAGTCTTTCTGAAAAAAGAAAAACATACAATAAGTACTTATAATCTATAATATTTAGCTAATTAATGTATAAAATTAATTAAAAATATATTTTTTATACCTCAAACTCCTGATAATAAAAATTCTTTGTCGCCTGAGAGATATTCTTCCAAATATAACCCTCAGGATCAATTTTCTCCTTAAATTTGGATGTCATATTTCTTGAGTATGATCCAGACATAATCAACCTAATGTTAAAACAATTAATTTAAATCATTTTTAAATTTAAACCTATAACTTAATTATAAACGTATGATGTTTCATTTATTTTTATTTATAAATTGTTGACAATTGTGATGTAAGTTCTTCCATCAACTCCCTCAACTCCAAGTTAGAGGCCACCTTTTTCAACCACATTGTTTACCCCTGACATCTTCGTCGGTATAAGGGCAGTGGATGGTGTACCTGCAGATACGAAAGGTGATGCCTCATTTGTAAGTGTAGTAGTTGGAGGTACAACATCTGACTCGATTGCAACTGCAAAATGTGATGCTTCACCTAAACAATAACTGGCTCCAAATCGTGGTATGTAACAGGTGCAAAAGGTGATGCCTCATTTGCAAGTGTAATACCTGAAGGTACAACATCTAAATCGGTTGCAGCTGTATAATGTGATGCTTCACCTAGATAGTAACTAGTTCCAAATCGTGGTATGAACCTTGATCGCATCATATCCTACTTTCTCTTTCGTAGCATATTTTAACCTGAAATTCATATTTTATTGAATATTTCATAAATTTAACAACTTCAATTCAATAGATAACAATTTATTATTGATTCAATAATTGATTTTTGAATATAATATTCTATTACTATCTTAGGGGTTTATTATGCAAAGAATTGTCTTATTTATTAAACATATGAATTTCTTGAGTTAATACTAATAAATCACATTGATGTTGAAGTATTTATGTTTGGATTAATCACCTACAATTGATTTCAATACTATGGTATATGGCATTGTTTACACCTGTGAATCAAGAAAGCAAGTTCTTGTTGTGACTCCTAGGCTCGTGGAATTTTTCACTGATAAGTCTAACGGGAGTTGCATCACGGGTTTCCAACTTATATATCGCCTTAGTGGTTTATTATGCAAAGAACTGTCTTGTCTATTAAATCAATGAATTTCTTGTATTAATACTAAGTTTGAATTAATCACATTGAAGTTGAAGTATTTATGTTTGAATTAATCACCTACAATTAATTTCAATACCATGGTACGTGGCATTGTTTACACATGTGAATCAAGAAAGAAAGTTCTTGCTGTGACTCCTAGGCTCGAGGAATTTTTCACCGATAAGCCTCACGGGAGCTGTATCACGGGTTTCCAGTCTATATACCATCCTAGGGGTTTATTGCAAAGAACTGTCTTATTTATTAAACCTATGAATTTCTTATGTTACTACTAAGTTTGCATTAATCACGTTGAAGTAGAAGTATTTATGTTTGAAGTAATCCCTGACAATTGATTTCAATATTATGGTACGTGGCGTTGTTTTACATCTGTAAATCAAGAAAGCAAGTTCTTGCTATGACTCCTAGGCTCGTGGAATTTTTCACTGATAAGTTTCACGAGAGCTGGATAACGAGTTTCCAGCTTATATACCGTCATAGGAACTTAGTTATGACTCAAATCATTCATAAGATCTCAAACTCATTCCACATATAGTAAATACTTAGACTATTAAAGAAGAACATAAAAACTCATCAATGATTATGAGAATATTCTAAACAACAACAAAATCAAGTCCTCCTTTACATTCACATAAAACCTAAATGCATAAGAATCATATTATTAAAGCGATACATATGGTAGACATGAGTTAGACCACTTACCTGGATGGATGGACAACTCCAAACTACAAAGAAGAAGGATAAGCGACGCTCTTGCGAAAAGAATATTTCGTATTTAATATAATACACTTATTCAATAGTTTTGTTATATTTTTAATATATTAAAGCAAGGAAATCAGAAAATAATATTGTTTATTTTGAAATAGAAATATGTGGACTTTTAGTAGGAGTAATGTTAAAAATATTGCTAGACCAAACCAATCCCAACATACTTGGTTTAAACTATCCATAAAATCATACACAATATTATAGAATATTCTAATTATAATTTTCATTTTGATAATCAACATAACTATCGTTAAGAGAATTTGACTTAAAACAATATAAAAAGAAGGGTAAATTATTCAATTGAAAAAAGTATACGAATTCTCTTTATTATTTATATATCAAGATTTTAAATATATAATTAAAAAAGTATTATCAATTATAATAATAAAATTAACCCTAATAATTAAAGTACTCTTTAAACCTTTATAAAACTAGTCTTTCATCAACAATTAATCAATTATGTAACAACAAATTAAATTACACAATTTAAGTTATCAAAGGCATAGCAAATTGTCTCCAATCTTACCTTTCTTCTTTCAATCTTTCCCTAAATATGTAAAATTTGTCATAAGCCTAGGTAATTATTTAGATGAGCATGATTAGGTGCCTAACACCTTCCCTATCCTGCAATCAATCCCCAAACGTTCATTCTTAGATTAGAACTTTATAGTTCCTTTTCTTTTAGAACAAGAACAAACTATATCTAATGAAATGGAGAGAGACATACTAAAATTTGAGGCTATAAAGTACTTTATATTGGTGTATTGTTTTATTATATTCATAAAATAGTATTAATAGATATACAGGGAAAAACTTAATACATTTTTTTATATTCTAACCTCATCTCCAACTTGGTTTGTAAGAGGTAAAGTATTATCTTTCTTTTTATAGCTTCACTTGTCATGTCTTTATTTTCTTTTCATAAAAGTTAAAACGATTTTTTCACTTTTTTGTTATCATTTTTTCTCTTATATTTCTTTATCCCATCAGGTGTTATCCTTTTTTAAGTGGTTGAATCTCTTCATAATTATATGGTGGCCAAAATTTTGATCTCTTAATTAGCCACAATAGGTTCTCATAAACTTTCATGAACCTTTCTCTTTTTGTGATTTGCTAAGGGCATTATCCTTTGGTTGTTTCTTGACATTGAAAATGATATTAATGGCATAGGTGTATGGGTAACCATACAACTCTCATACCTTATAATTGTATGTGATCTCCTTCCCTAAGTGTACTATATGTGTATCATCTCCATCTACTATTTTATATGCCCTATTCTCTATTCGTAATCACTCTCCATTTCATTGGATATAGTTTGTTCTTGTTCTAACTTCACCATTATTTCGAGTTCGATGTCATCTTTCCACCTTATTGCTTAATCCTTTATATTAGATATATCAACTAGGTATTTAAGAGACTCTAAAAGGTTCTATAAAGGTCAAGAGAGTATGAAAGAGATTAAAATAGATTTAATACAATATAAAGAAATTTAGGAATCATTAAGATGAAAATTCATTTTTTTCAATGTAGGAATGATTCATTTTTTCATTATAGAGTCTTGAATCAAAGTTATAACACTCTTATCATTTAAAGGAATAGATTTTTATCAATTTAAATTACGCAGTACACTCCTATACAATAAACATCAACATAACAGGCATTTTATCAAACACCTTACATACATCAAAAATTCATCCCAACATCACAACTAAAATCACGTCTTCTCCCTTCCATCACTAACATTTATAACTTAAAATTGTTTTCTATTCATATAATACCCAAATAAACAAAATTTATTAAATACCCAAACTTTCATCCAACATCACACGAAATAACAGAGGTGAAAGGCTGCAAGAATACCTTCGCTGAAGGATATAATGACAGTAGCCGGAGAAGACAAACGTTGACGAGCAGAAAAGGAGTCTATGACAGAGAAACCAGTGAGAGGAAAAATGCAGGGGAGAGACGCAGGGTCGAAGAAGAAGACGTAGGGGGAATGGTCTTTCAGGTGGGATAAATGTAAAAGAAACGTTGAAGTTGAAGTAAACAATGATGTTTACCTTGAAAATTTATTTCTGTTGATAAACTCAAAACTTTTTTATTCTGCTAATAATTCTCATCTTCTTTATTGACGAAAATTTTATATCGTCGCTAAAGTCCGTTGAAAATTTTGCCAGGTGATTTCCCTCCATATTTACTGGCAAATTTTATTGTCGTCACTAAGTGAAAATTTTCTCGATAATATTACCAACGAAAATTGGTTTTCCATTGGTAATTTGTAACGACTTAATTTCTTTCGGTAATTTTTCATCACTAATTCCTAATTTTCTTGTAGTGTACATATTTAGATGTATGTGATAAAGTCTATAGGATAATTATACATTGTAAATGAATTATGATGAGATTATAATTATGAGATTTATATTGCATTTATGTGTTATCTCTAAATTGTTCTTGGTCATTGTTCTATCAACATTAATAAAACATAAAAAAGATTAGCACACGTAATGTTTTTCCTTATGAAGAAAGTGGTCAATCTCATATGCTAAAGTATGGAAATACTTAAGCAAACGTATAAGTACTTATTAGTGAACAAATTCACTAAACTGATTCATATGAGAAATTTATTTGGAACATTACTTGTATATATATGGAAATTCTCATTATGACGATTACATAAGTGATTCTTTGACTTGAGATCTTCAAAGTTATCTTATATAAGGATTGTTACATTTTAATACTACTTATGACCTATTCTAATCATGGATAGCTCATTCAGTAGTCATTGAATATTCCATGAACTATATGGAAGTAATTGAGTGATCAAGAGAGGATACATCACCTTAAAGTATTTAAGAAGAATGTTTTATTGTTCTCGATTAGTATTGATTCGGAAAATTCTTGGCCAAGATGGAATGACGTTTTATAAATAACTTACAAATATCATTACTTGAATAAGTAGCTAATAATGGAGAATTAATACGATTAGACTCAAATAGAGCTGACATTAATTTCATACTCTATGTCTAATCCGAACATTATATAATAATAGAATTGAATTATACAAAAAAGTCATGTATAAAAAGGTTGGTTAAAACTATTTTGACATTCCTAAATATTTAGGTGGTAATAATGCATTGCTAGACGTCAATCTTGATCTATGAATATAGATTATTTAATCAAAGAATTAAAGATAAATTAAAGGAGTTTAATTTATCTAATCCTAAATATAATGTAAGGTTATAATTTGTATCAATTGCCAACATATTTGAAAACAAAATAGATCTCACATAAAGAAGAAGTTGAAGAAATCAAAGATATTTTAATCAAGTTGGACTTGAATATAAAGTTTGAGAAACTTTATGATTAAATATGAGAATTTAATAACTAAGAATCAATATGAGATATTGGATCTTATTTGGGCATAATTGGTATTTAATTAGAATTATTTGTAATTCTTGTAATTCTAATTAAACTATAATTAAAATTAGAATTTAATTTCAATTAAATTACTAAAATATCCCAAACTTATTGCAAATACGCTTAAGCTCTAATAGAGTTAGCACTCTTTACTTAACCTTCTCTGTAGGATTTATAAAGTTCTCTCATCTTGTTATGTGGATATTGTTAGAGGTCAGACATTTGTGTTGCTACGGTAGTTAAGACGAATTGATTTAGAAATAATTTAAGAGATACAACAAGAAAAAGATTAAGCTTCAAAATATAGTACGAATTAATATCTACGCTTTATTATCATTTATGTGTTAATCATTTTATAGAATTTAAGTGATCTTACTTTTCGAGAAATTAGAATATTACTAATAGTGGTATCAAAGCTAACTTTAATTATATGATTTGATTAAATTATTTCATTATTATTGATCAAAATTTTGGAATTGAAATTAAATGACCTTACAATATGAAAATTTTCATATTAATGTCCATAAATCTTTAAGTTGTCAAATTAGATTTAATCTGAGTATTAAAAAACCTAATTCCAAAATCGAAAAAGGAAACACTACCAAAAATTGTCGTTTAAGGCCAATAAGTTTTTTTTTGGGTTAATGCATTGGTTGTGTGGTCGATGCGAAATAAGAAGTTGATTAGATGTGTTGTTGTCAGTTTGGGCATTTTAAGTTGGGAGAGGTGGTTGTTGGCAACATGAGGCATGTTGCCACTAGTCGGCATGATAGGTGTGCGGCTATAAACTTCACTAACGAAGTAGGTGCGGCGACTGGTTAAAGCAACTGTAACGTGTGCATACTTGACTGTTGTGGCTGGAAACTACACTAGCAGAGCAGATGTACGATGACTAGAAACTTCATTGGCGAAGCAAATGTGTGGTGGCTGGAGACGTAACTGCTAGACTAGTCGACGACAATCTTGAAGAAGGCTAATGGCGATGGCTACATGTTAGATAAACTAGGGTTTTGTCATCTTATAAAATTAGGACTTCTACACTTGAAGAAAGGTCTGTTAGGATACAAGGACAACTTATTGTAGGGTTCGGATACGAAATGTTTGGCAACTAGAATAAGATTTTTTAAAAATTAGGGGCTGTTTGGTTCTACTTTTGTTTTTCTGTTGTTGTTTTTTTATTTCTGTTTCCTGTTTTTAATTTTTATTTTTTTCCTAAAAAAACGACAACCTGTTTGGTTGAGATTTGCAACATAAAAACTGAAAAAAATTTATTTGGTTGAGATTTCTAATAAAAAACTAAAAATAAAAATATGTTTGATTTTATTATTATTATTATTATTATTATTATTGTTATTATTGTTATTATTAATAAGTTATTCTTATTATTATTAATTTATTATTATTAATTATTATTAAGTACTGTTTTCATTATTATTATTATTATTATTATTATTATTATTATTATGTTATTATTATTATTGTTATTATTATTAATTTTTAATAAGTTATTCTTATTATTATTAATTTATTATTATTATTATTAACTATAATTAAGTATTGTTTTCAAGAACAGTAATTAAAGAATTCCATCAACAACAGTAATTAAGTATTGTTCTCTGCGTTGAAGTTGTTGATGTCCAAAGTGTTCTTCTTCATCACCTTAAAAACCCAAAAGACATCTCCTTTCAAAGTTTTGTGAAAAGTTCGTAGCGAAAGAGAGGTAACCAGCGAGGAACCAGAGGCAACTAAGTGAGAGAGACGACCCATGAGGACCCAGAGGCGATAGACGACTAGCGAGGACCTAGAGGCGAAAGCTAGAAACATAGGTGACTAGTGAGAGGCAATAACGAGAGGAGTGAACTAGAGGCGAAAGCTACAAACATAGGTGAAGCCCCAGATTCAGATCTGAAGCGCAAAACAATGAGATGCAAGATTCGTGCTCGTAGGTCTCAAGCTACTGATTCCGCTTCACGAATCTAGCTTCTATTTGCTTGAAATCAAAGATTCCTTCTCCTCATGAAAAAAATATGTAAAAAAGATGAGTAGTATGTTTCATCATGAGTTTGTCAAAACGATAATTGAGATAAGAAACAGGAATCAGTTAATTTTCTATGCAGGAAAATGCGTTGCTAAAATATAAAGGAACGTTATTTTCTTGTTTTCATAAAACTGTTGCGGCTTTTTAATTTTAAGAAACAAGAAATCACAATAACGATAGACAAACATGTTTTATTGCTTTGTTTCATTTTTTACGAAAACGAAAACAAAAAACTAAGAAAAAAAACAAAAACAAACAGCCCCTGGGATAATGTATTCTAAGTTAGAATAAAGCTTGTTTGGATACAAGAATATATTTATTCTAGTAAGTGAATAAGACTTGTTTGGCCATTGAATTAAAGTAATTTAATCCTTGGTTTGGAATAGAGTATTCCGTGACATATTCCAAATATAATTTTAAAATTGTTTTAAAATCTAAACAACAATTAATTTTAAAAGTATTTTAAAATCTAAAAGTCAATTCTAAAATTAAAGTCATTATTTTCTTTATTTGATTATAACAATAACAAAAATAATACTCAATAGAAATCCCGCTGACATGCGAGATTTGGGGAGGTCCAATAGTTTTTAGTCTTACCCCTAACTAGTAGAAAAATAATTTCAGATTGAAATTTTAGAAAAGTAGTTTCTACAATTAAAATTTAATTAACTAGACTCCTTAAAATTAAGAAAAATGTTTTCTTAAATAATTAAGTGTCCTTTAATTAAATTTATTTATTTTAATTTGATTGAGATAAATTAAATTTAAGATTTTATTTTTTTAGAGAATTATTGTTC
>JANZLX010000008.1:11962290-11975954 GCA_025531955.1 Erythroxylum orinocense
ACATAATTGTAAAGTTTAAGACACTTTATGGTTAAATATGAGATATTTAATAAATAAGAATCAATATGAGATATTGTATCTTATTTAGGCATAATTGGTATTTAGTTTAATTGAAATTATAATTTAATTTTAATTAAATTACTAAAATGTCCAAACTTATTATAAATAAGCTTAAACTCTAATAGAGCTAGCAGTCCTTATTTAACCCTCTCTAGTCTTTATAAAAGTTACATAATTCTTTCAACTAGTTTGTGAATATAGTTAAAGGTTGGACACTTGTGTAGCTCCAATGCTTGAGATAGACCGATTTCGAAATAAAGAACGAATTAAGATTCATAATTTATTATTATTTATGCATCAATCATTTTATAGAATTAAAGTGAAATTAAAATTTAAGATATCAAGATATGAAAATATTTTGTAATTATTCGATTGAGATTAATTAGATCCTGTCGTGATTTTCTTAACTCATATAACGTTGTATAACATCGTTCTCACTTTATTATTCATACCCAAATAGAGTTTTTTTTAAACTTCTAAAATCTCCAATAAAAAATATTTTCTTAAATTTTAGTCTAAATAATGTTAATTTTATTTTTTAAGAATTATATATTTCTACGTTAATTACGTGTCACATATTATTATAGAAATAAGATTTAATATTATGAATTTAATTTTTTTTATAATAATCATACAAAATTGGTACTATGATATTAAAAATAACATAACTGCAACAATTTGTAGATTTTAATTAAAATATTATTTTAAAATTAAGATCTAATTACTAAAAATGTTCGAGAAGTCATATTTAACTAATTTGATAAGGTGAACATTTCAAAGCTAAATTCATATTACATAAAAGTAGTGAAACAAAAAAAAATCGATTTGATTGAATTTAATTATAAATGTTAAATTTGGATTGAAAAAGCCTAAATTAAAGCTAATAAGCGGACTTTAAATTATATACTCAAAATTTAAACCCACTTGATTTCGGTCTACTTTATTTATACTCGATCACATTTATATTCAAGTTTAGGCCTGTCAATCTTAAGACGTGGAATTTATATTCCTACTGGCCGGATAGACTTGAATGAACTAATCGAAGTTTCCCAATCCTGCGTGAAAGTTTTTCCTACTCGAATTCACCAACTCAGATAGATAGCGTCAATCTCCTTTCCTTTCTTTCTTAAAATTATACCTAGTCAAATTGACCCGGTCATTTTATTCTCCTTTGCTTTCTTTCCTAAAATTATTCCTAGTCAAATTGACCCGGTCGTTCTATTCAGCACTTCTATAGAATACGAAACTATCTTGTTCTGCTCCATTGGCTTTGGAAAACCAATACAATGAATACTCAAAAAGAACAAACCAAACAGATGCCACCTGAATGAAGAGGCATCCATCGATTAGCCGCCTTCGTTTCTTTCGTTGAAGTTTGAAAATATTTTAGATTATTGATCTCTCTGTGTCTGTGTTAAAGAGATTGAAAAAAAAGGAAATATCGCTAAAACAATTTCTACACAAATCCATATGCTCTGCGCACCAATAGCATCATAACCAACATGTTCTCCATACAGCCACACGTTGTCCCATTGATAATGTCACGTCGTTAAATTGGACAGTGAAACGCGTCATTATTCACATGTCCTAATAATAACGCGTTTCTCTATAAATTGAAGCTGTGTCATAATAATCACCGGAAAAAGTGTACCAATAATCAGTCGACACATTTCCCTATTATGACAGTTGCATGTGTCAGTCTACAAGTTGTAAAAGTCTCTTCATCTTAGCACGCCATGTCACCTAGTTTGTTCATGCGTCTGGACCAACCTAATTTAACGATTCAAACACGGGTCTCATCGGTTTAACCTATATCTATATATAATATACATATATTTAAGACTGATTCTTAAAGTTTCTTCTTGTCCGAGTCCAAATATGTTGTCCCGTTCCTAAAGTTTCCTCCATTAACTATTAGTTTTTCCCATTCTCATCTCTATTTTCTTAGTTTTCTTATCTTATTTTTTTAGTAAATTAGTAAAAATTAAATAAATAGATAAAAATATTTACCGAAAGGCTCACAAATAAAGCTGAAAAACACCCCTTTAGACAAGTCTAAGGCAACTAAAAAATTTGGAAAAAAAGCAACACGAAACACTCTCAACCGGAACAATTATAAAACCAAGAAACAAAGCCAAAGTCCTAGTAAACAAAGTCAAGTAGAAGACCTAATTAATACAATCCAACCCTTAGTTAACAGCAAAGGAAGTAAAGGAGGTGGCGTAGCCATGGCCCCGAACATATTTTTAGGCTAATTAATATTATTTTGAATTTGATAGATCAAATTATGACTTAGAGGCTCAAGAAATGTGTAACTTCTCAAAAGATATAATTTTATGGCATATTGTGGCCGTTGAAGTTTTAAAATTCACTATCAAAGATAATAAATACGAAGAAAAGTTCATTATACAATAGGGAAATGGGATGGTGAGAATCATCACGACTTGACTTAGATTGATAACATATGTGGTAATGTTAATAAATTAGACTTTCACTGGTTTCACACCGTATGAGATTCCTTTAGAATCTAAATATTCAATCTTTGATTATATTTATGAATTTTAGTTCTATCTTCAACTTCATCATATACAACAACAATCAGGATATCCCTGAGCTACAAGTTTCGTTAGATCAATTAGCTATTTGTGGTCCAACATGGCCTAGTGTTAAAACTACTGAAGTCTATATTGATTTTGGTGATCGACAATGTATTTGACATTTGCTTACGACCCTTAGAGATAAGTTTCGAGTCTGTTCAAAGTTTTTTATTTCATTGAAGCTCTTTGCATAAACTTGACACTATAACCAAGGAATTGCGTCCTGAGGATACTTCTTAAATTGCTTATAGAGATCAAACATTATCAATGTCTACTATGAATTCGTCTATTAAAAGAATTATTGTAATTACTATGAAAATTATGGTTGTAAGCCTTCTCGTGCCTTTGTTGTTGGTGTTACTAATAAGGAGTCTTCTGAGAGCACTTCGTTCAATTTTTCTATAAAATTTATTCTCTTCACCCATAATTGTTTTCGATACTAGTAAATCTACCTCGTAACTTTTATCTGTTACATTATGTAACTCTTCCTCATGATCCTTTGACTCTACCTATTGCAATCATGTGATTTTTTTATTCTTAGTCTTCATATCCAAAAAATCCAATTATTGCACTTATTTTATATAATGCAGATAACTTAATTATAATTATTCAAAATATTAGAATAATCAACACATTAAATATATTTGTTTTAAGATTTTTATGTTCCAAAGTTAGCTTAAATCTTTTATCTACTGGACAACTATGTAATTTTTTTTTGTTAAAGTTCATTTTTGAATCATGATTATTTCATGAAGAATTAACATATGGGGGAGATCATTAGGTTGGACATAAAATTGCTTGCATGTTTGATCTTATCTATATTCTTCTTCCTTTTAATAATATCGTTGCTTCCTTATTTTTTAAATTTGGCATGCTTGTTTAGGTCATCTTCTCATTTCTAAATTGAAAGCCTTATTTTTTAGTAATTGTTTGGGTCATGTCATAATAAATACTCGTGCATATAGTTATATCAAACAATATAAAGTCTAACTTTTCACAAGGCTTTACACAAAAACATTGCATTAATTATAAACAAACTTTTTCTCTAATAACTTGTCTTACTTATGTTTGGAGTCTTATTTCCACTGCAACTTAATGGAAGTTGTTTTAAATGGTTATTAATAATGCAATTCTTACTGGAGATTTATTTGAAAAAGTGTATATGAAACTATCTCCTAAGTATACTTATCCACCTAATAATGTTTATTGCCTACGAAAGGCTTTTTTTAGTCCTTTGTGAGCACCATAAGCTTAGTTTTCTAAATTCGATAACGCTGTCTCTCAACTTGGTTTTAAATTCAATAGTTATGATCATAACACTGTCTCTACTTGTTTTATATGTTGATGGCATAATTATTAATGATGATAATTTCCAAGGAATTGTTGATCTTAAAACTCTCGATCATCAATTTGACATGAAAGATAAGAGACTTTTTACTTTTTAGTTTCTTCTTGGTCTTGAAGTCTCACCCTACTAGTTCAGATATTACTTGAATGAAGTCAAGTATGCTACTAAATTTATTCTTTGTATAAGTCTCGTAGATCCTAAACTTGTACACACATATATGGAGTGTAATCTTATTATTCTATTACTCTTGTTTATAATGAACTTCATCAATAATTGTTAGCAGTCTTATTTATGTCATGGTCACTCAACCAGGCATTGACTATATGGTATATATTGTCAGTCAATTCATATATACTCCATTTACCACTTATGATGTTGATATCATAAGGATCATCTATTATCTCAGAGAGATATTATTTCATGGCTTTCATTTTCTCAACTTTCATTTCATGCTCTAAAAAAATTGTAAAGATGATTAGGTTGGTAATCCTAATGATTGATGCTTTATCACTAGTTTATGCTTTTTTATTTAGAGATTTAATAATTTATTGATACTGTAAGAAGCAATCCGTCGTATCTTACTCTAAAAGTTGAATATCAAGTCATAACATATGCTATCTTTGAGTTTATTTAGTTGCATTGATTAATCTAAAATATGGGAATTATACACTCATTGACTATTATGCTACAAAATGATAATTGCAATGGTATACATATATTGCTTATAATGGTGTCTTTCATAAGTTTGGTCCTTCGTGGTGAAATAGGTGCTCGTAAATTTAAAAATCTTTTGCAAATTAGAAAATAAAAATGATTAATTTCAAATAAAATGAAAATGTATTAAAGCTCCATCAAACAAGGAAAATTAAAGTAAAGAGCGTATGGAAAAGAATTGATAAATAGATTTTGTAATAGTTCAGAAAACAATCCTTACCTACATCTACTCCCCAAGTCTCTCTTAAAACTCCACTCAATTATTCTTTCAACCAGGTGAAGAAGAACCTTGTTACAATAATCTCTATTAAGGTAAATATTAACCTTATATAACCTTCGTTAAGATAAGAGTAACTAAAATCCTAGTTAGATCAACTGAATATAAGAAACAACCCATCTTGCTTGCTCACTTTATTGCTTAAACGCTCACAATCACTTCATATAGATAAATGAATGCTTGTAAATACTTATCAAATCTTGTAAATGTGTTACATCCATACTAGCTCCACAACATTGTTAAACATAAAAATTAATTATTATAAGAGCTAGTAATAATTATATTATTCTATTAATTTGATAAATTGAATGATTATTATGTCATATTAGTCGACCAGTGTATCGACTAATGTTAACACAAACTTATGGAACTGGTGATTTTATCTCTCTACACTATATTGACCAACCATTCAAATACATTGTTCGAAAAATATATCGCATATTGATCGACAAATGTATCAACCAATGTACAAAATTTTTGTTAACTTTCAACATGCATTGGTTAACTGAAACAATGATTAATTAATATGTCCAAAAATAATACATTGATCGACCACTAACCTAGTTTGGTTCACCAGCATAACTAAGAACAAGTGATGCAGAACCTTAAGGTTAAAGAACCTAAAACCCCTTAAACACACACTTTGGATAGAACAGATATAAGATGAAATCCTCAACCCTGATGAACCCCCAATTAATTATATGAAAGGAAAGACATATAATAAGGTTAATTTGAAAACAAGAATAGAAATTACCACAAGTGTTTACCTTGATAAGAATTATATTCTTGATGCAATAAAAAAAGACAAGAAAATCCTTCCTTAAAGAAATTGTTATTCATCCAATATTATGATGTATTTATACCTCTTGAAAGATAGAAACCCTAACTATGAAAAAGGCCTTTAAACATGGGTCTCCCACCAAAATAATTAAAACTCAAACTAATATTTCTAAAATACAACCCATTAAACCTAAAAGATTTAAACAAGCCTAAGACACAAGTAGTGGGTTGCTGAAACTTATGCTTCTAACGTAAAACAATTAATTAAACAACAATGAAAGTCTTCTTGCACATTCCACCTAAATTGATTAGTTATGATGCCATTGGCCCTCATAATCTCTTGAGATCCCATGCCATCTATAATTTGACCCATTTAGGATTGAAACCCTTCTTTGAACTTCTTAGCTCTTGATTTTGTTATTAGTTCCTCTGGTATTACCAACTCATCTTTGGTTCCACTTCTCTTATAAAGTACTATGGTTATGCTCACATCAACAAGTGTTTCAAACTTCTTAGGTTCTTTTTGTTGGGCCCCGAACCTTTTATGGAAGCTAGAACTATTAAGTGGTAAATTTTTGACAATTACTCATGTGTAAAGAAAGGAGAATTCATGAATTTGAATTCAAATGAAAAAGATGGTTTAGGTATAAGATGGATTATATGTGAAATGTTGGAAGTTAAAAGCAGGAAAATGTATATGTTCATTGAATATGCTTCGGTGTTTTAACCATAACTTGATCTCTAGTTATCCAAATGAGATAATTTTTGATTTGGATTAAACTAGAGAGATAAGGATACAAATTGTTTGATGGAATCGAGTTTTGATTCAGTCTCTAAAAAAGTCAATTTTTGGATGGAAGTCAAGCACAGGATAATGTTTCAGTATAATAACAATTCGAAATGTTTGGTGTATAAATTTTAGACTATGGAACCGAATTGAATGATTTTGGTGTCATTAGAAAAGTGAAACAATGAGGAACATTTGTCTAGAAGGAAATGTAAGCAAATTCCTTCAATGGCATGATTAGAAAAAGGTGTTGATTTTCGGAAGGAGTTAAGCATGAATTAAATAAATTTTGAGGTCTTAATAGAGTATTTTTTGGAGTGAATTAGCATGTTAATGTGATTAAGATCATACGACATGGATTAAATTGAATTAAGGTGGTAACTTATGCATGAGTGCAAAATTGGAAGAACACTTAAGCATTAAGGTTTCAAGGCTTATAAGGAAGGGTAATTTGGACTTTGCTCATTCATTAATGGCATTTTTGTAAATAAGAAGTGTGGGCTTTCATATAAGAAGAAGAGAAGCACGAAAATGGGAGGAAAAAATGAAAGAAAAGAGAGAAGAGTGGGAGAGTTTCGGTGGAGAAAAGGAGAAAGAAGAAAGAAGATGTTAGGGTTCGATTTTTCATGGTCTTCAAGATTGATTTTCAAGTTGTTCAAGAAGGGAAAAAGGTAGAAGAAGATGAGAGCTTCCATATGAGTCAAGAAACTCCTCATATGGTGAAGATCCAAGGTAAGTGGGATTTTAAATCCTTGGATTTTTAGAGAGCTTTTGGTTCTTATGGCTTAAGAATGGTATGGTTTATGTTTTCTAAGGTCAATTTTGTGATTATGTGCCATGGGTTTCTCAATTTGAATGTCCATTAATTTGGGGATTTTGCTATGGATGAAGGAGATTAAGAAAGGCAAGAGGAATCAAGAACAAGGGGAGGCAATTTGAGTCAAGTTTCAAGCAAGGAATTAAGGTGGGTACATGTTTATAATAGATTAAATAAATCATTTTTGCTTTCTTTGAATCAAGGAAATTAATGATTTAAGTTTCATCATAAGTGTTGCATAAATTGTGTCTTGAATGATTTGAGAGATTACTACATGTTTGATATGTGAATTGTGTGATGATTTATGAAAATGATTTCTTTTGAAAAGATTGCAAGTTTATGAAATCATATTTTCGGAAATGGTTTTCGAAATATATTAAGTATATGATATCAAGTTTTAGAAATTTGTCATTTGGGCAATCTTTTTGCAAGTCATGATTACATGTTATGTGGGTTTGGTTTGGTTTGTTATGTATGTCAAATGCACTTGTCTAAAAGCTTCTTCCGCCTGCCCGCTAGTGGCATGGAGCTCCTTCACGGACTCCCTCATGTTTATGACTACACAAAACCACAATGTGGGATTGTGTTAGTTCGTTATGTTCACGGCTACACAAGACCATTCTATGGGATTGTGTTAGTACGATCTATTTACGGACCTATCCAACCATTTCTGATGTGCTTATGCGTATGATTTGTGAACAAGTTGATGCATGCATGTTTTGTGGTTTATAAATTTAACTACATGGTGAGAATTTTGAGAAACAAGTGTTTTATGAATTTTAACAAGGATTTTCTATGACAGTAAATTTTGTAATGGTTTTGCTTATTTTTCCATTATAAGCTGTTACCCACGAGCTTTCGAGCTCACCCCCCTCTCTTTCCCCATCCTCAGGGGATAAGTAGGAAACAGAGTGAAATAAAGTTAGGACATTACTTCGGATATACATGTTTTGTTTTGTTTTGGATTAATTGATGTAAAACACGGTTTCAAATGTATTTTGAGAATTATTAGGTTTTGCATATTTTGTATATTGGATATTGATATCGATATTGTATTGTGGCTTGGAATGTCATTGAAAGTTGTAAAACTCTTATTTATGATGTTAATGAAATATGGATATTTGTATGGATTTGAAATATGAATGATGTGCAGTTGAAATTAGATATAATTGAAGAAGCGATCCATGTGAGTTGATGAACTTTACATATGAATCGATATATATATATATATATATGAGGCAATATGGGCAAAAAAGATAAAAACGTTATGAATGATGAGTAAAATGAATTGAAGTTGATGATTTGATGAATTCCAATTGGTAGTTGAATGGATAAGAATGCGTTGCCTTAGTTAAGGAAGTGAGGTTGAGATGAATTTCAAGTTTTCCATGAGGTTGAATGTGTGCTCTGACTACCAGGAAAAATCTAGAATAATTTAGATAGAATTGGTAAATTTTGTCTTCTTGGAAGATGTAGTTCGTCTTTTTAGCTTTCCGACGCTATAAAGTTTGCAATTTTTGGACATCGGAATGGAGAGATATGATTGTTCCAAGTTATGATGTTACATAGGATTTGTGTATGATGACAGCTATGGTATATTAATGAGAATTATGGTTTTGATGATTCAAATGGTTTGAGATTTGAGATATTTATGTGATAAATTTGGTGTTTGAGTTGTTATGAAGTGATTTGGCACTAGAAGGGTTGTAATTGGTAAGATTATAAGTGAATATGATGTTAGATTGGATGTAGGAAGCTTTGGAGGGGCCTTAGAGGGGTTTGGGGAACTCACATGTCCATTTAACGAACTTTTATAGATCAAAAAGGACCCTTTGGATCACCAATGTCCATTTAACGGACTTGATGTCCGTTTAACGGACCTTCTCGGATGAAATGTTGCAGTTTGGTCGGTCTATGTCCGTTAAACAGACATTCACTGGTCAGCTTCATGAAATCACTATTGTTGACCCTTTTAGAGGCAGAATATGACTTTGTGGTCTTCAGGAAAGTTTTATATCTCAAAGTCATCTTTCCACTGGTCCAAAAATGAAATCAATCCGACATTGGTGGTGAACGCTATGATAATCGCGCCAAAACATGTCACTACATGATGGGGGTGTATAAACATGTGTGATTCTTTTGGTCATAACTCTCTCATCCGACCTCTAAATGAGGTGATTCTTGAAGCAATAGATTCATAAGACATGTATCTATCTCTCCATGAAAATTTGGATTTTTTGCAATCAATTTGAAAAGTTTGATGGAAAGAAAATGAGAGATAGGTTGGGAGAGCATGATTAGGGTATGAACACATTTTGGTTTTTCAAGCATATCTTGAGATATAGAATTTCGATTGAGTTGATTCTTGCTCCAAAACAAACTAGAACTTAGAGCTATGATTTCGTTGAAGAAGTCAAATTGAAATCCTAGTCTTAAGATTTCCAAATTCTACTCACAAGCAGGAAATTTAAGTTCAAGCATGGTGACTGTTTTGTGTGGGCACACCATTGAACAAATTGTGAGTGAATTTTTGGGATGTTATGAGAAAAAAAATAATGAAGATGAATTGATAATGTCTAATAAGGGTTCAATGAAAGAACCCTTCAAGGTAATATGCATGCTCACGTTTTATGATTTTCGCAAGAGGTTGGGCTTTGAAATCAAGCAGGGTCCAACAGATATATGACTCTGCAAGAGTTGGGTTCTGAAAATGAGATCCAACAAAAATCCCCTTTGAGTATTGCTAATAAGAAAAAATAAGCTAAGAAGAAAAGGGAAGATGAAATAATAAAGGTCAAACTAGAAAGTTCTTTACCTACATAACAATCTAGAGTCGCCGATGATGGAGATATGGGACCCTAATTTGGAAACTTTTGGTGAAACTTTAAAAGGGGGATTTTTGTTAACTCATTTTAGGAAGACTCGAGAATACATGAGATGGCTTTATTCACGGTGACATTTCTTTAGATTACAATGTCGTTTGGTCTTTGTTTTGATATCTTGTTAGCAGGATAATAGATGTACTGAACTCCTTCCTTATTTAATTCATTTTAATTTTTCAAAAAAAAAAGTATAAGTAGTGAAGCAAAAGTTAAAATATTATCTTCATATCAATATATGCTCTAAATAATACTATTAGAATATTGGCTATACTACCATTATATGGTCATTGGTGTTACAAACAAAAAGCTCAACTAGGATGGTTAATGCTTTAAATAGAAAGGCAAGGTCTTTCCTACCCTTCATGGTTGTGGATATACCTCTGATGCATAGGTTATGGAGTAGATGAAACTATATGTTAGAAGATTAAACTAATTTCTATTTTCTTTTAACGAGTACTTTTTACGTTTTCAAATTGATTTTTATTTTTATAAATTTTTTGTAATTTTAAAATTTGTATCTCTTTATATTTCCAATGCCTAGAATTTAATTTATCTTTCCCTAAAATTTTCATTTAATTATTACAAATGAATGTCATTTATTAATGAAGTTGTAAAAGATTAAACAAAAGTACTAGAGAAGCAACAAATTTCTCAAAGGATAATGAAGTCCTTTTTTCATGTATTAATACTACACAATAAAACTCTGTTTAGTATGTTGACAGTGATTGTAGCAAACATATAACAGGAGATTAATAGGTATTTGAAGAACTTAATGAAGGTTTTGCTTCTCAAGTTGAAATTGGTGATAGAAAAATTATAAAGTTGAAGGAAAAAGGTGTTGTTACAGTTTAATCCAAAGATGGTAGTAAGAAGCTCATGCATGATATTTACATGCTCCCAATATTTTTAATAATCTATTAAACATTGGACAAATACAAAAGAAGGGTTATAAACTAACTTTTGATGATGATTTTGTGCATTATCGTTGACAAGAAAAATAAACAAATTATTGTAGAGGTAAAAATGTGCTCCAACGATGTTTTCCAATTTTCTTGAAGACAAATCATAATTTAATATTGAAAAATAAAGAAGCTAATGAAATTTTCCTCAAACATTTATGGCATAGACATCTTAATAATCAAGACTAAAAATTTTAAAGAGTACGAACATAGTGATTGGTCTACCTAAAATTGGTGAAATTGACAAAGTTTGTGATGGTTGCATTATTGAAAAATTAAATATATCATCTTCTATTTTCTAAATCTTTATAGAAGACACACTTCTTTGAAACTTATGCATACTGATATATAGGGATCGTAAGGGACCTTGTCTTTTGTTAGCAAGATATATTTTATCTTTTTTTATGATGATTATACAAGAATGACGTGGTTATACATCTTGAAGGAAAAGTCATATGCTTTCCCTACCTTTTGACAGTTTGTTGCTCTTATAGAAAGACAAAGTGGACATCAATTGAAGATACTTAAATCAAATCATGTTATGGATATATTTATAGGCCTTTCATAGAGTCTTGCAAGAAAAATAAAATTCAAAGACAACTAATTATTAGTTACACACCTCAACATAATATAGTGGTTGAACAAAAGAACATAATAATTATTAAAATGTCAAGGAGCATATTGCAAGGTAATAAAACCTTCCTAATTTTTTACAGGCTGAATTTGGTGATATTTTTAATCATTCACCCACAAAAGTGGTTTGTAACAAAACCCCTCTTGAAGTTTAACATAATCGCAAATCAATGGTGGATTCAGGTCTTAAATACTTCTTAAAATAAAGAGAGGTTTGACAGCAAAGGAGAATTTTTATTTTCATTAGCTATAGTAATAAATCCGAGAGCTATTGTTTTCTTAATTTAAATAAAAATTAATTGCAAATATCTAGACATGTATTTAAGGAGTTTGTCACTTAGACTTGAAAGTATGAAAATTTTAAAAATCCTAAAGGCTACAGTCTTCTTGAATGTATTAATGTTCAGCAGCATGAAATTGTACATGAGTCAACTATACAAGAAAGCCCAAATGAATGATCTCATTCACCAAATCCACCTAAAATTAATCCCTCAAATTCATTGTATGTAATCCACTTCTAAGAAAGGTATGTTCTTTAACTGATATTTATCAGGCAAGTAATATTGATTTCTTCTCTTGTGAACAAAGAGCTTTTTGATTAAATAGCAAAAAAAAAAGAAGTATAAAAAAGACAATGAATGAAGAAATGGCCAATATAGTGAAAAAAAAACATAAGAGCTTGAAAGCATTCAAAATTATAAAGCTCTCTTGACAGCGAAAGGTCGTCCACAACAATTTAAAGTTTAATTTAATGAAACATTTTCTCTAGTTGTTTGTACAGAGACTATTAGAGTTGTTCTACTCGTCGCTACCCAATTGGAGCTAGAACATTTTTATCTTGATATGAAGTATAGATTTATGAATGTTAATTTGGAAGAAGTCTATATGGAGTAACCATAATGTTTCATTAAAGGCTACGAAGACAGCTTATCACCATAGAAAGGTATTATATAACTTAAAAGAACTCCCACAAGCATGAAACATACATATTGATTCATATCTTCAACAAAATAATTTTTTTAAAAGGCAAAATGATTCACTCTTTACATGAAAATAGAGAGTAATCCTGAATTTCTTGTGGTATGGTTATACATAGACGATTAGATATATACTAGTACAGTTTTAAGGATGACTGAAGAATTTAGGCATACTATAATGCAAAACTTTGAGAAGATTAATCCTAGACGTATGAAACATTTCTTGGTATCGGTAAAGCAATCTAAAGGAGATATTTTCTTCTCTTAGGAAAAATATATTGAAGATTTTATTAAGAAATTTCGCATGGAGTCTTGCAACCTAATATCTACTCCTTTGGCATTAAATGAGAAGTTACAAAATAACAATAGAACAAATAATGCAGATCTAAAAGTCATTAGAAACCTAGTTGGAACTGACATCTTGTAGAACAAATAATGCAGATCTTACAATAGAACAAATAATGCAGATCTATCTTACTAATATTAGGACTGACATCTTCCAAGTTATATCTCCATATTCATGAGTAATCCAAGCAAATTTCATTTTAAGTCTGCAGAAAGAAAATTCAGTTACTCATAAAGAATAAAGAAGCTTGGGATAAAATATATAAGAGAGAAGAAGATAAGAAATTGATAGGCTACAGTACTGAATACGATTGAGTACTGTAATGAGAAGTTACAAAATTGTTAAGTGCTGCCAAATTGTGGCTATTGGTCTAAGTGAAAGTCTTGATGATCTAGTGGCTGCTTTCTTTCCCAATTGGTATGCTTATTGAAGTAGAATTGGATTTGGCATGATAGGAAGTGAATGGAGTATTAAAGCTGGAAAATTG
>JANZLX010000008.1:11976054-11994627 GCA_025531955.1 Erythroxylum orinocense
CGCTAAAGGGGATTGCCTTTAGGGCACAAATAAACAGTACCGTCCTTGCATAAGTCGACTTATCCAATGTATAAGTCGACTTATCAGTGCTGAATGCGTGTAAGTCGACTTATACTACCTACAAGTCGCCTTATCACTTACAATATAAGGATCTATTAATTTCATGTCCCCATCATAGGCTAGAGAAATGGCTCATCATTTGGACATTCTACAATAGGATGACCTAGAACACCAAGATATTAGTGGATGTTATTGATGGTGGTGCTCCTATGAATAAGATCATAGATGGAGCATATAATTTAATCGATAAAATAGGTCAAACCATTACCATATAATACCTGTGGATCTCCAAGACATTTAGCTACTAATTTTCAACTAAGGAATTCATTTTTTATAATTAATATATTTAATAAGTTTAGTATGTTAATAATCCCAACCAAAAAGATGATCCCTTTGCTAGCACCTATAAACTTAGAGAAATCATCCTAACCTCTCTATAGGAACAAGTTTAACCCTCTCCCTCATAATAACATTATAAATATCTAGTTTCCAATCAAAACTGTTTAAACCCTCCCCCCTAAAATTCCAACTTAAAGTCTCTACTTGAGAATTTATAGTAACCTAAGAAAAACACTACACATTAAATTGTTGCTAAGTCTGAAATCGATTATAAGTTTAACTTTGGCACCTATTTGCTTTTAAAACTTCTTCTAAAGACAAATATAGCCAAATAACACTATTATGGTATTGTCTTTTGGAACACGGGTCCAGCACAAAACTAAGCAGGTGTCATTTTTCATAATTCTCCAATAACTTTTGGTAGATGATTTAAACTATTTCTAATCTATCTAAGCCCCTTTTTATGTCTCAATAGCTTATTATCTTGTGTAACTTGATTATATTCTTCATTCTTATTAAATCTCCTTGTAATCAAAACCCCTAGGTGGCATCAACTTATTTTACGAATTTCTTTTTTAATCTCTATGATTTTGTGCAACTCTTATTATTCACGTCACAATCTATAGATACATATTATTTCTAAATCCTTTATATATGAAATTTGAAATTGAATTAAATCACTAGTAAATTTTGATTCAAACAAAAGAAGTTGTCATGAATAATTTACAAGAAAACTTAGGTCTTACACTAAATGAATGAACCAGTCTTAAAAAATATTTATAAGAATTAGCCCATCTAAATCTATCTTAATTTAGTTTATATTAAATAAAGTTAACAAAAATTAAGAAAGAATACAAAACAAAAGAACTGTAACATCCCACCTCGACGGGAAGGGTAGAATAGTAATTTCGCAAAGGATGAGAGTGAGTGGGACTAATTAGGATTGTTCATGTATACTGGTAGTTATGAACAGTAGAATTTTTGCACATGAAAAATTTCTGTACATGCATACATGACATTCCTGGTATTTGGGCCTCAACGGAACTTTTATTGTGAATAATGTGGAAATTATGTTTTGAAAATTTATTGGAGTGAGTTTTTGTGTGTTTTATATTTTAAGGAAATTTTAGAAATTTTTCTGGAATTTTTCGAAAA
The DNA here is from genome assembly GCA_025531955.1 of Erythroxylum orinocense. Taxonomy (NCBI): domain Eukaryota; kingdom Viridiplantae; phylum Streptophyta; class Magnoliopsida; order Malpighiales; family Erythroxylaceae; genus Erythroxylum; species Erythroxylum orinocense. The sequence continues at coordinate 11,977,609 of JANZLX010000008.1, forward strand.
AAATTCTCAGACCGGAAAAAAATCACCAAGTGGCGATCCGGTTGATTTTTGGTATCAAAAATGTCTGTCTAATGGCACTATAGTATTGGGTAAAATATTTTGGGATTGAAATTAAGGTCATTGGAATTGAACGGTCAAAGATTCATTTTATTAGGGTTTAATCTTGTTATTTTGTCTTTTATCTTTTTTGTCTTTTTCTTTAAAATGCCAAGTGTCCTTAATGGATTTAATGTTTTTGTCTTGTTCCTAGCCCTTGATTTCGGCAACTCCAACTTAAAAACATGAAAATATTGATGTAATTGGCTGTTATGCCCTTCATGAGAAGTGAAGTATTGTGTTTGATCTTTTCATGGGTATAAAGTTTGCAATTTTTTGACATTTGTGCAAGGAGTTATAATTTTTAGAAAACTGCTGTTCAGTTTAGGTGTTTTCAGGGGTAGCATCATTGATTGAATTGTTTGACCTATGTAGCAATTGAATTGGACCACATGTTGTTCATGAAAGTTGTAGGATACATTTTTATCTTTCAATTGGCATTTATTTTGTAATTTTTAGCCAAGGGAATAAGAAGTTGTGGATTTTGGAAAACACTGCACTGTTTGGGAACCCTATGACTAGGCAGTAGCTTCGATTGAATTTTTGACACCCTTCGGGGTGAAATTAGTTTTTGTGTCCTTCACAAAACTTGTAGAGCTATCTTTTCTCTATGAAATAGACACTAAGTTGGTAAAATTTGGAGTTCTGGATCAAAAAATATGAAATTTAGAAGTTGAGATATTGGTGAAGAAGAAAAAGTGGAAAAGCACCGTAGTGCTCAAGCACTACAGCGACTTTGAGAGGTAGCAGAAAAGCACCGTAGTGCACAAGTACTACGGCGATTTTGAAGGATAGCATACATTGAAGTTTTGAGGTTGATAAACATTCGATAGTTTTTGGCCATAACTTTTCTGTCCGACATCTGATTGACCTGATTCTCGAGGCATCAGATTCGTGAGTTATTTAATTTCATTTTATGAGAAATTGGGAATTTTTGGACGAGAAATTGACGTGGATCCGGGTAATTGTTCTTTGGTCAGTGTTTTAATTATTTTTGGACCTATAGAGGCCCGAATTGAGTAATTTCAGTGCCGTTAGGTTTCTAATGATTAGACGGAATTTTTGTGATGTAAAACTTGGATTAAGGCCGGGAATATCATGAACATGCATTGTACACATTTTAATCGCTACATGTGCATTCTGAAATATTTCTGATTGAATTTTTGGTAATCATTGCATATTATGACGGTTATAAAGGCACATTTGGAGCGTCGATCTACCGACGTTACTGAGACTTCCACATATTAGCTTGGAAGTAAGGTGAGTAACCTAGATGGTTCATTCAATTATTATATGTCCAATGTGGGGAATAATGGCGGGAATTATGTTTGTTTATGACTGGATTCAGGACAGATGGTCTGATGAATTCGGAGATCTGACATAGAAGTGTATCTGTTTGTGATTCTGTGAGCTGACTTGCTTCTACTGTGTGAAATTGTGATACATGAATTGATTGTACAGTTACTGCTTAATTGTGATGTGATCAATTGCTTGCTATACTGTGCTTCATTTCGTTGCCTCTACTGTGGTAGACTGTTTTATATGGACTGTTAAATTGGGCATGTGCATTTCATACACAAATGCATAAATGGATAATAACAACAGTTGTGACCAGAGTCGCCACTGATACTGAAAAAGAGCCTTAAGCTCGAAGGGAGATAGTGCATACCCAGAGGGCTCTCCTACTTCCTAGACGTGTCTACTGTATACTGTTTACTGTTTAAGCGCTCGATCACAACACTGTAAGAAAATGGGAAAGTGTCACATGTGCATTGCATACATAGTTGATTGAATACTGTAAAGGAAAAAAGGGGCATGAATGCCTTATAAAATTGTGATCGGCTTCTATATATTGATATGGTACTTCTAACTGTGTTATTACAAACTAAATTGTGATTGCTTGTGTGCTGTGTTATTACTGTGACGTGATTAAGTGATGCATGAATTGGTCAAACCATCGATGATGGTTCCTCACTGAGTTCGCAAAACTCACCCAAAATTTGCATATATTTTTCAGGACTTGAAGAGTACCCTGTTTGACACGGGAGTATGTCTACTGTATGTAAGTGAATGATAGAGGTCGGGATCAGTTCGCGTCTGCATTAGTGTTTCATAAAATTGTATTCCAAATTTTCTGTAAAAGAATACTTTGTATTTATAGTAAGCCCAATTTTGGTTATGACTTTGTGTACATTAATGACTTTTGTAAATTATTGTTGACTGTTTGTAATAACTGAAAATGCTTCCTTTTACCGTGGGCTCAAATTGTCTACTGTTTTTCGCGCGAATGAATGTTTTTAAAAAAATATTTATACTGAGTTTCGTCTGACTGACTAATGTAGTACGCCACCCTCGCGGGGCACGAACTCGAATATCACCAACGATGTCGGGTTCGGGTCACGCGGGAGTGAGGTGTTACACTTACGAAACTCCTTATGAAATTCATTGCTACAATCAAAGTTGTGCATTATAAAACTACATATCCATATGTTTTATTCAAATACACCAAGCCAAATTTTATGGAATAAGTGAATATGATAAATTTGAAGAGTGAAGAGAAAACAAAGGTAGAAAAAGAGGAATTTGTTGCTCAAGAATAGAAGGAAGATAAAGAGGAGGAGTCAAATAAGGAGGATATTGAGGAATTATTAACTGTAATCTTAAGTACAAAGGACTTTGACTTTCCACATAACAAACTATTGGAATCAACTGAAGATACAAAGGCTATATTATTTCTTGTTATATTGATAATTTGTTATTAAAAAAGGAATTGGCGGATTTAGTTGGATTTAATAATTTGATATTATATTTCATTATTATATTATAGCATATTGCTTATTTTTAGGATAATGAACCCTTTTTTGGAAGCAAATCACTTATTATATATCTAGTTTGAAGAAGGACTTACTACGGAGTCGAACTAAAAGACTTATAAAGAAGTCCTAGTTAGAAGGCAACCTAACAATTAGGTGTTTTGTTTTAATGTAGTAGTTTGTAGGATTTTCATTAATAGTAGTTTGTGTTCGTAGTTTTAGTCTTATGGTTCTAATTTTGTTACTTGAGATGATGGGGTTTTTAGGCTATGAAGGGTATATCACCCTTATAAGTTAAGGCGAAAAATCTTTTACTATCAGGGAAGAACCAATTATCCTCACCTCCTCCCATTATTTTTCATATTTCCATTATTCTCGCATATTTTGTTCATTGAGGATAATATACAACTAACGTATGAGGGAGGGAATTAGTATTTATTCTTGTCAATTTAATTATAATTAGCTTTACAATGAATAATTTAAAAATTTTCAAAGCATGTTGATCAAGATGATTAATTATTAGTTTGATTTTTATTATGATTTAATTTGTTTAGGCAAATAGATATGACTTTTAATGATTATGTTAATTTCAATTTAGTTCATTATTTTGAGAATGACTTAATTTGCATTATGATACTTTTTAATTTGTACAATCATTGAATCAAATGTGAATTCTTTTTGAGCATTTTCATTACCCACTTACAAGTACAAAAGAAGAAAAACAAAAACAAAAAATATATGTATTTCAATAAACGAATATAAATAATTTTATTATACTTGTACTAATAAAAAGATCGAAGTTAAATAGTGGTACTAGTATCCATTTAAGATAGTGACCTAGTTAAGTAACTGAGGATATTCATGACAATGTGTTTACTCTCATATCAAAAGGCTAAGTAAATTTTCAAATAAGCTTCTAAATACTCCTATGTTGTTTAAATTTAATGTTTTATTTTTTAAATAAACGCTAAGAAAAATTTTAAAGGTTTTATATTTTTTTTCTCATGTATGTTCACCTTATGCATTAAGTGAAATGGTGTCAATTGAGTCAATAATTAAATAATTGTGGAGATAATTAGGTTTATTTATAATTTGATCAAAATAACTAGGTGCTTAACAATTCAATGAACATTGCAATCGAATGAGTAATAAAAATCTCTCGTTGGATATCTTTGAAGTGTTTGAGTCTGTCCTATAGTTTTTTCTTATTAAGTTGAGAGTAATAAAATTGATTTGCTTGAGGACAAGAGAATACTTAAGTGTGGGGGAAGTTTGATAAGTGCATAATTGTTCATTTTTTAAATTTATATTTAGTGCATTTCACTTATTTGTTTAAGTTTTTTTTTACTTAATTCATTCACATTGTGTTCACAAGTTGTAATTCACTTATTTAAAGGAAAAGAAAAGAATTGAGATAAGTTTGAGGTGGTATGGAGCAGTTTTGACCAAGTTATGAAGATGTTGGAAAAGCACATGGGTACTAATATGCCTGTATCAATGCTTGTGTACTTTAACATGTCCATTTTTCACACAAAGCACGTGATTTTAAAGTTTTAAAAAGTTACAAAGCCATAAACACATCCATTTTGGAGACCAACATACCTCTGTTAATACCTATATTCATATTTTAAACCTGTATTTGCTCTAAATTCGAGGGTTTCATGATTTTTTAAAGTACATGGCTGCCAATACTCCCGTGTTAATGCCTATATACCATAAAAATCCTAATTTTCAAACTATAAAATGGAAAAGCAAAGGGAGGCTTAGGAAACACAAATTGACTGCCTAGAATGATAGAAAGAATGAAAAATAAGTAAGGAAACATATTGAGAGTGGATTTCCATTTATCTAAAGGGGATTTATTGAAGATTAATAGGGATATTATTTTATTTATTTTTATTTTTTAGTTTTCCTTTAATTTTGATGTTATGTTTGATATAAATAGGAATTGAACCCTTAGTGGTACCTGGATTAGATGAATCCCAAGATGAACCTTTTAGTGATTTAATTTTAATTTAATTTTTTAGCTTCATTGAGATTCATTTGTGTGTTTTTATTTATTCTTGAATTAATATTATTAGTATGTTACATATGTGACTTCATATAATTAAGCTTGAGAAATCCTTTGTATAAATATATCTAGCATAATCAAAAAAGAGTTGCATCCAAACTTAGAGATAGGTTGACATAAATCTTTCAAATTACCTATTAGTTAAATTTACAAAACGATTAATGTAATTTTAGAGGTTTTAATTAGAAAGAGATTTCAACTAGTCAACCAAATATTAGTTGTTACTAATCTTGAGAAAGATATTAGTATAATTGAGGATTTTCACAGTCTAACGAACTCTAGATTAATTTGATGGGCAAAGACTTAATTATGTGAAATGTCCTAGCAAATATTCGAATTCTAATTATCATTGTTTTCTATGCTTGTTTATTAGTTTAATCTTTTTTCTAGTTAGTCAATTGTGTTAACTTATTCTAGTTTATTATTTAACTTTTAATTTGATCAATCACCATCACCATAATTTGTTAAACAAGATAATAGAGAGATGGTTATATTAGTAATTCTAGTCCTCTTGTTAGTGTTAGCCACAGCTACACTATGTGCTTACGGTTAAAATATAAATCATCACCATGTAGAAAAATTAACTTCATATTTGGGATGTATAAATGTTTATATAGTGGTTGCAACAGACCTAAGATTACTATACATATCATTTCCCTAAATTGGTTGCTTAATGCATGGGCTTTTATTTCATTCCATTACTAAAATAAATATTAATGTTCTAAAAATTGAACTAGGCTGACTAGTTTAACTAGAATTATAAGAATTCGACTAACTTTTTGGTTTAGTTTGCTTTAATAATCTATGTATATATTGATTAATCAATTAATAAACTAAGTAGTTCTTTAAATTGTAATAAACATTTTTTAAATCGGTAAGAAGCTTTTTTACATTTTTTGACTTTGCAATCTCCTTCTTTAATCACACCCCAAACTTTTCTTTTCATGTATTTATAAAATTTCATTTAGTGTGAATGATGTTTTCGGGTGAATGTAAATTTTATTTTCGCTAAAAGGTGAATTAGGAACCTAACTCTGATTGTTAAGTATTAAAGTCAAATGATAGGAGAAAAAAAATTGGAGTTGATTGGTATGGAGATGGACAAAAATAAATTCAATCAGATGGATTTATGATAGGTAAAGATTGACCCTAATTTAAATTATTGTGGAGTAAATTTGAAGTAATCTTAGGCTGAAACATAAGGACATAAGAATCATTCATAGTTACAGATACTTAAAGTAAATCGATCCAACTTATATATTGATATATTTAGGTGTAATATGTTACCCATGTGGACATTAAATTTCTACCAAAATTTGATAGATTTTTCTTAAGCCACTTAATTATTTTGGACAAGAAATAATGCCTGTACATGTGAATGAATCTTAAGTGGCAGCTGTCACATACATGAAGAAGTTCTTATTATTTTGGAACAAGAATGCATGAAAACTTGTGTTGTCATGTTTATGAAGGAGTAGATGTGAAGGACATAAAATTCATTACATGAGAGACCAATTCATGATATGGACATGTGTCATTTTGGTGACACAAAAAAATGAAAACAATTTGTTATATGTGGGAGACAAGTATTTTCGTGGATGTTACAATGGATTAATGGCTTAATTAAACAAATATGGTGAGGGACAAAACAATGGAAAACTATTGGTAGTTAAGCTTGCAAAGTGTGGTCAACCCTCTTCAATATGTAGCATGTAAAACAAAGATGGTGGTACCTACTCCACTTTCATTTCACCAAAACTTTAGCTCTCCTTGGGACCATAATTATGGAAGAATAACTAAAGTTGCTCCTTTCATGCATAGGTCTTTCAAGTTACTGCCTCCAACCATGGACAAAACCCCCCATCAACGCCAACTAATTGTAGGGAAAAGATGGGTAGCATGTTACCATATGATTTTAGGTATGTTAAACTACTCTTGTCCATCCTCTTTAGCTGGTCACGTGAATGCTTAAGCTGGAAACATGAATTTCCTTATGAAATGCGTGAATGTTTGAGTATGATTTGAAGAGAGTGGTAAGTGTTCCTAATTATTTTTAGTGAAATTTTGTATTAGGATTCTCGTTTTTCTTGAACAATCCTAGTGTTTTGGCTATAACTTAGTATACAAAACTCCAAATTAGGTGATTCCATATGTAAATGAAACCTAAGACATAGCCCTACAAATATCTAGAGGATACCTAAACCTAATTCTAGCTAAATGATGTTTAAAACTGAGATTGATTATGATAACCTGATACTATCCTGTGTTAAATCATGTTATGATATTTGGTATGTGTTTCATAATTTAGAAGGTTAAATGGCATGATTTTTGATGATATAGAAACTAGAGACATAGGGAAACAAATTTCTAAAGACTTCAGAACCTAACTTGAACGTTTGATATGTGAAAATGAAGGAACAAGGGGAGGCATGGTTAAACGAAGAGAAAAAAAAAACAGCATGGTAAATAGAGAGGAAAACAGCATGTATATCCATATCTTATGGATGTTATTCAATGGATATTAATTGGCAATATGTAGAGGCTAGATATGTGGCTTAATGGTTGTTCAATGGCAGCATGTATGTTGTATATAGTTTAATAGTTTAAAGTAAGGAAAACAGTAGGTGTATACTATGTATGTTATTTAACTGGAAAGAAGACAACATATATTAATCATGGAAATTGTTCAATGGTTGAATGTAAAGAAAACATAATTTTAAATCTTACTAAATGCTAAGATTTTGGTTAACCCCTTTGTTATAAAATTTGTAAAACAAGGAAGTAAGTTATGGATATACTTAGCAGGTTTTAGGAACCTTTCAGGGGTCTCCCTCATAGCTGAGTAAGACCATAAAGTTTTATTGATCACTGTAGACTTGGGACTAATAAAGAAAAAGCACCAAAAACGTGAGGGCAGTTTACGATAAGTGACAAGTAGTGAGTGTGTATTTAAATTGATTTTGTAAAGATGATTTTTACCTTACTATGAAAAGTATGTTTATAAATAATTCCATCGGTGCTACTACTTGAATTTAAAGGTTAATCTTCATGAGATTTATATATGTTTGATTTAGCATTGAATTGAGTTTTGAATCACTTGGAAACTAATGAGATGTACACACGCTTTGAATTGGCATAAAATTGGAATTTGCTTATGCTTTGAATTGGCATTGAATTGGAATTTGCATATTTTGAATTGGCATATAAATGAATTTTGAATATGATTTTAATTGGTATTGAAATGAGGTGCGCTTATGTATTAATTGTGATTTAGCCTATGGTACATCATTAGGCATTTATACATACGATTATATCAATCAAAGTACGTCTTAACGTGCATGACGGTATTTAAGGAGGCGTCTACCACTAACATGGGTGGTGTTATGTTTGTCAATATATCATGTGAGTCGCCCTCTACATGTGTGGAGTATATATTGTGCTAGCACTGTTACGGGTAAGCGATGCAGAACTAGTTCCATAACCATTGATTTATATGTAGTGCTAGCATCGTTATAGGTAAGCGATGTAGAACTAGCTTCATAATAATCAATAGAGGTTAACTAGGCATAAGTAAGTAATGCAGAACCAACTCCGTTGCCTTATAGCTAAGGGTACCATATGGAAAAGAAAATTAGTGATAGGCTATGGTTTTAAAAAAAGTATTATTTTCCATCACTGTTTACTTTACAAGAAAAGTAAAACTTGATTTCAAAAAATATATATAAGTTTTGTTTTACGTATGCATTGATCTTACGAAAATAAAAGAATGTGTTTTGTAAGAACATTCATTATTACATGAATAGAAAGAATTCTTTTTCTCTTATGGAAGTTAATGTTTGCATGAATGGTTTCCAACAATAATAACACTTACTGAGATCGTTTAGCTCATTCTTTATTTTTTGTTTTTAAATAAAACCTCCCAAGTGCATGCTTAGGGACTCCACCTCGCTAGTAGTTAACTTCGTTGAGTGCTGTTGTGTAGGCATTTTTATTTTGCCTTGTAATATTTTTTAGAACTGTTGCATATCTTTGAACATGTTTTAGAAAGTACATTTGTATAAAGAATGGATGTGTATAAAGGTTTTTAAATGGAATGCATGATGTTGTTTTAAGATTGAGACTACATATGAGTGGATTTGAAGTCCACAATTAGGAGTTGAGAAATTGATGTGATAATAGAAGTATTTTAAACTTTTACAGGGACTTTGAAATTTTTGAGATGTCAAAATACGGTCGTTGTGCTGCCAAAATTTTTAATAAATTGAAAAACAAAACTTCACTATTTACATTTCTTATTATGAATTGAAGCTTTTTCTTAACAAAGGTAATAGACTTAGCTTCATTGGAACTTTCCAGTCGACTTGGATACCGACTAGAGAGTCACCTTGGAGTGCCAGGCAGGTTGCCTAATCATTACAGGATAAGGGGCTTGTCAACTAGTCTCCTATTTCAATTAGTTTCCTTTAAAATATTTAATTCTAATTAAATATCTTTTATGTTTGTGGTATATGTTATTGTGGGAATTAAAGAATCATCAATCTCAACTTAAACAGATACTTGGTAAATCTGAATTTCAATCTTTTGAGCGGCTTCTTTTGATTTCATCTTATGATTTGAGCATTTGAAGTGAATTAAGTAGATTTTAAAGAAAGTAAATTGTTTTTTAATTGAAAAAAATTTATGTTTTTTATTGTTGGTTTTAAAATGACTTGTGTTAGTGTTTTCGATCTTTGACATTGGGTTTGTTATTATACATTCTGATTAATTCTTGGCCTACATTTTAATTAATTCTTGGTTTTGAGATTTAGTTTTTCAACTTGTTTGATTAAATTTTGATTTTTTATTGACTATAGGATTCTCAAGACATGTTCCACACTGCTCTTTTTGTCAATTTTTAAGTTTGTGGAATGAAATATTGGCATTTGATGTACAAACAAAAGTGTTGTTGCTTGTCCTTTTCTGTTGTGCATTACTTCGTTTTATTTTGTTTTCATTAACATAACTAGTTTGGTAAACCATTTTCTTTAACACTTTTGGTAGACAATAGAAGGTACCATTTATGTTTTTCTTATTTTAATGCTTAATAAATCTTTATAAAACTCGTCAACTCATCTAATATGTATTCTCCAAAGCTTACCTTAATTAGAAATAAGGGTGTGGATATGCTTGTTATAATTAGACTTTAACACAATTTGTAGTTTTTATTAAGTCTTAGATTAAAAGGAAATGCCTATAGATTTAGTTAAAGTGAAGTGAGGGATTAGAATTCTACTTTAATATAACATAAACCTTAGTAGTGAAGTTGACATTGAGAAGATTATTTCAATAGTTGCTTTGAAACAGTGATCATTTGAAAGCAAGAAGCATATAGAAAAACATACATTAAAATTACTAACATAATTCTAGTCCTAAAACAATAACCAGAATACCCAATTTTAAACCCGGTCTAGACTTTAGAAATAAAAAAACCATTAAATTAGAATCAAACTTCCATATTCCACTATCTATTACAAGTTATATTCCTCTTTTTTAAATTACTATTTTTATTTAAAATTTTTTAGTTTTTTATATTTTCTCACTTCAGTAAGGAACAGATTCCATTTTGAGAGAGTTGAAAAGAGTTTAGCAGCTGTCTGATTTGAATTTCATGAGAAGTTTTCAAAGTTTAAAGCGATAACAACTAAACTGTTACTAAAAGCCCCTTAACTTCTCTATCACCTTATAAAATGGTAAATGTATATGTGAAAAGAGTTCGTCATCTTTTTTTGAATACATCAGGTTATCTTGTTTACATGAGTGTTGATTTTTATTCCATCAAAATGTAATGGAAAGGTAGAATATGGCATCACTTTGAGAACTTTAATTCATACTACCAAAGTAACTTGCTTTTAGTTTATTACACCCCAAAAAATATTGTTGATATTTAATATTATGTTATTTGAAACATAAAATAATACTAAAAGAAATCATTAAGGTAAAGGCACTTATCACTTTTTATAATACAGATTAGTAAGTACAAGTATCGAACCCACAAGAATGGTAACTACAAGTACTAACAATCTTTCTATGATTTAATTTAACAAAATGAATGATTAAATTGAAAATGGAAAATTAACAAAACTTAAATAATGAATAAAAGATAACTAATCAACTTGATGGATAAGTATTAAACAACCAACAGATAAATAAGATCGAAATGAAGAATCCCCTAAGAAATTTTCAATGTTCGAATTTATCCTAATTTAATGCTTAAACCTAGTTATTTAGACCAATAGGAATTTTAAATTTATGACTATATTCTTTCTCTAGATATGCAACTCCTACTCTAGTTGATTGACTAAAAGTTATCTCTAATTAAAACCTTTTAAGAATGAATTAGTTCTTTTTTTGTGAATTTCTATGATAGGTTTGATCTTAACCTAGAAGATTTGTGTGGCCCTACCTCTAGGGTTCCATTCAACTATTATTATTCATGTTTTGACCTAAATACATGTAAGATCTTCTACATCTGTCTAATTCAATCCTATATATAAAATCCAAAGTAAATCTTGTGGGTACATTACTTTAATTCAATACAATATGTAAACATGAATAATTCTCAAGAAAACTAGAATCTTGTATTAAATTAGGTCTCAATCTAAACAATAGATTTTATGTTTCATCCCACCTAAATATATATCCCAATTAGTTCGTATTCAAACTAAGAAAACCAAAAATGAATAACAATGAACGTAAAAAAAAAAATGAATTTTATGGATCTTAAATCTTGATGTTCTTGATCTTGATGGATTTCTTGCACTCTCTAATGTTGCTTCCACATTGATATGTTCTTTAATATCTTTTAACCGTCCTCTGATCCTTCAAATTTCTTTGGACCTTATTGACTAATTTCTAGTTATCCAAAAAAATCTCTTATGTTCATATATATCTCTTTTTTATCTTAATAATCTAAAAAATTTTGACCAACATGGGATTAACATGGGCCCATATTGATCTCGTATTGCTTCATCACTCCTTCAACCTCTTTCTTGTAACCAACACTACCAATGTGGGTCACTAACATAGGTCCATGTTTTGGTCATGTTATTGAATAAAAGACCATATTTTAGGTGTTTTTCTTCATATGGAATACACCCAGGTGAAACATAAAGGTCACTTGGAGTCATGTTTAGGTTGTGCTCCTTCATGTGTCATGTTATTAAAGAAGCAAAATGCACTAATAAACTATATGAGTTAAACATGGTACCACGTAGGTGTCGTGGCTGAGAACATAGGGTTATGTTGGTATTCGAGTAAAATTACACTCCTTGATTGGAGACATGAAATAAGGCCTATAAAAAAATGTAAACAAAATTAAATGCCATTCCTATATAAATAATCAAAACATAAGTTAAATGCTTTTAAAATAATGTTAAAAATATTGAGTAATTAGCATTTAAAATCATGATAAAATATTGAGTAATTAGCAATTATCAATTGTGCAAAGAACAATCATAATTCTTTTTAACTTAAGGTTTTATGAGTCAACATAGTCACTTTCATGCGAAATAATTCCATAGAAAACTACTTTACATAATTGACAAAAACAATGTAATTAATGAGTTTGCTTTGCCACGTCACATCTCACATTTTTAGTAAATCATGTGATATAAATGTCTAACATTTCTTATTTTTGTTACCCAAAAACTTTAAAAGGGTTTGAACCTCACTCATAACAACGTCTTGCCATGATCAAGTACCACTGATTCTTCATTATTGTTCTCATTATGTACATTATTTCTAGGAGTTCTTGAACTCTCCATTTTAGATGAAGATGTGAAAGCTCTTTAATCGCAACAGTAGAAATAGCTAGACCAAGATCTATGAAATGTTAAGGAACTACTCTATTTCCAATAGTTTTCTTTATTTGATCATGTTGTCCTTCAGTAGTTTAAGAAGTCTTTTGGCTCTTCATAATTATCACTAAATTCCTTTTTTATGTGTTATAGTTACTAGTATAACCTAATTTGACATGTTAGTTAATCATAAATTCTCCATCATCCTCTCTAACTTATCTTCTAGAATTACCTATTGTTAAAAATATCTAACAACATGGTAGCATGCATCAATACAACATAAAAATCAATGAATGCATAGTAGAAAGTTTTCAATTTTATGCTAAGGAAGACCTTATTCTTAGATCTTTTATTGTAATTTAAGATATCACATAGTCCACCATAAATCTGTCACTACCCATATCAAGCCATCCTAAGATAGAGATAGATATTAAAATAAAAAGAGTCAATAATATAGATAAAGAGGATGAAAAAGTTAAATAATTCCATAATTGAAAATTTGAACCAACTCGGTTTAAATATATTAGTAGGATTTTAGAGACTAAGTTGCTTCAATAAAGGAGAATGATAAAACTCTTCAAACATAAATTATTGATATCTATTCAATGATCCCTGTAAGATGTGGTTAACAAGAGCTACTATCAAATTTGGTGAAGGCTATTCTTAAACTCAATTAAAAATGGTAAAAACTAGTTAGTTTTTATTGTGTAAGAGGTACACTAATATATACTTATATGGAGCATTTTGTAATAGATTAAAGGTTTATGATTTTAAAATCCTATTCATTAAGTCTACGAATGAATTTCTACCATATTCCAATCTTTAATTCTTTAACCATTATCATCAGTTTGTCTCCTTAATGGCCAACTACAATTCTTTTTGAAATTTTAACATACTATTTGGGGATGTGTATGCAAGTAACAATATATGGATTCTATGATTATGCCTATATTCATAAACCTAAGTTATCTATATTTGAGCCACAATTGAAATATAATTAATCAGTCCCATTAAGCATAAAGTAAGAGGAAAAGAGTATAATCTTTTATTTATGTATAATACATGTGTTTTAGAACATTTTGTTACATCCAAAGTATTATTGCAAAAACAGTCACCCAACTTTCTTGTTGAAGCATTTCATTACAACATATATTGTATTCATTATTATTGACCATTCTAAATATATCAAGAATAGTCTTACATCTTCCACTTTAAAACTTCTAACTTTTAAATAATGTCTATTGTCTTCTTTAATGTGCATATATCTATCTATAAAGTTTAAAATGGTGATCCCTGTGATGATAATGCAATCATTTATCTATCTACAAGGTTTTAAATAGTGATCCCTATGATGATAATGCAATCATTATTTAAGTGTTATCTTTAATATTTTTCATTAAAAATTAAGCATTGTTGACCTTCGAACTCTTATATGATAATTATGCTTTATTATACATATATATAGATGGATATATATCATATTCATAAATTTCAGCAAGATTTCTAGCTACCGAAATAAAAAAGGGAACAACAAGAATCCTTAGTCTTCAAATTTATGATTAAATATTTAACTATTTAAGCAGTCAGAACGTAAACTATTTTCTTATATTTTTAGGTTAAAATTCTAATAGAGAATATGAAATTATCAATGAAATTATCATAAAAAGATTTGGTAAATTTAATATCCTCTAAAGGTGATCCATCATTGAATTATTTTTCTTTTACTCAATCATCTTATGGTAATATTCAATATAACTTTATGTTTTGTAGTAGAATGTTTAAAGGAGTATTTATAAAATAAAGAACATTTATTAGTATTAAAAATAAAATTGCTTCATTAAAAAAAAGTACCGTTTGATATACCTAATATATTGAAAATTATTTGCAACAAGAAGTAAAAAAAAAATATAACGTATCTTTTTAGAGAAAATGAAGCATAAATTATTAGATATAGGAAAATAAAAGTTATTACCGATGTTGATTCTTATTTTTCTTCAAGACCTTTTGATTCTCAATTGTATTCAAAAAATATTTTTATTCATAAGGATTTTGTTTTGCAATGTAAAAGATTTTGGGCTAATTATTTTCTAAAATTGTCAAGTGGGTTAATAAAAAAATGTTATACACTTTGTCACAACTAACAAAGCCAATTGTACATTAGTTGGGTACTTGTTACAATCAAATTATGAGCATATTTGTTAGTTTCCATATATTGCTCATTGCATAAATCGTATTTTAAAAGATATTTTTTACATAGACATATTTCTAATCTTGCTTCACATGCATCTAAAATTATAATTTATGTATATAATCATCTTATATTTTTATCTTGGTTAAAAAAAAGCAAGAAGATTGAGTTAAGATTGTGCATCCTACTACTACCGAGTTTTCAACTATGTTTATAACTTTTAAAAGTATTTATGATTATAAGAACACTATGTAAGTTAAAAGTTATCAAAGGTGTGAAAGGAAAAGAGGTTTCTGATATTATTCTAAATAATATATTTAATACCCTTACTTTATTATTCTAAATACTATATTTTGATATCCTTACTTTATTAATATAAAGACTCTTGCTCAATTTATAAGGATGATAAAGATTGTTGAATCAAATGAGAAGTCATCTCTAAGTTATATATATGATGGTATGTATAGAGTTTATAAGACAATTGTAAACATTTTAAAAGGAAGAAGAAGTTGTACAAGCCTTACACATATATATTTTTAACTAATGATATGATAAACATCTTACTCATAGGGTTCACTTAGCAGTTTACTTTCTCAATCCTTATTGAACATGCATGTATAAATATTGATATTATGGGTAGTCTTTTGAAGTGATCAAATTCAAAGGCATCTTTTTCGTAATGAAGATAAATCAAAGGAAACAAATTAAATTTAATTGTATCATGAAAGTTCTAAGTTTCATTATAATATCTGTAAAGAAAGAACTTATTCATAAATTTTCATAAATTTTGTTTCATTATTTACTTATTAATAATATATTTTCATTATTAATAATTTCAAATACAAATGGCTAGTGGAGATTGTTTGGTGAAAGTTCTTTAATATTAACAAAATTTATTAAATTACTTCGTCAAAAAACTTCAACATTAGGCTATGAATGTAATTGGAGTAGCTTTTTATATATTTATGTGAAGAAACAAACTCTGTTAGAATATTAAAGACTTAATGATCTCGTTTATATTACTTAATATGAGGATCAAGACTAGGTTTTTTATTAATTGAATATTATTCTTAAAGCAATTAAACATTTTACAGTTGATTTTATAATTTATCTATTATATATTTAGAGTGCTTTGTAAGAATAGAACATATGATTCAATTAATTTGATAGTATTGAACATATTTTTTTGGGACCAAAGAAGAACCATTACTTAATCTTTGATTATAGTGGATGTGAAAAGACAATTTATGAAGAAAAAAATTATTATGAAAAATGAATTAAGAACATTTACCAATAGTCACCTGATATTTTATTTTAGACATATTTTAAATTTTAAAATTTTGATATGTTGACTTGTAAAATAATTTCATATATTACTAGTTTATAGTTTATTTAAATTCAGTAGGAGATGTTGATATAGATACTTTGGATGAAAACATTGTATATGAATCTTTAAATAATGTTAGAGAAATTGGAATTTATGATGATGTTGAAACACTACCTTTTTTAGAAACACATTTTTTATTGATATCATTATTTAGAATTTTTATTTTAGATTTAATTTAGTTATAATTATTAGATTTGCTTTTATATGACTATACATTAATAGATATTATTCTTTTATCGTTATTTCAATAGAGGATTTTATTTTATTTTTTTTGCATATTGTTATAATTTTTAATTTATATTCACTATCTTTATAACGGTTTAATATTAGTTGACTTTTAAATCTTAAACCTCTTATTTTACTAATTTAATATTTAATTGGATTCTTAAAATATTGGTAAATATTATTTTGTGTCATTTTCTCTCTACTTTTGCCACAGACATGAATTGTGGTAGAATATTTGGAGCTGTTACTTCAAAATCATCCCAATATTTGACTTGCACTTAGTGGTTGTTCTTGTGGTGACTGTTTCTAGTTGTAAAAGGCTTATTCTCTTTAAGTATATATACTAAGGACGAGTTGGGATGGACGACCACGCAATCCATCCCAACCGCCCGTTTAATCCAACG
>JANZLX010000008.1:12005968-12019176 GCA_025531955.1 Erythroxylum orinocense
GACTATTTTGCAATTTTTTAAAATTTTAAGGACTATTTTATAAATTTAAAAAATATCCCGAAACGGTACCCGGTACCGGTGCAGTTCCGTTTCAGAGCCCAATCCGGTACCGAGCCCGGTACGGTATTCGTAACATTGGGCTCATCATCAAGCTATTGTTGTTATGTCTACTATTTCTAATAAGAACTAATCATTTGTCCATATATCAACTAGTAATCTATTAACAAAGAGTGGAGGAATCTTAAAAAAAGTTGAAATCAAGCTCATCTTCACTAATGGAATGTTGAAATGCTAAAAGACGAGACTAAGCATAAGGATATGTTGATTCTTTTTTTGTGGTGTTGTGAGAATTGACAATTTGTGTATAAAAGAACTATCATTAGAGTGATAAAGAACTAAAGATCATCATGGCCCAAAAGAAAGTAAGGTGTCCACTAAAAAAAAAGATAAACTTATCCTTGATATAAATATGGTGGAAACCAAGAATGACTAAGATCACAAACAACATTAGGTTTTCCAGTAAATTTTCCCTACTATTTATCTCAAATATAGTTTGACTCTATTGGTCACATAATGAGGCCTAATGTGATATTTTATAAGACGATTGGAATAGGCATAATCCTTGGGTATGAGAATACTAAAAAGTAATGGAATTATTAATGAGTTATTTTCACACTTTGTAATTTAAAAGGGATATAAGTGTCATCACTAAGTACATGAGGTTTAAGGTTGCAGTAAAAAATCCTTACATTTATGGGACTCATTTGGTAATTCTTGATAAGTGAGGGTTCTTACCTTTGATAAAATGAAATAAAACCATAATCATTAAATTTGTCTAAAGAAGTAGGAACTGGTTTTCATATAAGACACACAAACTATAATTAGAAAACTAAGGAGAGTGGATGTCAAATTACTCATCCTCGTGACTTAGTGGAAGTGAAGGAGGAGGTGGAGTAAGAGATGTCTCAAGAGTCCTTTGTGTATTAGCTTGGCTCTAGAGGTTCCTACCTCTAGTAAGAGTCCTCTAACTATAAAAGCAACAAGATGGGGGCACCAATAGGCTCTTTCGACACAAAAGAAGAGTATCCTTGACTCTTAGCTATAAAAATAAAAAGCATGAGAACCTAAAGAGTTTAAAAAGAGACCTATGAAGGCACCAAAATGGATATAAGAGTAAGGATATCCATACCTATAACCTATAAGAAAAATCACTTTAATAAAGTTCTAAAATACCAACTTCATTAGCGCCCATCCATAACCACTCTTATTAAGAAAACCCACTTTATGTATGCAAAGTTCACTAAAAAGTTGAATTCGCATTAATTTGATATGAAGTTGTTCAAAATTAATAAACTTAGGCACGAAGGGGTTCAATTAAATGTTTAAAATTATAGAAATATTGTTTAATAGGTTCAACTTGATAGAAAATTTTAATAAAATGGAAAAATTCCCAAATTTTGGCATTGTTTCTATGTTGAAAATTCCAATTAGAACATAAATTGATAAAACTCAATAAAGCAGAGTATTAGAATAGGTCAAATATGTTTTGGTCGCAATAACCAACCACCAATTTTATAAAAAGAGTATACACTTTTAGATAAATTTATAAACCCTAAAAGAGAAAAGTAAAGAGTGCTTAAAAATTAAATTCATTCAAAATCAAGGACAAATATACACAATTAAGTGTAAAAGAACCTTGATTCAATTTTCAGTTTCACCATAGAAGCATCAATTTTATTTAGGAACTAAAAAATTCCTATATTTAAAACCCTAAAACATTGAAATTTCCTATTTGATTATACCTAAATGAATTTTCATGAAATTAAATGCTCAAGTAGTTTACAAATCATAAAAGCAATGTAAATTAATCTAAAATTTAAGAAAAAAATCATGAATTTTTTTGAAATCCCCAAATTAGAAGAGGGTTAGGGTTTACCTAAACATGAATTTGATGAATTGAGGTTGGATATCAATGGAACTTGATCTTAGGAATGTAGAAGAGTCTACTTTAGCTTATTGTGTAGCTTAACACGTACTGAGAGAGAACAAATGTGGGTGAAAAGGAGATGTCACACAAGAGAGCGTTAAGAATGCTTCTTGAATCATGGAGAAATGTAGGAAGGTTGAGTGGTAAAGATAGAAGGTAGGTCAAAATGAAGGTCAAATAAGGTCAAAATATAGTGGTTTTGACTTTGGTGTGACAATTAAGGGTACAAAACTTGCTAGTTTTTAGAGAAAAGGATGGAGGTTAATTAAGCTAATAAAGAGAAGATGAGATAGGGAGGAAAAGTTTGTTTGTTATATTAGTTGACCAATCTAATGTTTTGGGTAACTAATATAATTGAGCAAACATTTAACAAAATGATATAATAAAATCTACTTTAAAGAAAGGCTATGTTAGCTGACCATTAAATGACAATAGTCAACCAATATGATGTATTTGTTGACCACTATATTGACCAAACTTCTTATAAATTATGATACAGAACTGCTTAGGAAGTTTTAAAGACACTAATTAACCACTCCTCTATATTGTCCCTCCCTTTACAGGTGCATTACTCCTCGGATGAGGAGCCACCATCGGTACTAGTCCTGGAACTATTGTGACCTAAAATCATATATTTCAATCCAAAAATACTACAAAATTAATATTAAAAATTACAAAAAAACACATAATTTCAATGAAGTATCAATTAAAAGTAAATTTAATTAGTACAGGAGATCTTAATCAAATCCCATTAATTATGTCAAGTCTTCCTAATCTAAATAGGTAATTAAATGAGTGCTTTCAATCTAAAAGATTTCCAGCATAATCCACATCTGAATATGTTAGATCCCGATTTGTTTTAAATTTTTACTTATTATTTTTTAATGATTTATGTATGCTTGTTTGTTTGATTAATTATTTTTATTGGGTTATTAAATTAGTAGGCATGAATAAAGATTGAAATTAGTTGAAAAGATGGGGAGTTAGTTAGAATTAATGTGGAGTTAATGGATTGAAGGTGTAGAGACATAAAAGGAAAAACAAGGGTAAAATGGGAAAGTCTATGTAAGTGAAGGGAAAAATGGGAAGAATAGGCTATTTTGTGTCTTAAAAATTAGAAGAAGTGAAAGATGTCGTGAGTGGAGAAGAGAAGAAGAGAAAACGTGAATTAGATAGAAGGAGAAGAAAATTCGAAAAAGCTAGGGAAAAGGAGGAAAAATCAAGGAAAAAAGAGAATAATCAAGCTTTTAAAGGTAAGTTCTTCATCTTTTCTTCTTGCTTTAGTAAAGACATAGGTTGTTGTGTTGTGAATGAAGTAGTTGTAGAGAGAGAAAGGGGTTAAGTGTTGGGAATGTTTGGAGGAAGAAGAAGATGGAGAGACTCGTTTGGTTTTAGGGTTTTTAAGTTAGGTTTTGGGTTTTCTAACTTATATGGGTTATGGGTAGGTTAAAATTTAGCTTGATTAGGGTTAATTTCTTTTGTTGTGGTTATGGAAATTTGGGAATTTCCATTTGAATTGGAAATTGAATGAGAATTTTGGTTGTGTTACGAAATCAAGGACAACCTACCCACGAGCAAGAGGAAGGGACCCATTGAATTTGGATTTTCAAGAGTATAAGGTGGGTAATTTATTTATAGTTATTATGTAATGGGTAAAATGCCTTGTGAGTACATATATGTGTATGTATATGCTTGAATTGATAAATTTTGAATTGCTATGATTTGTTTTATGTTATGTAATGCATTGAAAGATGTATGACATTGTGATAAAGATTGAATTGTGAGCATGATTATGCTATGCCTTTTATTATGACATTTTGATTGAATGGAAAGAAGAAAAAGCATGAGAATATGAGATTGTGAATGATGGAATTAAGCATGAGAATGTGAGATTGTGAATGATCGAATTAAGCATGTGATTTGTTTATGTTTGGGCAAGAAAGGAACCGTTTCGTAGTCATGTGCACGTCGACGTAAAGCCTTCTCCTGGCTACCTGCTTGTGGCCCACAAGATCTGAAAACTGGACTCGTTTCGGTCACGGAGTAAACTTCGATTTCTCTGTTTTGTTCACGGAACACTCGAGCCAAGTTGTGTGTGCATTTGCATTTTGATGTGCTAAGTTATGATGCAAATTGTGTGTTATGCTTGGATGATAAATGACATCAAATGTGTTTAATGGGATGATGTATTAAATTATGAGATGTGTATGGAAATTGTGAATGCTAAACTTCATCATTGGTCTATATGGATATGTGTATATCTTTGATTGTGTGGCTCATCGCAATGGCTATGAATAAGTTAGCCACTAAGCTGTGTAGCTCAACCTATAATTTTCCTCCTCAGGTGCAGATCGAGAAGAGTAACGACCCTTGCAAGGCATTCGGATACTCCAAGAGAGCTAGGAGTCTTTTGTATTTGGTATTAAGTTAGTAACATTTGGCTAGCTTTATAGGCATATCAAATATGAGCATCTTTTGTATTTTGTATTAAGTTGATGTATATGTTGATATGCAAGTAAAACTTGTTCAAACATTGTTTTTGTTTTCAAATGAGAATGAGAATTAAGAAGTTCTTTTGTGTATGATTATGTTTCTTTAAAGTTTGAGAATGATGAATGTGCTTATCCTTGGTTGAGATTTCTAATTGTTGCTAGTGTTATAATAGCTTGTTGAAATTGGAAAGATTGTGTATGATGAATCCTTTGGATTGAGATTCAATGATGTTTTTAGTAGTTAAACGGATTTGAAGTGGTTTATAGCACTAGAAAGGTGTTATTGGAGAAGAGTATGAGGAAAGGGGATGTTAGGATGGGTTTAGGACCCTTTGGAGGGGTTTTGGAGGGTGAAAAATTCGTTACACCCGAAGGTTACACGGTCTGCCCGTGTAAAATCACACAGCCCATGTGTTTCCAGCGCAAGAGCACTATTACACACGAAGGTTACACGGCCTGTGTGTTTTGACCCTCCAAATGATAAAATTTCAATTTTGTGTCTTCACGAAAGTTATATCTATAGATGTCTTCTTTTAAACCGTCTAAAAATAGTCAATACGATACCTATAGTGAGAGTGATGGAGATTGTTCCAAGGCATGTTCAATAGGTGTAAGGTCATGAACATGTTAGATTTGTTTGGCCATAACTTCTTCGTCCGACCTCCGATTGAGGTGATTCTTAAGGCGATAGATTCCTAACACGTTTTTCTACCTTCTCAAAAAAATTGATAGCCTTTAGAGTTAAATTCAAAAAGTTTTATAGAAAGGAAGTGAGGGGTCGGTTGGGAGAGCATGTTTGGGCTATGAACATACTTTGGATTTTTAAGCATATCTTGAGCTATAGTGCTCCGAATGAGGTGGTTCTTGTTTCTAAATGAACTAGAGGCTAAGAGCTACCATTTTGAAGAACTCAATTGTGATTATTGTGATTTTGTTGTGTGGGCTCGCCTTTGTGGCTTGAGATGTTATGAGAGTGGGGATGAAGCGAAGAGGGTTAAAGAGATTTCATTGAAAATAACCCTACAAGGAACCTGCTTACGCTTTTTTTGATTCCAGATCGATTGTTGGGCTTTGAAAATGGGGCCCAACAGAATAGCTAATCAAATAAAAATGTATGTTTAAGATAGTTCTATAGTACTACACAAATACCTAAGCAGACACTTAGCAGTTAAAAGATAAGACTCCTTACTTAATTAAAATCTAGCACATAAACATATATTAAACATAATATTGAGCCTATTTGTCATAAGATAAAGTAAATTACCAATCATACCTTGATAAAGGTTTGCATCAACCTGCTTTCCCTTTTTATTTCTGTTCAACTTACTTGTGATACTTGTGGGTGTTCCAAATACCTACAATAGTGAGATTGCATAGTCAAACTTTTATTGAACTCGCAGTCCATCTGTCAAAAACCCGCTCTGTTATTTCCAACCATCCTTTTACCTCCGCAGGGTCCTTACTTTCGTAGAAGTCTATAGCTCGCTGCTTTCTAAGCTTATCATACCTCCTCTCTATCTTCACAGGAATTATCAGAGGCATTTGTTCAGAATGAAGTACCGGAGACTCTCTATTTGTTGGCCCCTAAATTTTTTTTTCATTGAAGTTATGCATGATTTTATAAATTATGAGGTTTTGTGAATTAATTTTTGGAGTTATTTAATTTTGTAAAATTTAGTGGAATTCATTGCATGGGTTAATGGAATTAAAGTGTCAAGGTTATAAGAATGTTCAAGGGTATTTTTGGCAAGATACTTAAGGTTAAAAGAACATAAGCCTATAAGGAAGGGTAAAATGGACTTTTGGACTCATTAAAGGTAGAAATGGAAGAAGAAATGTTATCTTGTTACTTTAAGAAGGGAAAAAACGTGATTTGAAGGAGAGAAGAGTGAAAAATGAAAATGGAAGAGAGAAAGAAGAGAGTTTCAGTGGAAAGGAGAGAGAAGAAGGAAAGATAGTTAGGGTTTCATCATTTCTTGGTTTTAGGAGAGATTTTGAGGTTGGTCAAAAAGGGAAAAAGGTAGAGGAAGATAAGAACTTCCATTTGAGTCAAAGATCTCTTCATTTGGTGAAGAGTTAAGGTACGATTATTTTAAATCTTTTGGATTTTTGGAAGGGTTTAAGATTAGGGAGTTTAGAAAATGCATGAGTTTAAGTATTCTAGAACCAATTTTAGAGATTGTGCTTTGTGGGATTTTCATTTTAAAACCCTATAGAGTGGGATTATTGTTATTTGTATAAGGAGATCAAAAGAGGCAAGAGAAATAAGAGGAGAGGTATTTTGAGCAAGTATTTAAGCAAGGAAAACAAGGTGGGTACATGTTTATAATAGAGTAAATAAGCCACAAATCTTTGAATCAAAGAAGTTTAATGATTTCAATTGCATCATAAGTGTTGCCTTATTGCTTTTGAATAATTTGAGAAATTGCAATATGTTGTTATATGAATTTTGTGATTTATTTATGAATTGAAAAATGGAAATGATTTTTGAAACAATATCAAGTTTATGAAATCAAGTTAAAACATGTGTCATTTTGGGCAACAAGTTTACAAGTCGTGAATTACATGTTATGTGGGTTTATGGTGGTCTCCTAAGTTAAATCAAGTGTACTTTGACAAAAGGCTTCTCTCGCCTGCCGCTAGTGGCATGGAGCTCCTTTATGGACTCCCATAATTTCACGGCTACACAAAACCGTTATGTGAGATTGCGTTAGTACATTCTGTTCACGGCTACACAGGACTCTTACGGAAAATGTGTAGTACATTTTGTTTTGGATCCTCTCAAACCATTCTGATGTGCTTATGAGTTTATGTTATGTTAAAAAGTTTGATGCATTCATGTCTTGTAGTTTGAGATTTTGACTATATGATGAGAATTTGAGAAACATGTGCTTTATGAACTCAATGAGAATTTTCTATGACAAGTAAATTTTTTCAAAGGTTTTGCTTATTTTTCGTTATAAACTGTTACCCACAAGCTTTCAAACTCACCCCCTTTTTGTCCCATCTTTAGGTGATAGCTAAGAGATCAAGTGATCAAGAGCTTAAGGGAATTGCTTCAAATTTTGTAATTTGTATTTTGAATTGGTTTTGGGAAAGCACAATGTTTTAGTTGCATTTCAAGTTTATTTGCTCAAAAATCTTTTGTAATTTGAGATTTGAGACGATGATGTAACGTGGCTTGGAATGCCATAAAAGATTTGTAAAACTTTATTCTTTTTTTATAAATGAAATATGAATTGTGTACGGATGATATTGAGTTAGAATAATATATACTTGAAGAAATTGTCAACTTGAGATGATTATCAACTTGAGCAAATGGTTTTTGAACATGAATAGTTGATATATATATATAGACAGTATGGAAAAGAAAGACAGGAATTATGAAAAATAAGATGTAGTTGAATGGGATAAGTTAGATGAGTTGAGGTTTGAGAGTTTAATAAAGTCAGTTTAGTAGTAAAACGGCTATGCTCAGGACATCCTAAGTCTGTACAGTGCAAATTTCAAGTCTTCCATAGGGGCAAAATTTGTGTTCTAACTTCAAGTGAAAAACTGTATTGATCTAGGTTAAATTAAACAAAGTTGTCTTTTAAAAAGTTGTAGCTTATCTTTGTAGCTTTCCATCGGTATATAGTATAAAAATTTTGGACATCTAAGTCGAAAGTTATGATCTTTATAAGTGGAGATGTTCTAGAGAGTGTAGTTAGTGATTCAGATCTTTTGGTGATGTGAGGAAGACCCTGTAGACAGAAACCTTCCTTCTAGTGCACTGTAGAGTGAAACCTTCCTTCTGGTGCACTGTAGACCGAAACCTTCCTTTTGGTGCACTGTAGACTGAAACCTTCCTTCTTATGCACTATAGATTGAAACATATTCTTATGCATTGTAGACAGAAACATCTTCTATGCACTGTAGATTGAAACATCTTCTATGCACCGTAGAAAGAATCGTTTGGGCTATATTCTAGTCCCCTAGATGATCGAATCTATCTTCAAGGTCTCTTAAACGTTATAGATCTATGAGTCCTCTTTCAAACTGTCTAATAATGACCTTGATCCGATATCTCTAGAGAAAGTTATGCTAATTGTCCCAAATCGTTTGACTTTTCGTCTGGGATCATCTTACCCTATCGTCTAGTCCAATGTTGACCCTCTAGATGATAGAATCTATTTTCAAGGTCTTGTTGAAAGTTATAGATCTATTAGTCCTCTTTCAAACTGTATAATAATGACCTTGACCCGATATCTCTTAAGAAAGTTATGCCAATTGTCTCAAATCATCAGGCCTTTCATTTGGTTTCGTCTGACCTTTCATCTGGGATCATCTTACCCTATCTTCTGGTCCAATTTTGATCCTCCTGATGACAGAATCTATCATCAAGTTCTTCATAAAATTGTAGATCTATATGTCTTCTTTCAAACCATCTAAGAATGACCTCGATTCGATATCTATAGAGAAAGTTATGTCAATTATACCGAGATAGGTTCAATATGATTGAGGACAAAACCTTGTTTGATTCTTTCGATCATAACTTCATTATCCGAACTCCTAATGAGACGATTCTTGTCTCTAGATAGGATAATGACATAGAGCTACAAATTATCTAAAGGAATTGAATTTTAAGTCAGTCCCTAAGACTTTCAAATTCTAGATGAAAATTGAGTATAGTGTATTGTTTCAGTTTAATAACAGTCTGAAAATGTTTGAGCTATAACTTTCAGATTTTTGAACCAAATGGAATGATCTTGGCGTCATTATAAACTTAAGACAATGGGGGAACAAATGTTCTCAAGAATCAAATTGTAATTCTAGTTTGAGGTTTCCCAAAAATATGTGCTGAAGTGGGAGAAATGAGTTTGGTTTTGATGTTTGACTGGTGCGACCACGCCACCCTTGTGGGATGATGGCTAATGAGGGTTCATAGAAATAACCTTATAGGATAATATGCCCACATTTCATGACTCTGAATGTTGAACTTCGAAAATGAGGTCCAACAGTTGTGGTATCAGAGCAAGAGTTGGGTTCCAAAAACGGGATCTAACATTTATGGTATTAGAGTGCCAGAGTTAGGATCTTACATGGGCAACTTTTGGAATATGTGTCAATCACAAGGGCGATTGTTAATATTTTGTTGTAATAGAATTAGTGCGAAGAATAATAATCTATCAGAATGTGAGAAAATGAAAAGTTTGTGGATATTTAGAAATAAAAAATATTACAAAGTCCGATATGTTAGACATGGATTCAGTATTGTGATTATGTTAGTAAATATGGTGACGGAATTATTTTGTAGATACGTACATGAATGGATATGGATGTGTAGATATTTTCATGATATGACTGAGAAGAAATAGAGACATAGGTGGAAATGACCAAATTTAAGGTGTACAAGCAAAGTGGAATTGAAAAGTTGAACTTGGAAGTTAGAATGATTGTTTAATTGTTGTGATAATAATTATGGTCTGGTATAAAAAGGTATTAGTGGAATTGAGATCAGAATTTCATAATGATTATGCATCAACAATTCTAAATTGATTAAGGATATACACATTAAAGATTCATTAGATGATTGATATATATAGTAAGGAGAAGAAAAATGCATGCAAGATAGGATTTTATGGGGAATGAGATTAGGAAAAAGATGAAGAATTGAATGAGAAGTGTTAATGCACTCGATATGGTAGTTGAACCATTAAGATATTAAAAGAGGTAAATCTTGGAAAAATTGGAGTATATTGATGTTAAAATGGGATGACTTTGATGATACACACCTAAGCATATGCGACAGTAATTATATTAAGTTTTGGTAATGCGAACATTATGACCTTGTAAGAACGATAGAAATTGGTTTTTTTGAGGTGTTAAGAATGGTTGATAATATGATGATGATAACAGTTGATTGTCATTATAGATGATAGTAGCAAGAAATCTTCTTTCAAAGAAGAAATTGCATTGAATTAGGTTAAGTAGATCAGATAGTCTATATTATGAATGATCAATGAAAGAACAAATCAGAAATGAGCATATAGTGATTCAAAAGTGAGTATTGGAGTCCTATTTCTGACAGAGACACAAGCATGAAATGTAGAATATGCTATTTAGAGTGTATGTATTATGTTTGATGTAAAGCATCCAACTATGTGATTGGATTCTTGAAATTGGGGTGGCATTATTGCTAATATGGGGAGTATATAGGTCTATGTTATATTTGGTGTAAATATGTTCGGCAAATACAAACTGACCTGAAGAATGTGTTACAGACACTGGAAGTTAAGATTGAAGATAAATTGAAATGTGTGGAGAAGTTAATATGAATGAGCAGGCAGTAGAATAATTCAATGTAAAATCAGAGGAAATCGAATGAATTGAGAGAATCATTCGAGAACGGAAGTCAATTGGGAAATTGAAAATAACGTGAGATCAATGTATAGTTCTATTTGACTTCAATTATCAAAATCATCATCACAGTGATTTCATTAGAATACCATATAAGGAGTTAGATGATAGAAAGAGTTGTTTGCTCTTGCCTTGTGATGATTAAGGCCTAAAGATGGTTGAAGGCCAAAATTAGTTGGAGATGTTACTGATAAATGAAATTGATCTGTATTAGAAATTAAGTGATTCAAAAAAGATTAGGTGGATCAACACCAAGGGTATGGAATATAGTGAGATAAACATAAGAGTTAAGTGTATTAACACTACACTGATGTGGATTATTAAGTGAAAGATAAATTATCTCTGAGAGTATCACCATGTCAAGGTGTGCTCAGGTTAGGAAAAAGGATTAGCTAAGCCCTATATGAATTGGTCTGTATGAAATAATATGAGAAATGCTACTGATGAAAGATGTCTTACATTTGTAATGTGAGATATGTGAGTATGTTAAGAAATATTGATATGATATGATATGATATTGGTATTATCGACACTGGAAGTGAAAAATTGTGAGTAATTTGAAATACATTGAGGAAACAGATAAGATAGTGTTCTGAGTAAGTTATGGACGGATTGATTGAATCCGTCAACTAGGGTGATTGAAAGAAATTATTTGAGCGATGAAGTTAAATGGAAAATGGAGGAGCATAAGAGGAAGCATACCCCTACCTTTTGATCAGTCAGATAAGAATTTTGAGAACGAAATTTCTTTAAGAGGAGGAGAAATTTTGGCTCTTGAATTTTTTTTCATTGAAGTTAAGCATGATTTTATAAATTTTGAGGTTTTGATGGATTAATTTTTGGAGTTATTTAATTTTGTCAAAGTTAGTGGCATTTATTGCATAGGTTAATGGTATTAAAGTGTTAAGGTTATAAGAATGTTTAAGGGTATTTTTGGCAAGACACTTAACGTTAAAGGAACATAAGCCTATAAAGAAGGGTAAAATGGACTTTTTGGACTCATTAAGGGTAGAAATGGAAGAAGAAATGTTGTCTTGTTACTTTAAGAAGGGGAAAACGTGATTTGAAGGAGAGAAGAGTGAAAAATGAAAATAAAAGAGAAGAGAGTTTCAATGGAGAGGAGAGAGAAGAAGAAAAGATAGTTAGGGTTTCATCATTTCTTAGTTTTAAGAGAGATTTTGAGGTTGTTCAAGAAGGAAAAAAAGGTAAAGGAAGAGAAGAGCTTCCATTTTAGCCAAAGATCTCTTCATTTGGTGAAGAATCAAGGTAAGAACATTTTAAATCTTTTGAATTTTTAGACGGGTTTTAGTTTATGGAGCTTAGAAAGTGCACGGGTTTAAGTATTCCAGAACCAATTTTAGAGATTGTGCTTTGTGAGATTTTCATTTTAAAACCCTATTGAGTGGGATTTTTGTTATTTGTATAAGGGGATCAAAAGAGGCAAGAGGAATAAGAGGAGAGGCATTTTAAGCAAGTCTTTAAGCAAGAAAAACAAGGTGGGTACATGTTTATAATAGAGTAAATAAGCCACAAATATTTTCTTTGAATCAAAGAAGTTTAATGATTTCAATTGCATCATAAGTGTTGCATTATTGCTTTTGAATGATTTGAGAAATTTCAATATGTTGTTATATGAATCGTGTGATTTATTTATGAATTGAAAAATGGAAATGATTTTTAAAAGGATATCAAGTTTATGAAATCAAGTTTGTAAATGTGTCATTTTGGGCAACAAATTTACAAGTCATGAATTATATGTTATGTGGGTTTGTGGTGGTCTCTTAAGTTAAGTCAAGTGCACTTTAACAAAAGGCTTCTCCCGCCTGCACACTAGTGGCATGGAGCTCCTTCATGGATTGCCATAAGTTCACAGCTATGCAAAACCATTATGTGGGATTGCGTTAGTACGTTCTGTTCACGGCTACACAGGACTCTTACGAAAAATATATAGTACATTTTGTTTTGGATCCACCCAAACCATTCTGATGTGCTTATGTGTTTATGTTGTGTGAACAAGTTTGATGCATTCATGTTTTGTAATTTGAGATTTTGACTACTTGATAAGAATTTGAGAAACATGTGCTTTATGAACTTAATGAGAATTTTCTATGACAAGTAAATTTTTTCAAAGGTTTTGCTTATTTTCTGTTATAAACTGTCACCCACGTGCTTTTAAGCTCACCCCCTTTTTGCCTCATCTTTAGGTATCAAGTGATCAAGAGCCTAAGGGAATTACTTCATATTTTCTATTTTGTATTTTGAGTTGGTTTTGGGAAAGCACAATGTTTTAGTCGCATTTCAAGTTTATTTGTTCAAGAATCTTTTGTAAT
>JANZLX010000008.1:12019276-12030927 GCA_025531955.1 Erythroxylum orinocense
GAAAGATAGGAGTTATAAACAATAAGATGCAGTTGAATGGGATGAGTCAGATGAGTTGAGATTTGAGAGTTTAATTGTTAGACCCCAAACCTGTTATTTATTTTTGAGGCATGTTTTCAATATTTGAAGTTTTATTAGATCAGTTAATTAGAATTGAATCATGCTAAGGTTAGTACTAAATCAAGTTTGATTAAGGTATTAATTTGTGGCCCAAAATAGGATCGAATTGGATAAATTAAAGAGAAGGGAAATCCTGGAAGACCATTTAGGTCTTAGAATTATTAGGGTTAAGTTCAAGGGCATTAGGGTCTTTTGGCAAGTGTTAATAGAAATTAGAAAAGAAAAAGAAAGAAAAGAAATAAGAAATAGAAGAGAGGGTGTCGTGGGTTGAGAGAAGAGGAGAAAAGGAACTAAGGTTTTGCAGATCTTGGAAGATTGAAGCTCAAACAAGTAAGTCTAAGTATTTTTCTGTTCTTAAATGGTTGATTCAACCTTATTTATTGGGATTTAAAACAGAAATGAGGGTTTGTTTGTGTATGGAAAGGAAATCTATGAATGTCGGTGTCGGAAGTGTCGATTTTGCTAGGGTTGATGATTTTGTTATGTTTGTGGATGATTTGGGGTTTAGAATGAGATTAGAAATGATATAGAACTGATGATTTAGTATTGAAGTAAGTTTTGGAAAGTTTCTATCGAATTTCTGCAGAAAATCTAGGTTTCGGGGCGTTTCTGGGTTCGCACATCGCGACGTGTTCTTGTGTTGCTGAATATTCATCGTGACTTGCGTTGCGACGTGCCCCGTATGCTCGTTGCGAGCGGTTGCACACGTCGCGACGTTTGCTAGTTTCCACGTCACGACATGCACAGCTTCTCGTCGCGACGAGGGGCCTATTTCCAGCAGGTTGTATCTTAGTTTTTAGGCGTATAGATTGTTATTTGATTGAGCTTGATTTGTTATAGGAAATCAAGAAAATCCGATCCAAGAGCGACAGGAAGGTCAACGTTGAACTTGGATTGTCGGACGACATTAGATGGGTAATGTATTTATAGTTATTGTGTGATTAGGCAAATTCTTGCCTATGTGTGAATATGTGTTCTAGGTTATACATTGAATGATGCATGACCTTCTGATTGACTATGTGAATAACTATGTGAGAATTATTTGTTACTAGATAAAATGATTTCGACAATGTTATGCCTTGATATGGCATTCTGTATAAATGGAAAGTATGAAATCCATCATTTGATAAAATGATTCTGAGCATGATTATGTGCTTCTGTTTTGGGCGAGAGTGGAACCATTCTTTTCGTCATGTGCACGTTGACAAGAGCCTTCTCCCAGCTGCCTAATTGTTGCTTATGAGCTCCGAATGGACTCATTCTGTTCATGAGATTAACTTCAGTTTCCTCATTTTGTTTCATGAAACCCTCGAGCCGTTTGTTTGTGCATTTCATCTTTGATTTGTTAATTATGAAACATAGTAAGAGTTCTATGACATGAGTGTTAATTATGTGCTTGAATATTGTATGACTGCTAGAATTTCTAGACCTATATCTATGCATATGCTTGAATTTGTACTAGTTACAGTTGGCTATAAATATTTTAGCCACTGAGCTGTGTAGCTCATCCCATTATTTCCCTCCTCAGGTGCGACACAAGTCGACGGTTGATCTTTTGCAAGGCATCGAGCGCTCCTCAATAGTTAGAGACTTTTGTACTAAGTTAGTACTATTTTGGATAGTCCATTGAGCATCTCATTATTGAGCATCCTGATGTATTTTGTTTTCAGCATGGATTGTATGACAATATGTTAACAAAGTTACTGAATATTTTGTTCTTGTAATGGCTTTTGGATAACCGTGTGAATGTATGATTGAGTGAGATAAGTATGCTTCCGCATATTATCTCTTTCGTCGGTTCAGACGGGTCACCCCGGGTTCAACCTTGGGGGTCGGGACTTGGGCTCAACGGTCTTGTTTTCGACTCCGTTTTGGATAGTTGGGCTCCGGGAATGGGGTCCAGCACTATTCAACTGGGCTCCGGGAACGGGGTCCAGCATTAATGATGTCAATTTGATAGTTGAATGGTTATGATCAGGACATCCCAAGTCTATACAGTGCAAATTTTAGGTTTTCCATAAGGGAAAATTTGTGTTCTGAATTCAGGTGAGAACCTACATTGATCTAGGCTAAATTAGACAAAGTTGTCTTCTAAAAAGTTGTAACTTATCTTTCTTACTTTCCAATTATATAGTATGAAAATTTTGGACATCTGAGTTGAAAGTTATGATCTTTATAAGTGGAGATGTTCTAGAGAGTATAGTTAGTGATTCATAAGTTTTGATGATGTGAGGAAGACCCTGTAGACGGAAATCTTCCTTCTGGTGCACTGTAGACTGAAACCTTCCTTATGGTGCACTATAGACTGAAACCTTCCTTCTGGTGCACTGTAGACTAAAACCTTCCTTCTTGTGCACTGTAGACTGAAATCTTCCTTCTAGTACACTGTAGACTAACACCTTCCTTCTTATGCACTGTAGACTGAAACCTTCCTTCTGGTGCACTGTAGACTGAAACCTTCCTTCTTATGCATTGTAGACTGAAACCTTCCTTTTGGTGCACTGTAGACTGAAACCTTCCTTCTGGTGCACTGTAGACTGAAACCTTCCTTCTTATGCACTGTTGATTGAAACATCTTCTATGCACTGTAGATAGAATCATCTAGCTTATCTTCTGGTCCAATTTTGACCCTCTAGATGATCGAATCTATCTTCAAAGTCTGCTTGAAAGTTGTAGATCTATGAGTCCTCTAGTCTGCTTGAAAGTTGTAGATCTATGAGTCCTCTTTCAAACCATCCAAGAATTACCTTGATCCGATATCTCTAGAGAAAGTTATGCTAATTGTCCCAAATCATCTTACCATTCATCTAGGATCGTCTTGTCCAATTTTGACCCTCTAGATGATAGAATCTATCTTTAAGATCTTCTTGAAAGTTGTAGATCTATGAGTCCTCTTTCAAACCGTCTAATAATTACCTTGATCAGATATCTCTAAAGAAAGTTATGTCAATTGTTCCAAATCGTCTGTCAGGGATCATCTTACCCTATAGTTGGTCCAATTTTGACCCTCTATATGATAAAATCTATCATCAAGGTCAGTATGAAAGTTGTATATCTATAAGTCCTCTTTCAAACTGTCCAGTAATTACCTTGATTCAATATCTTTAAAGAAAGTTATGCCAATTATACCGAGATAAAGTTAATATGATTGAGGACAAAACCTTATTTGATTCTTTCGGTCATAGAGACATAGATCTACAAATTATATGAAGGAATTAAATTTTAAGTCAGTCCCTAAGACTTTCAAATTCTGGATGAAAGTTGAGTATGGTGTACTATTTCAGTTTAATAACAATCCGAAAATGTTTGAACTATAACTTTCAGATTTCTGAACCAAATCGAATGATCTTGGTGTCATTAGAAACGTAAGACAATGGAAACAAATGTTCTAAAGAAATCAAATTGTAATTCCAGTTTGAGGTTTCCTAAAAATATGTGCTGAAGTGGGAAAAATGAGTTTGGTTTTGATGTTTGATTGCTGTGGGCATGCCACCCTTGTGGGATGATGGCTAATGAGGGTTCATGGAAATAACCATATAGGATAATATGCTCACGTTTCATGACTCCGAATGTTGGACTTTAGAAACGAGGTCCAACAATTGTGGTATCAGAGCAAGAGTTGGGTTCCGGAAACAGGATCCAACACTGTTGGCTCTTATGGACTTAAGGTCAGTTGACTCTGCTACTTAATCTCCTATTGCGGATGACCTATAACAAACAATAGTTGTGATCACCATAATAGTCTCTCACTATATATCAGGTCTAAATTACCTATATATCCTTAAGGATGCCAAACCATGCTTTGGTATCAAAAATTGTAATACCCCACTATCATAGAGTATATACCTGAACATCCAGAGGACATTCAAGAATATACCCTATGAGAATGACATGTTAGAGCAATCATATTCACTTATTAAGGCATCATACAGTACATAAGTATTCAAAAGAGTAAATTTCCTCTTTTCATTCACAAACATAAGCTTACATTGTCATTACATTCCATAATCCATATATTTACATTACAAAAACAACCGAAAGTTTACTATTCTATACAAAATGTTCTATATGAAATGAGAAACTAAGCAAACACATTCTATCTAAACTCCTCAGATATCAGCTAACTAGACCTTTGAGCTATTTCTTGTTTCCAAAATTGA
This sequence comes from Erythroxylum orinocense, assembly GCA_025531955.1. Taxonomy (NCBI): domain Eukaryota; kingdom Viridiplantae; phylum Streptophyta; class Magnoliopsida; order Malpighiales; family Erythroxylaceae; genus Erythroxylum; species Erythroxylum orinocense. The sequence continues at coordinate 12,023,557 of JANZLX010000008.1, forward strand.
CAATACTAGATTACTATTAGATTGCCTTAAAAGCTAGGTCTTTTCAGTACCTTAAAATCGACATTTGCAATTTTGATGAGTTTTGCAAACTCATTTAGTAAACCATCATCGATGTGCTCACTCAGAACATAACATAAACATCACAAGTGTATAACACAGTTCAAACAGTATCTTACATCATTCCGAATCAAATCCCATATATCACCTGTTCACAGTATACATCATATTTCAATAAGCCCATTATGAATACAAACATTTCATATAGTTATTTCAGAATAATCCAATCATTCATTTAAATTATTCATATTATTCACATGTACATAAACATAACATATCATTATATCAACTCAATTTAGTCATTCTTTGCAATTATTCACATGATAGTTGTAAAGATATATATGTAATGCAAATGAGACTCTACTTTTATTTTTATTTAGTTGTGACTGAGCGCTTATTTAATTGTCCTGCCAAGCTCATTTTAGATATTGTCTTGTACCCTTTAGTGGATACCGGGCTCATTAATCACTGAACCTATGGCTCTTTGTGCACATTTATGAGCTTCAAACTATTTTCAGACTGGTCACTCCAGTCACAACTTCTTTATCTGATCATGTATATCAATTCCATGAAATGCATCTAGTCATATACTATATCTTCAATCACTTTCATTAAGTCATTTATCATTTCCATCGGATCTGAGTCCGACATTCAACATACAGTTGAAAACACATTTCATATTGCACATTCAATTTGTAAACATTTAGACTATCAATGTCTGGAATTATCATAATCATATTAGTAACAGTTCAATATCTGACAGTTATAAAAAAAAAACAATTCAAATATAGTGAGAAAACATCTAGGTTAACTCACAGTGTGCTTCAGAATAACTATTTCCTTGATGGTCCATCAATGTTTGGATATATTGATCTATTTATGCTTCTATATCATGCAATACACATATATTTACACATTATGAGTACTCAATCATACACATGAATATGTGTTATGTTCAATGCATGCCCAATTGATTATCCCAGGTGTGTAACCTTATTCACATATCTTACTCATTCATTCATCATAGCTTATATATAACTTGTTTTCAATTAGGTTATGCCTTAAGTAAGTTTGATTGCCCAAAATTCATCAATCATACATTCATCAATTCTTTCCTATCATTGTATAATCACACAAAATCCCAATTCTCATTCAATCACACCTAATTCATTATTTATATCCTTTGAATCACATTTGCATTCATAAGAACATCTTTATACCATTAACAACTCATACTTCCTAATTAACAACTTAAACTTATCAAACACAATCACTTTGTCGAGCAATTTTCTAGGTTCATTTCAAGCCCCAATCAAGTCCAAATGCTCCTAAATAAAGTAACTTATCCTTATATGGTTTAACCATCACACAAAACACATTTGTTCACTTCCTAGCATTGCCCACAATCATGGGATGGAGCTTATGTAGCTCCCACAATCGTGGGATGAGTAATCCAAAAGGTTCACCAACATTTTTCTTCAAAACTTTTTTTCGAGCTTTTCCCATCTTCATACCAAATTCACACTTCTTCATTATAGTCCATAACTTACACCTCAATTATACCTTAATTATGTTTCAATTCCTCATCCATTCCATATCCAATTTCCAGTTCAAATCATTCTTTTGGTAGCTAACAAAGTATGGCCTTTCATGCATCAAAATTAAAACATAAACTATCATTCATTTGATCATACATGTAGTCCTAGTTCTTTACCATTTTAAGATCACTATATTATCATCTTTCTTTAACATAAATTTACCTTCATTATACCTCAACTATTAATCGAATTCATCTATAAAACAATCCATAACCTACAGTTTTTATATTAAGAACACAACAGAAAGGTATCCAAGTTTATGCGGAAATTTCCATCACACTTCATCATCAACATCATATACAATTCATCTCAATTTCATCATCATAAACTTTCTATTATAACATGCCATAAAGAACAATCTTTTACTTGTCTAGCTCAAATTTCCACCTCAATGATCAAGCTAATTCAGCTCTTCATACATGCAAAACATCCAATTACAAGATGAAAGTAGGATGTTTCCAAAAAAGGTAAAATTATGATAGTAGGTTATAGCTATCTTTGAGTAGATTTTCTTATATGGATTTTGTAGTGAGTATGAATGAAATGGAAGCAAGATACAAAACTTGGGAGGGTTTCGGTGGTGAGAGTAAGCAAAGAGGGAAGAATGAACAAAGTTGAAACTACTCTTGCAGAAGTTTGACACGTTAGGTGCTAGGTGTCACCTTATTACTTTGACATATGTCACTAGGCATGCCTTCCATTTGTCCCATAAATAAGTTTCCAATTGTTACACTTATACTAGGCCATTTATCACTCAATGATCAATTCCATTTGTCAATTAATAGCTCTGTCAGATGTCACTCATTTATCTATGCTAAATGTCACTCAATTATAGGCTTAGTCATCCTAATTTTTCAAGTGTCAATTTGTCTTACCATTTGGCATTTTTCCTAGAACAAATGTACATTTTAATTCATCAAATTTTCAATTGTAACAATAAATTCCATGTTTACTAATTATAGTCCACCAAACCAAAATTTAAGACATAAACAATACATAATTCACATCATGATCATTAAAAACCTTTCATACCTTGGAATAAATCAATTGAGTGCACATACATTCTTTGCAATGTGTACTAAATGATAATTCATGTGTGTATGTTAACATTATGCATGTGAATGAAATGCAATTCATGAATTCTTAATGATATAGCTATGTGCAACAATCTAAGGCTCTAACCCTTAATATGGAAAACGGACTATTACACCATTACTTCTCTCAAATTGGTTTAACTCTTCATTCATAGTAAGAACTCATATTTTATCACCACACTATTCTTCTATAATCTTAGGCTTAAGTTGAGAAAGATGATATATATCTCTAAGATGTGATATATTAATTAAACCTTATTAAATACCGTTTATGATTTGTTCATAACGATAATTCTTTTTCAAATTCCAATCTCTTAGAAGTTCCTTATCCTTTTTATCTCCCTTATTTAGTTTAACTAGAGATGCCTTGGTGATCAATCTTGTTCTCTTCAATGATCAGTTTCTTTAAATCCTTGGATAGACTTATATAATCATTTTTATTTTTTTTTCTTATAAGCAAGAGGATTAGATTTATAATAAACAACATGTTTCGATTCTTTAATGACAAGACTCTTCCAATTGAACATGCTATATGCTTTACTAGTTAAGGTATAACCATAAAAATTCTTTTAACAAATTTAGAATAGAATTTTTCCAAGTTATCTCTAGTTTTTAAAATCTAACACTTATAACAAAAAAAATTGAAGTAATCTTTTTCTTCTTCCCATGTTAAAGCTCATATGGTCTTTTATCTAAAGTTTCTCCCACATAAACTCTATTGGAATGTAACATGTAGTTGCTACAATTTCGATATAAAAGTAATTTGGGAGCTTATAATCATTTATCATAGTCCTAACCATGTCTTGTAACATCTTTTTTTTCTTAAAAAGTTCATTTTGTTAAGGGGTTCTAAGAGTAGAAAAGTTATGAAAGATACCATTTTCTTTACAAAACAATTCAAATCTTTCATTCTCAAACACTTTACCATGATCACTCCTAATTAATACAATAGAGAGTTCCTTTTCATTTTGAACTCTTTTAACAAACTTAAAAAATGTCCTAAAACATTGATCTTTATTAGTTAAGGAAAAAATTCATGTAAACTTACTAAAATCATTTATTATAATAAAAGCATAAAATTTATGACCTAGATTAGCAACTCTAGTAGGGCTAAACAAATTCATATGAAGTAATTGTAAAAGTCTAGTGGAAGTTACCAACTTTTTTGTTTTAAATAAGGTCTTGGATTGTTTTCTCATTAGCAAGCACCACACAACTTGTCTTTCTCAAACTTGAGAATTGGAAGCCTATTGACAAGTTGTTTAGAGCTGATGTTGGAGATCATATCTATGTTTGAATCTCTAGGTATCATATGTCAAATCTACATACCTTTACTTATAGACAATAAATACTTAATAGTTTGGTTAGATAGATTGTTCAATTGTATGCATTTCCTTCTCTCTTTCCTAAAAATATAATATCATTATATATTACTTTATATAAAATGCATTATTTTCCTTTAAAATATTTTTTGTAATCCTTATCATATAATTGGCTGGCACTTAACAAATTATACTTTAATTCATTAACTAAAAACACATTATTAATTATAGTGTGATTTTCCTTACCTATTTTTCTAATGTCAATTATCTTACATTTGCATTATCTTTAAATGTGATAAACCCTCCATCTTTGCCTCTAAGAGCTATAATTAATGATGCATAATTGATCATGTGCCTTGAACATCCACTATTTATATAACAATTGCTCTTCTTTTTCTTAAAGACTTACAAAACAAGGAAATCAATGTATTTTAGGTACCTATATAAACTTAGATCCTGATTATTAAAATATGCCTCTTTAAAACCTATTTCCTTAATGGTTTACTCATCAAGCTTTGCTTTGAGGGAAGAAAAGCTTATCATTATACCCACATGCACCATAAAAATGACATATCATGTTATATTAATATAAATTGATGTTATAATAATGAGACCTTATTGTTTTGATGCATAATGAATTCATAGGCCTTCTTGGAAAACATGAGTGGTGATAAGCTTATATATATTCCTTTAACTATGTTGATGCCTATAAGGGAGGTGAATAGGTATCATTGCATTATGTTTAAAATGAGGCCAATCATAAGTGAGAACTTGATTCTTACTTCTAAATTGATTTTGAGGCATAAATGAGTATGATCATAAAAGTGTTGCCTATTTTTTCCTAGGTGATATTAAAATGTAAACTTAGATTGAGAACCATATATTAATGTATGAGACTTGCTTTCTGAGTAAAATTTAGTGGATTAGGCATGAGAATAAGAGTTATACGTATGCTTAAATAAGGATGCACTATGCTTGTTTTCCGTCTTAAGAAAAGATTCTTCACTATATAAACGTGTCTTTTGACAAATGTAGTCTTCGTATTGAATGCACTTCCATCATTGTATCCAATCTCATACATATCATTGTAATTCTTTTGTGCTCCTAGTATGCTTCTTAATTTTTCACTTCCTTTCATGAATTTGGACAAGAATTCCTTAAAAGCATTGAACTCGTTTTTAAATGTATCATTCTTATGTTTTAATGCATATAAATTATGATTATCAACAATGGCCACTCTCTTAAATGCTTTAATTAATTTATAATTTTTTATCCAGTCGCATACATATTATTGTAATTCCTTTTTGCTCTCATCATACTTTGTAGTTTCTCACTTCCATTTATAAATTTAGACAAGAAGTCCTAAAAAGGATTGATTTTCTTTTTTAATGTATCATCCTTATGTTTTAATGCATATAAATTATGATTATAACAATGGTCAAACTCTTAAATGCTTTGAATAATTTATAATTCACTCTTCTTATTTTGGTTTTCACTCATGTATGAATTTATATGCTTTTGATTCCTTTTAAGATTGGAAGATAGTTTCTTACTTTTTATACTTATACTCTCAAAGCTTTTAACTAGTTTATTATAGAATAAATCAACATCACTATCACTATCACTATCACTATTTTAAGATTTAAGTGCCTTCTTATTGTTTTATTCCCTCTTCTCCTTCTTATCATTCCTTTCATAGTTATAATTATCTTTGAGAAGTGGACATTAGAACCATATGTAACTAGATTTCCTATATACAAAACAAATGGCATTTATTGATTTGCATTTAGTATCAACTTCACCTCACTTGAAGTCTTTTCTTTTAGAGAATTTCTTTCTCCTTACAAACATTTTTAATCTTCTAGTGTTAAGAGCAATGTCTTCCTTATTGCTCTGATATATCTTCTTCTTCACTTTGCTCCTCTTTTGAAGCCTTGAATGCCAACTTCTTCCTTTTAGAAGCTATTTCTTTTTATTGTCTTTCTAATTTCTCATTTTGTAAGAGAAAAGATTTGATTAATTCCCCCATTGATAGCACATTTAAGTCCTTTCCTTTTTAAATTGTTAGTAACTTAGCTTCCCAAGTTTTTGGAAAAGATCTAAGCAAATTTCTCATATTTCAACATTAGTATATGTTTGCGTAAGACTTTAGAGCATTGATAATATCATATATCTAGGGCATATGTTAGAAATCCTTTCATTGTATTTCATTTGAAATAATTCATATTGGTGTTATAATATGCTCACTTTGCTTTCCTTGAATTGATTTGTGCTCTCATATGTAACTTTTAATGTATACCAAGTATTATAGGTTGTTTCACACATAAAGACTCTATAAAATTCATTTCTTTGTAATGCACAAAATAAAATGCGAATCACCTTGATATTTAAGGAAATTAGCCTTTTGTTTTAAGAATTTATTCTTCTTTTAGTTTGAGAAATTTTATATTATCTAAGATCATAATATGAATGAATGGGCCATTAGAATCAATTTCCCACAAGTCAATACTTTTGACCATCAAAAAGAATTTCATTTTAGTTTTCTAACAAAGATAATTATTTCCATCAAAGAAAGGAACCCGACTAATATTTTGTCCTTCTTGACTAGGTGAAAATGTAGATGCGCCAAGATATGCCATAAAGAAAATTTTCAATTTTTTTAAAATAATAATAAAAGTGACTCAAACTAAAACCAATTATTGGTCCCTAATGGTACCTAAAAAAGTTGAATTAGGTGTTAGGGAATGTTTTATAACTTAAAAGAGAAACTTAATCAATTTCAAATAGAATGATAAAATGAAATGGCAATTTAGTAAAGCTTAATCAAACAAATAGGAGTAATGTATAAAATGTAGGGAAGAAAACTTGTAAATTGATTTTATAGTGGTTTATAAAATAAACTTACCTATGTCTTCTCTAAAAATCTCTTTCCATATTATTCTATACTCTTATTTCAACTAGGTAAAGACCCTTCTTACAACAATATTTGTTCGGGTTATTCTTTACCCTTGCATGACCTTATTTGAAGGTGAAGCAACCTAAATTCTTGTTAGATCAATCAAATACAAGAAAATAACCCCCAAATGATTTTTATAACTTGAATAAATCTTACTTATTCACTTTAATGCGTAAGTTCTTGTTAGATCAATCAAATACAAGAAAATAACCCCCAAATGATTTTTATAACTTGAATAAATCTTACTTATTCACTTTAATGCGTAAGTTCTTGTTAGATCAATCAAATACAAGAAAATAACCCCCAAATGATTTTTATAACTTGAATAAATCTTACTTATTCAC
>JANZLX010000008.1:12068535-12078851 GCA_025531955.1 Erythroxylum orinocense
GAACGAAGGAGATTGTAAGGTATATATCTTAAGTTCATGTTTTGTTTTACTACATCTAATGGCATAGGTTTGACTCTGTATTTTATGGGTTTAGTTTTATTTTTTGCTGTGTATTCTAATAGTTGATACATGTGATTCATGATCAAAACCCAACACTTCTTCATTTACTATAGAAAATTAGGTCTCCATTGATAGGAAACTAATGCATTATCTTGAATAAGTCCATCATTGTTCCCTAACCTCTTTAACGGAATAGCTTCTAAAATTTCCTTTTCCAGATCAATCATGTCAAATTCTAGCATAACTAACTACCTCCATTTCTATAGTTGTTTGATCCATACATGTTTGCTTGTCATAAAGCTTGCAAGGTAGCTCAATCCTTTTATTTTCTAGTACTCTATAGATATATTACGGATGTTAATCCATAAAGGAATTTAAGAGAGTTTCAAATCTTTAAGGTGAGTTATATGCTTCTATTTTCATAAAAAGAGAGGTTGGTTATTGAAGAGCCAAGGAGCTAGTACTCTCTTATAATTGATGTTGGAATCTAATCTGAAGAGAAAAAGATCATCTCTATTAGCCATAACTTCATCTTTAAATAACTTCAAATGATAAGTGGCCTAGGAACTGATGAGAGGAAAATCACCTCTCTTATTCAGGAAATAACCATCCAAAGTGTTCTCCCATTTAATTCCCTTTGTTTTTAGAATTTGCAGAGAAGGAGCTGTAATGAACTTGTCAACTTCGGTTTTATAGGGTAGTAATGAAGGAAGGAAAAAGACTCACTATCACATAAAACTTGGTGCCACGAAATAGGCCTTAAATGGTTTGAAAAGAGTCCAGATCCTCTGTCCAATATTATGGTGCCTTATTGTGTTCAATAAATCTCAGCCATTTATTTATGTGGGTCCTGCAAAATAAATGACTAAGATTCTATGAGACAGAATAAGACAGAGTAAAACTAGACACAGGATCTGAACTCATTTGAAGGATAGGTAAGAGATATGTTAAAAGAAGCACCAAAGGTCGAAGGATAAGAGTGGTTGGGGATGGACGAACTAGAAATAAGGGGAAAGGTGTCAAGGTTTAAGGGGGGCACAAGGTTTGACATTGAATACAAAGATAGTGAGCACCAACATAGGTGAAAAAGAGAAAAAATCAGGAGGCACAATAGAAGAAAATTTTAAATATTTTACTTGATTTTGTTTTGTATAGTTTAAAATATGAATAACTAGATTTGATTTATGTAATATAAGCCACTTTAAATGGTTAAATTAAAATTTTAACCCATAACAAATCACATTATTCTTTAATTAATCTTAGTTTGGACTTTAGAAAACATACATTAATTACATAGGATCGTTATTTTAACAGAAGAGGAGAATTTATTTTTCTTAGACTGCTAGAGCTCATTTAACTCATGTCTATGGCTAGTTTAAATAGACAGGCTATTTATAATTTCTTCAATTTTTTATGTGGGGGACTTATCCAGCCAAATTTTGGAAATCCAGATAAATAAAAATATTCTTGAGAAACGCTAGAAAGAAATCTTGTGATGATCTTTTAATTAGTTAATTTAATTCCTTTAGTCGAATTACTATTATTTTTATGCAATTCCTTTATTCGACGCTTACACTATACTACCCACTACATTTCTTAAACCTTTTACTTCTATGTTTATAATGATTTGAGTCGAAATTTTTTATAGCAAAATAACAAAAACCGTATAATTTTCTTACATAAACAATGGCTCCTTACCAACTTTGGTAGTGCCAACCCACAAATACTTGAAGATTTGTTCAACAACTCTACGCGTTTTAGACACTACAAGAAAGACTCCAAATAGAAGTTACTTATTGCAAGTACCAACCAGCAACGGTTTTGTATGGTATGCTTCCCCTTGTAGACTTTAGCTTTGTTATCATTATCTATTTATCTTACACAACAAAATCAAAAACTACCAAGCATGTCTTTCTCCTCCCTAATTAAATTAACCTCTATCCTGAACCGTTTTCTGTTAAAAACTTCTCCTTATTCGCAACCTCTTATTTGCAATCTTCTTTCACCGCGAAAAGAACATCTTCGTACGCTTCCTTAACAATACTTTGTAACCTCATCTTCCCATTCTCTCATATTCACCTTCGCGAGGTCCTAGGAAAAGAACGACAAGTTTTGCGCAGTTTTCTAGTGTTTAATCTCCTTCATTATAACCCATCGTTGGTTTATTTGTTTCTTCGTACGTGGATATAACATATGGATCCAGCAGAGCTCCGCAGGGTTTTCCAACTGTTCGACAAGAACGGGGATGGCAAGATCACCAGGAAAGAGCTAATTGACTCGTTGCAAAATCTGGGCATCTACATACCAGACAAGGACATGGTTCAAATGATCGAAAAGATAGACCTGAATGGGGATGGTTTCGTGGATATTGAGGATTTCGGGGCATTGTATCGGACAATAATGGACGAGAGAAATGAGGAGGAGGACATAAGAGAAGCATTCAACGTTTTCGATCAAAATGGAGATGGTTTCATCACCGTCGAAGAGCTGAGGTCTGTTCTCTCGTCTCTGGGGCTGAAACAAGGAAGAACAATAGAGGACTGCAAGAGGATGATAAAGAAAGTCGATGGAGATGGAGATGGGATGGTGAACTTCAAGGAGTTTAAACAGATGATGAAAGGTGGCGGATTTGCTGCTCTAGGTTCAAGTTGATTTACTTTATCCATTGATGTAAGAAAGCAAGGGGAAAAAAGAAAAGGTCTCCATTGTGTTCATCCTTTTGGATACGTAATAGTAAAACAGTGCATGCAGGAGACCTCTTGTGCCAATCAAATCCTTCAAACCATCGATATGGATAAGCAATACGGTGTCCTTTGCTTTACGATGAAGATTGCATTTTTTCACATGATGTATTTTTGAGAAAGGAAAAGAAAGTTGAATTAATAAATAAGAGATGCTGTTGTACAATCTAGGCAATTAAAGAAACGGATGAAAAGAAGTGTCAAAGGATAGGAAAGATTATGAGCAATAATGAGATACTAGGTCAACTCATGGATTAACTGATCAGAATTTTCTTTGAGATTTTCTCTTATTCCTTTCACTCCAGGTATAGCAAATAGTAGTGTCAAAGAGATTCTACAACTAATCGCATTTTCTTTTTTATAATTCAAGCCAATGCTCTAAATCGCAATATCTTTCTCTGTACAAGTTTATGTAGTCAACAGACTTTTAGGGCCTTACGTCTGAAAAAATCTCTAGAAGACTTGTTGGTTAATGACCCTGAAGACATAAAAACAAATCTTTTATCTTTGTTCATTTCCATTCCGGAAAACTCCTTAATGCACCTCAAGTCATTCATTAGAGAACTAATAGATATATTCACCAGAAAGTAGCAATAACTCATTGGCAAATAAAAGGCTACGAATTTTAAGCTAATTACATTTGTTGCGGTACTTAATGTTAGACATTTTTGTCCTTAGGGGCAATTTTGTCAATGTCTTATAAAGTTGGAATAACATTAATTGTAATTTTGGTTTTAAATAAATTACCAGTTAAGTTACGTCATTTGATCCAGATAAAGATATTAAAGTAGCCCAATAAATGATCTAAATCAATGGGTCGAAGTCTGGGAGGAAAATAGGTCCCAATTAGTGTAGACCGGGTCCATATCAGCCTTGTGATGGGAAAGCCCGATATGGAAGCTATATAAAGGTAAGGTCTTCTGCAGTTACTTAAGAAGAGCATTCTCGAGCATAAGATTCTTGACCCGTTAAAGAAGCTCGAGATTCGAGTAAACTGTAGAAAAATCTTGCCCGTGAGTCGGTGATCATTTTCTGCTAAAGGACTCAGGAGATTTAGAAGCGTTTGGAGCTCGGAATCGGCATCAGAATCAGAGATGGAACCGAATCTAGGTATTCCGCATTACCTTCGTTTTTGATCATTTCACAGAACCCTGAGGTACGTAATAAAGTTTCCCATACGTACTAACAGTGTATTGGGCTCAAGCTGGCTAACTGATTAGTGAAAATCCCAACGGGCATGCATGACTTTTCCTTTCTAATTTTGTTCAGTGGCTAACTTGTTAATTTCTAATGCTCGTCGAACTGAAATTATAAAAGATATAGCCTTATAATTAACGGTAAAAGAATATGACTCAGAGCTCTTCGACCGCAAATCAAGTTCAAAAACCATGAAAAACTGAACTTCTGGTTAGTATATGCTTCCCCAGATAATGCACAATGCTTCTAACACGCCACTGTTACTGAGCATGGACCCAGTACAGAAAGAAAAACAGAGCAGCAAGCATTTAATCAGTCTCTTATTGCGTATGCCCAAGTAATTTTAACAGTAAAATAAATTCCAATGCCAGGTGGTACCAATGACTCTTATCCTTCAATAATTAAGTCTACGCGAGTGTTGATTTGTGTTGAATAGAATAATGAGCTGTTGACCACCAATCAAAGCAATAATTCCATAGCATAAGTTGGACTGTCTTTATTGGTCTAGTAAGATATTGTTCTGAAGACAAGATCATGTGCTTCTCATGCCTTCTACCTAAAGAGCCCAATAGCCCACTCACCATCTTGTTTGCATTTAATTTAACATGTGGACCGCTTTCAAGTTATGTGTATTTTGTAGGTTCGTAAGCGTACAACAATTTCTTAAGTAAATTCAATACCATACAAAAACACAATTGACCTAGTACGAAGACCTATTTATTTATGTTCAAAAAAAAAAGACCTATTTATTTATATACTAAACCAGTATGAGTCGAGTTAGTACCAAGGCGGCCTTTTTAATTGCAACTAACGCCCTCGTCTATCTACGTGACAAAGGCATGCGAGTGCTTATTCAGTGTGGATCGCTATGGAGGCATATCACATGCCAAAAACCCTCATCACGTAACCGATAAGAAGAGAATTCTTGACTTGCATGCCCCTTTTGTCCAAGGATAAGTATAGGCCAAATTAGTCTTGGAAGATATTAATTACGTTTTGTCAACAGGCAACGCAAAGAAAGCTACCCATCTCTATCTTTGCGGAGTAGTTATACATCGATTGCTTTTTGATGTAAGTGATGAGATCTTCATCATCAGCTTTGGTGTTGAAAGCTGCTACTCAGTGCAATTTGTTTGCTTCCGAGAGCCCGTCTCCAAATTCTAGTCAACTTGTAATCATACCTTTCTCATTGTGCATAATGATAGATAATTACCAAAATGTGTTCCCTACAAAACAGTACTTACGGGAAAACTATCCATGATAATGGCCAAATAATCAATAACGTATTTTGACAAATTGGGTTAACTATATATAATTTCTAAAATGGTTAGACTTGGTTTAACTCATAACACCTTTATATGTTTTAATTTATAAGATAATGATAATAACAACAGTCTTTGCTATCTTATTGTTGGTTTATATCCTACGTTCAATCTATTGGTTCTAATTTAGTGAAAATTATTTATAAACATTATTTATATTATATATATTTAGATGCAAATGATAAATTCCAAGAGATAAATGTACATTATAAATGAAATTATGATAAGATTATAATTATGAAATTTATGTTGCATTTATGTATCGTCCCTAAATCGTTCATAATCATTATTTTATTAACACATGATATTAATAGGATGTCAAAAGATTAGCACATATTATATTTTTCCTTATAAAAGAAATAGTTGACCTCATAGATGAAAGTATGGCGATATTTAAACAAATGCGTGGGTACTTGTTAGAGAATAAATTTACTGAACTTATCCCATTTGGAGTATTACTTGTATGTTTATTAAAATTCTCATTATGATGATTATATAGGTGATCCTTTGACGTAAGATCCCCAAAGTATTTTGTATAGAAAATTGTTATATTTAGATACTATTTATGACTTATTCTAGTTAATAATAGCTCAGTCTGTAGGTATAGAATATAACATGAACTATATGAAGATAGTTGAGTGATTAATATAGGATTTATCATCCTAAAGAAATTAGAGAGAATATTTTTCTTTTTTTTATTATTATTGATTTGAGAAATCCTTGACAAAGGTAAAATGCTAATTTAAAAATAGTTTTCATATGTCATTAATTGAATTAATTACTAATAGTATAGAATTAATATGATTGGACTCAAATAGATTAGATATTAATTACATACTTTCTATCTAATTATAACATTATATAATGAAATGATTGAATTACACAGAAAAATCATGCATATAAAGATTAGTCAAAACTACTTTAACATTCTGAAATATTTGGGTAGTTATGATGCGTTGCTAGACATTAACCGTAATTTATGGATATAAATTATTTAATTTAAAAACTAAAGACAAGTTAAAGAAGTTTAGTTCATCTAATCCTAAATATAATTCAGGGTTATAATTTATATGAATTGTTAATATATTTAAGAATCTAATGGATGTCATACAAAAAACGAGTTGAAGAGAAAAAAAGTATTTAATCACGTTGGACTTGATTGTAAATTTAGAAACTTTAAATATAAGTTATTTAATAAATAAGAATCAGTATGAGATATATAAGGATGGCAATGGGATGACGGTCCATGGCGTGGGCCCCATCCTGACCAGAATCTGATCCTCCTTCATTTCTTTATAGTTTCTTTCATATTGATTATATACGAATCAAATCTCTCTAGAAAGAAGATCTTCTGTCAATTCGGTCGTTGTGGTCGGACTTTATTATGGATTTCTTACCACATTCTCCATGGGGCCCTCTTATCTCTTCCTTCTCCGAGCTCAGCCACTGGTAGGCCAACCTGGCCCTGCTTGATTTATTATTTTTTAAAAATTCAAAAACGATGTAGTTTTATAGCTCTAGGTCGGGCCTTGGGTCAGGCAAGACCTAGACAGCCTTAGCCTGAGCCCGTCCCGTGACCTGGTTGAGCCACGAAATCTCGGCCTGCGGCTCAGCCCGTGGTCCATTGACTTAAGGCCAGGTAATTGCCATCCTTAGAGATATAAGATCTTATTTGGAAATAATTGGTGTTTAATTGAAATTTTTGTAATTTTATTTAAAATTTAATTAAAGTTAGAATTTAGTTTCAATTAAATTACTAAAATATTTTAAACCTATTATAAATAGGCTTACGATTCAAGAGAGCTAGTACTTCTTTTTTAATCCTCTCTACAACAGTTGTAAATTTCTCTCAACAAATTTTATAGATACCATTAGAGGTTGAACATTTGAGTAACTAAAGCAGTTGAGATGGGTTGATTTCAAAAACGATTTAAAGGAAATGACAAGAACATAAATCAAGCTTCGGAATAAGGTATGAATTATAATCATGCGTTGTTTTATTTTATATGTTAATCATGTTCTAGAATTTAAGTGATATTAGCTTTGAGAAATTATATAAAAAGTTTCGTATTTATTATACTATAAGCAAAATAAGATCTCGCCCTAATTTCTCAACACTTATTTTATCCAATGCTTTTTCTATGTCAAGGCACCTCAATAGAATGAGGATTTGCTTAATGCCTAAATGTAGCACCCCACTCTTTCAGGACACATACTCGACATCCTAGATGATATTCGAGTACGCACCCTACAAGGGTGGCATGCTAAAACGGTCATTCAATCAAAATTCATTACAAAAATTTTTTTTCTTTAAAACAATGTACAAGTACACGGAAATCATTAATTAAATTGAGCCTAGTTGATTTAAAAACATTTAGTGGCATGCTAAAATAGTAATCGGTCAAATCCCATTGCAAAGTCACCTAAACAATAAACATATATGTGAAAAATCGATAATCATTTTCGGCTCGATTTATTTATAATAATTTCAATCATAAAAGATATAAATATTATTGAACACATCAGAGTTTCAGTAATCACTTGGGCCTATTCCAAAACAAAAACATTGAAATCATAAAGTCATTTCATTACCAAATCAATCACATACACTTAATACAATTCTTGCGGAATATAATACAAAAATACAATCCATGAAGATATATGCGGGTGCAAACTGATTCCGACTCCTAACTCATGCTTGGTTGCAGTTGCTGAAGTCCATTGGTCTAATTGGATAACTCCTCTGAACTTGAAAAGACACATAATTTTTTATGAGTTTTGCGAATTCAATGAGTGATTGATGATTTCACTGGATTCATATACATAAATCACATATTTCACAATTATTCATGCAAAACAAGTATATTCCAAATACTCACATTGTTATGGCATATCATTCAATTATTGCGAATCAAAACATATATAAACAAATACAGATGCATATGAGACTCCACATTTGTTATTATTGTTGTGACCGAGTGCCCATCACATGTACAAAAACTGGCCCATTGGGCTCAGTCAGAATAAATCACGGAGCATAGCTCTACATGCAGAATCATATATCACAGAGCAAAACGTGCAAAATCATATATCACGGAGTAAAGCTCTACGTGCAAGTGCTTAATACTGGCTACTCCGGTCATAATGCATTTATCTGAGCATGCATTTTATGAAATGCAACAATTCAGAATTTACCATATATCACAATCATTTATAAAGCACAATCAGAATTTCATAATCATCAGACCTAAGTTTGGAATTCAACTTTCGTTGAGAATTTGCATAGCATAATACAATTAGAATTTCATAATCTTCGAACCTAAGTCTGGCATTTAACTTTCGTTGAGAATCCACATTTCATACAAAATTATCAAACAAATAAGAGCATTTCCAATACAGTCCTAAATATTTACTCCTCGAACTTTAAGTCCAGAAGTCAGAAACAAAACGCAACAGTTCAATAATTGGAAGCTTAACAAACCAAATCAAATCAATTCTAGGAAATTCATCTAGGTTGACTCACAATACGCTCCAATATGTTATTTCCTGGATGGACCAGCAATGTCTGACTGACGTCTAATGTGCTCCTCTATAATATTCAATGTGCCTCTCTATGATATACAAAACACATTTACAAATATCACATTTTTGCACAATTGTATACGTATTCCTTTATGCACATCTACTTATATAAAATATGCACAATGCATGTTCAATGACAATTTCGGGGTATCTTATTGTGTTCCTTATCATCAAATTATTCAGATATCAATGCCCTAATTAATATCATTTGTACTTTTAATTTGGACCAAAATAAAACAATGTGAAATCAATTTCATAAGCCAATTGACCACTTCAAAATTTTTTATTAACATACTTTCGAGTCAACTTTGCATAATTAATCTGATAAGGTAAATGACAAAATTAAGCAACACTTCCTTCTAGAAAGTTGTACTCCAATTTCTTAAGTTTCCAATGATACTAAGTTCATCCAATTTGATTTAGTATACTAAAAGTTATACTTAATTTACTCTTTACTGTTCTATGAACTATAACTATACTGTGGATTGAAATTCAATTCAGATTCTGTAATGCTTAGAGACAAAATTAACATTTAATATCTTCAGACAATTTGTATCCTTATGTCTCTAGTTTAATCAAAACTAATAATCATCTCATTATGAGGTCCACAAATCAAGATATAGTCCAATTACCAGAGTATGTTCAATAAAAATCATCCCAGTTATCAAACTTTAGCATAGTAACATTTCACCTTAAATTCATCAACCAATCCATTTTAGAAAGCTATGATTTTTGGTGGAGATGTAGATAAATGTCTTATGAAGCTATTGGTTCAAGAACCAAATCATTTGGACATTGGATGAAGAAGTTATGGCCAAAAGAAGTAAAGGTGTTTAGGGTGAGTTTAGGGATGGCAGTGGGTTTTCAACCAGATTAATATCCGCACTACCCGACCCAACGGATTTAGATATGGGTAGTAAATTGTAAACATCGATGGATATGGGTTGAGTTATAAAAAATGAATATGGGTAGAGTAAAACCCGAACCATGGATACCCATATCCTACCTGTTTTTTATTAACTCTATTTTTTTCTATTTTTTGTTGAATATTTATGGTTAAATATAATAAAATATTAAAATTTTATACGAAGAAACAATTTTAAAATCTCCACTTTACTCCTCAGCACTCACATTTTTTATCATATTTTATTTTCTTATATGATGATAATAATGCAAATGATAAGGAGATGAAGTTTTGAATGTTGTGGAGTCCACACAAATACAATTTGAAGCTTTAGTTATTTTAATATTTGTTCCCGTTCTAAATTGTGAAAAATGTAAGTTGTCATTGTACTAAATATTATGATTTTTATTATTTCAATTTTATTTTTTAATATATACAAATCAAAATCTTGACTTATTATTATTAAAGTAATTTTGATTTGGAGCGTTTGCAAAAATCTACTCTTTATAT
>JANZLX010000008.1:12083313-12096192 GCA_025531955.1 Erythroxylum orinocense
GTAAAGGTAATCTAAAGCTTAACCAAAAAAAAAAAAACCAAAATGTTCGATCTAATTACTAATTAGAATGTTATTTTATACGTCTGTCTTATGTGATTGGGTTGTTAAAGAAAAGGTGAAGAGGGGTGGGGTGGGGTGGGGCACACCTTTTTGTCTTCTTCCAAGGTGGTCTGGTGGGAATGGCAACGGGAATCGTGACAACGTTAGGTGTCGTCGGGTTGGGCGGTGGGGACCACTCACCCCATGTAATGTGGTGTCGATAATTCAGTTCTTGTTTATTTTCATTCCTTTTATTACATTACGACACTCCAAGCTGCTAAACGTTGATTATCCCGTGATTAAGTTTAGTTCATAGTTACGGGTGAGCATTCGCGTAATTTGGGTTCAATTTTTATTGTTCAGGTTCAGTTCGAATTATCTGAATTTTTTTCCTTACTCGACCCAATTTACTCGAATTATCTATTTTTTTGACCCGATTTATCCGAATTATCCCGACCCGATTTACCTAAATTATCTTAATTATCTTATTTCATAATTCTTTTAAACATAATTCGGGTAATTGAACCGACTCAAATCTTTTCAAAATTACCCGTCCCAGTCTAAAAATAATTCAAAAAATATTCGAGTCGGCCTGAATTACCCGAAATTTAACATTTATTTACCCAAATTAATTTGGGTTGACCCAAATAATACTCGCCCTATTCATAATCATCTCTGAGAGTGAGTAGTGTGTATGTAGTGTGTAGGAACAAGATATTATACCATGACTGGGCTCCAACTTTCTAGTTCTGAAACACTGGGCAGCCGCTCTTCTGGTTCAAACTTCAGAGATGGCGTGTGGTGATTTTTGGTGGAAAGGGAATAAAGTTTTCTTTTTTTCTAGATTTACTTAGAAAACACAAACTATAGCATTTCAAAGTTACAAATCAAATTAAAGTTACCTCTTCGAGAATGGCCAAAATGATAGGTGGAAAAAGTACCTATGGGTTATTTCGTTTGGCTGATTTTAATTCTTTTAAAAACTCATTTAAAGAGCTATTGTTAGAAAAAAAAATGTGTTTAACCATTGGAATTTATCAATTTTATTTTAAAATAATTTATTTAAAATATATAGTTAATTTATCTAATAAACGTTTTAAAATAATTATTATGAGTTTGTTATTGGTAAAATACTTTTTGTAAAATTTGAAAAGGCCTGATAATATATAATTTTACCCTTATGTAATAAAGAAGTTATCTTCGAATCAAATTAAAGACTCTTAAACTAAAAGTTAAATTCAAATCTAAATTTTTTCACTAAATTTAATTAAATTAAGTTTTGTATTTTAGTTGGGTTGAGGTCAATTTTTAAAACTTGCCTCTGAAAAAGGTAAGTGGTCTGAGTGTGCCACTTGTGATGTAGGCTTTGGATGTCCACTTCCAAGATGTTTCTCTATAAATTTCTCTCAATTTTATAATACAAAATGTCAAAAGTAGTTAAAATTTTGGAAAAAGTTAAATGTAATTTAGAGAAACATAAATATTTATAGAACAATTTTTTAAAAATTTAATATAAAATTAGCATTCTCTATACTTTAAATTTTTCTTTAATTTTTAAAATTTTTATTTTTTTACAGAAATAATTTTTAAAAACTTAAGTTAAAAAATAATTACAAAACTCATTTGAACATTATATGTATATTGATGAAATCTTACTTTCACGTAATTCAAATTAATTTTAAAATTTAATATAATTATAATAAATTATTAATTTTAATCAAGTGTAATTAGAACATTTGAATTTGAAAATTGATTCAAATTATCATATAAAAGTATTTAATTAGTTTATGTCTATATTTTATGTTTATTTTTTAATCAAAGTCTATGAAAAATTAAAAATTAGAAATAAAAAATAAAAAACTATAAAGCTTAAAGAATTTTTAGAAAGTTATTTAATTTATAACTCTTTCCTTAATATTATTATCGATTGGTTAATAGTTGATTTTATCAGTGGTTATATCTGCTAATTTGACCGGTGAATAACATTAAATGTTTATTAAAGATATTTGATAAAAATTAATTATTTAGTATTAATTGTTTAAATATAAAATGATTTATAAAAGTATAATTTTAAAAAATTATAAAGTCATAATTAAATATTTAATTTTATAAAAATTAAGTTTTAAATCTTAATAAGCACATAAAACATTTTTAAAAATTTTGTCACCGTAATATATATTTTTATTTTGTAATAAAAAAATTATTTCATTAATAAAAAATACTTCCAAATTTTATAACTAAAAAACTCACTTTATTGTAAAAAATTTATTACTATACAATATACATGCATAATTTTTTTAGTTTAAATTATCTATAATATTTAACATAATTAGCGTAATTCAAAATTTCCAAATTTATGAAATGTTTATAGTCGTAAAGCATTCCTTGACGGGTTAACGTGTATTCTGTTTGATGAAAACAAAAGGTCAATTAAGTTGTTTTCGTGGGACCATCATTAAAGGCCTTGGATTTATATTTCCTTTATTGCAATTCGTAGAATTGTAATAAAAAATAAAAAAGATTGGTGTTAAGTATAAGTGCATTAATTGTGTTTGACCTGTTAAGTATCGAAAGAATAAAGAGTATAATTAATTTTTTATTTATTAATTTTTGGTTGAGCATTAATAATGTTCTTCTAATGGAAATTTTCTAAAATCAGATTGATTGGTTAAATGAGTCAACCAATCAACTATTTATTAACTTTTTAAAATGATCAAATAATTAACTTATATCAATCAACTAAAAAATATGTGATAAGTTGCTTACGGAATTGGCCTTTTGTTTGTTTGCAATTAACCTTATCTTTTTTTTTTAAATAAAGGGAACAAAAAATCGATTATAAAACAAGTCAGAAGTAACATATATCTGATAGAATATACTGATATCTGATAGGTGTAAAATCAAAATAAGTGACATTAATGTCAGATTGTGTGGCCTGGGTGGCGAGCCAATTTGCGCATCATTTGTTCTATCGGTAAATGTATCGATAAACAATAGATCAGCTCCAAATGAACAGCTCGAGGATACCCGTAATTATTAGATTGAGTGTTTGGGAGTAGGTGTCCGAAGAAAAGATGATCTTGTACACCGCAAGTGAGTCCATTTCTAATTCTATCCGACAAAAGCTCAAACTCTAGGCAAGCGAAAGTCCGGTATAGACTCTCCCAAATTGTACACATCTTTGAAAAAGAGTTGGCTTTTGACACACGTCTATGAATTAGAATTGGAAGCTCCAATCTAATCTTGCCCTTAAATTGTGTTTCTAATTTCAGATGAATATGAAAGCAATCTGATAATCTATCCATTTCTGTATGGACAAATGGTTTAAAACTATTTAATCCTTGGAAGTCAAACACTTAGAGATAACAATAATAAACATAATTAGCTTTGATATGCAGTTTTGATTTCGAAAGTGACATTATTTCGTCAAAAGTATTGGCTGACTAAGTCCTTTTATCTTCACCCTAAACAGGAGACTGATCTATTTTTTATTGGCCTATTGTTTGTACAGTGTGTTTTTTATTGGACTCGTGTATTTTTACTGTTAAATCAATCCAACTAAATTGATCTAATAGTAACTTATTAATTTTACATTTTGATTTTTAATTTTTTGATTTGATTTATTATAATTTTTTAATATTAAAAACAATCAATTTATTAATTATTAGGCCAATTTTTATATACTAAAATAAATTGATTAATTTTTATTTAAAAATCTCATTTTTTAAATTTTCAATGTTCTTCAATTATTTTATAATAAGGAAAAAAAAGTCTCTAATGGCAATCAAATTATTAATTGTTTTTTAGCTGATTAAGACAGATCAACTGTTTAACTATATTAAGAAGTTAATGAATATATTTGATAAATAGTTGACTGATTGACTTATTTAATCCTAACAAGTTAATTTTAGAAAAGTTTCATAAGATAAACCATTTTTTTATATTCAACCAAAAATTAATAGGTAAAAAGCTAATTATTCTTTCAAAACTTAACAGGTCAAAACATAATTAATGAACTTATACTGCGTATTGCAATAAACGATTGATGTAAATACAAATCCAAGCCTTTAATGATGGTCCACGAAAACAACTTAATTGAAATTTTGTTAACCTTTTGTTTTCTTCCAACAGAAAGCACGTTAACCCAGCAAGGTATGCTTTACAACTATAAACATTTCATAATTTTTTAATTATGTTATAATGATATTATAGATAATTCAAATTAAAAATTATGCATGTATGCTGATAAAAAATTTTACGATGAAGCAAGTTTTTAAATTACAAAACTTTCAAATATTTTTTTATTAATGAAATAAATTTGTTTATTACAAAATAAAAAATATGTTGCGGTGACAATTTTTAAGAACGTTCTATATTTTTTGTTAGAGTTTAAAGCTAAATTTTTATAAAATTAAATATCTAATCATGATCTTATAATTTTTTAAAATCGTCCCCTCATAAGTTATTTTACACTTAAATAATTAATACTAAACAGCTAATTTTACCAAACATCTTTAATAAATATTTAGGTCATGTTTGGCAATCAGCTGATTACATTAGCTGTTGGTTGATTTTTATCAACTATTAGCTGATAGTTGATTCTATCAGCTGATTTGACCAACGGAGTGTATTAGCTGTTTGTTGGAAATGTTTGATAAAATTAGTTGTTTATGTATAAAATGACTTATGAGGACGTGATTTAAAAAAAAAACTAAGGGTATGAATATTATATATTTTAATATTTAGTTAAATATTCTTATAGGAATTTAGATTTTAGATATTTAATTCTACAAAAATTAAGTTTATAACTCTAATAAAAACATAAAACATATAATAATAATAATAACAACAACAACAATAATAATAATTATCACAATGATGATGATAATGATGATACATCCAAACATAAAATATAACAATCCAAATGAAGTTTAACAACACAATTCAAATAGAGTAAAAGAAATGAACATCATCCTTTAAAGCAAAGGTTTATAACAATTTAAGAGCAACGTCTAACTGCCATTAAACTAGAAGTAATATTATCACGAATTGTTGTTATCTCCCGAGTTCTTTGTTCTTCAATGTCTTCTTGTGTAGAGTTAACTTCAACATCTTGAAATACATTTGGAGGTATAAATTCAAGATCTTAATCGATTATGCTAAAAGTCGGATCGCCAATTGTACTTCTTCTAATATAGTTATACAACGCAAAAGTTTCATAAATTATTCTATTTTGATCCATTAATGAATACTTAAACATTTTCTTCAATATCTTCCATCAAGCCTTGAGAACACCGAAAACCCTTTTAATACAACTTCTCAATGATGAATGAGCTTGATTAAAAACTTCTTGAGATTCTCTTCGATTTACACCGTGAAACTTTGATTAATGATACCTTGTCTTTGGGTAAGGTGTCAAATATCCTTCTCTTTCCGGATTGCATTTGTCGACCAAGTAATGTTTGCTTACGTTTCCATAAAAGCAATATAATTAGTATAAATGATATTATAAAAAGTCTAAATCATGAATAACAAATCCTACAAATCTTTAAATTACCTATTAGTAGTTTTGGAAATTTAAGTCTCAAAATACTGATTGTATCAAGGAAAATACTAGAATCTTGTGTTGATTCTTCCCATCCAGCTAAAGTCACAAGTTACCAATACATTTTTTGTTGTTATTCCTTTCCGTTCTCTGAATCTCATTTGATCATCCTCTTCAACAACAACTGCTATATGTGTATCATCAATAGCTCCAATGCAATCCTAGTATAAAACAACAATCATAAGATGATAAAATAACATTTTTAATGGAAAATATAATGGAGAAGGAGGAAAAACATGTTCAATTACCTTAAAATGTGGCATATATCTAGCATCATTGGCAATTTGTGTTGGAATGTCCTTGAATTCGGGATCTTTTGGTACGAGTATGTCTCTTGAAAATCCATCCATAACAGTCAAAACTTCTTTAAAAATTATACTCACAGTTTCACCATAATATTGAAAACGCTATTGAGTATCTCTATTAGAGGAATCTTTACTTAGGACATGCAAAAATAAACCGACATTCTCCAAAATAGACATTATATCTGAAGATCTCAAACCATAATTATTTTCCAAAACCATACATAATTGAGGAAAAGTATTTTAATTCATCCTAAATGTATTAAAACATCGTTTTTCATGACCATTCAATAATTCATTCATCCACAGTTCTCCTGTTTGATAGGAAGTAATGCATGGTTCCTTGCATATGTAGTTAAAAAAATAAACACTCATATAACCCACTACACAAGCCACCGAGTCCTAAAACTCATTCTCATTGTCCAAAAATTGCTTCATTTGCAAAAGTTGCATAATTTGCATAACATTATCATCCATACCTACAAATCAATAACTAAAATTACATTGTAAATAAACAAGATACTTATATGTCTAAATACAAATAAATAAATAATATAGCACGTAATAAAATTATAGATTACCAACAAGATAACATAATATAATAAAATAAGCTAACCAAATTCATAATGTCTTAAAACACACCATGTCAACATAAATGCACAAATAATAAAAACAATAAACTAAACATAGTAATGGATAGATAGAAACTATGTTTAATGTTTGTTATGTTTTTCATACTCATATGTAAACTTTATGTATTCAACTCTCTTTGTATCGTCTAGTAAACCAAAAAAAGACCTTCTTTGCGAATCTTCAGTCAATATGCAAGCAAAGTAAAATTCAAGAGTACCAGTTTCTAAACCAGGAAAAGTACATAGTTTTCCCAAAACATTCGTAACATCATAATGTAACGCACCAGGACTAATACTCTGTGAGGCACTAATATTCATCATGTCCAAAATTTTCGTAATGAATCTATTCACCTCCATTATTGCACTTTGTCTCTCTTGAATCAACCGCATCATATCGTCAAGCCTCTCATACATTGCTGCAGATCTTCCTACCCTTTCAACGGAATCAGTTCTTGCACTCTTATTACTTTGTGAACTATCATTCTCCAAAACCCTTTTGCATCTTCTTTTTTCACTCCCTTTTTCATGTATAGCTTAAGGGGTCGGGGTTAGTTCTCTCCATACTTCTTCCCAATTGTTTAGGCCACTAGTCTCATCTATATTCTCATGATCATGATTGCATGAAAATTGACGATGAGCATTATAACTATCAAGTGGAGAAGAAATATATACTTCCTCAACTTCTCGTTGTCCTAGTGAAGGGTCAGCCACATGACAAAATGTTGTCTTCTCTAGGGCCAAACATCCAAAAATTTGATCTAACTTACATTCAAGCTCATGTTTAAGCCCTTCATCTTTAAATGTTTTAAAATTGATGTTCCCCTACAAAAAATTAAATGACTTATATTTAACTAACTATTTAGCATTATAGTAAAGGAAAATAACTTAAATTGGGGAAAAGGGGATAATGGGAAAAAAGGGATAACCTTAATCTTCAAAGACCACCACTCCTCACTGGCAGCAATTGTTCTTTTGTCATAATCTCATCCTAATCCTGTTTCTTTCCCTTTCAATTGTTTCCAAAGACTCCATCTAGTTCTCATCCAATCAAACTTATTTTTAAGCTTAGTTTTATCCCATGTTAAGTTAGTTGCTTTGTGAAACTCTTTCTCCACCTTCTTCTGTGGTAACTTTTGACAAATAAGTCCCCCGCATTTTCCCTTACTCCTTTCAATATGTTGGTTATAAATATCACAAAAGATAAAAAGAGTTTGTTTTGGCTAACAAATCATGCTTGCATACTCTTTTTTTGGTAAATCAGAGTTTTAAATTAATTAAAAAGGGTTTATGTACAAACCATAAGGTTGCCTTAAAGGCCATCCCCTCCCAAAACAAAAAAGGTAACTAACCTATGAACAAGAGGAACTCGACAAAAATAGTTCCTTGTGAATCAAACCAACCACCGTAACCTGCCTACACAAATATACCAACCAAGGTGATCTTTTAGGAAGGCATCCTGCCTATATCATTCCTCCTGACTTTCTCCTGTGTTTTCTTTTTAGGATGATGCTATCTAATTATATCAGATGAAAAAGATTATATACTAGTTAATTAATTTGTAATTGGTTTCACTACTTAATTAGTTTTGCTAACTTGAATTAGACTATTCCAACAAAATAAATATATAAATACTTTTTATCATCGTAATATTTTTATTAATTACTTAATTTAAAATTATTTGATTTCTTAATTTAAAATGAGTAACAGAATTAACTTGTGAATATTATTAAAAATTATATAAAATTTTGTTGTAATATTTTTATTTAAAATA
The DNA here is from genome assembly GCA_025531955.1 of Erythroxylum orinocense. NCBI lineage: Eukaryota > Viridiplantae > Streptophyta > Magnoliopsida > Malpighiales > Erythroxylaceae > Erythroxylum > Erythroxylum orinocense. The sequence continues at coordinate 12,091,663 of JANZLX010000008.1, forward strand.
TTATATTATAAAAATATTGTTATATTAAATTACTATTTGTTTATATATAATAATTTAATAAAATACTACTACATTTTGGTTGCAAAAGAACTATTAAATAATTAAATAATATTAGAAAAAGATAAATATAAATTTGTAAATATTAAATAATCAAGTTTTAATGCATGATTACAAAAACATCTTAACAAGATTTGGAGAAGAATAAAAAATCTAAAGAAAACCTTCTTAAACATGAAAATAAAAGTTAAAGAAAAGAGAGCGTTAGGGATAAAAAAAAATTGTTGCAAATTAGGCTTCGCTGGAATGATAGAAAAGAGTTATAAATTAACAAGGTCATTATAAAAAATAATGATACTTTTATCTTCACTAAATTTGACAAGTTTAAGATAGCATTTCAGAATCATGCATGTGCACTAAAATTAAAAAAAATATTAGTGCGAATGTTTCCTTTTAGAATTGCATATTTATTGTGAATAAAAAATTTATTAAATATTTTTCTATTAAATTACTGTTTGTTTATATATAATAATTTAAGAAAATACTACTACATTTTGGTAACAAAAGAACTATTAAATAATTAAATAATATTAGAAAAAGATAAATATAAATTTGTAAATATTAAATAATCAAATTTGAATGCATGATTACAAAACTATTTTAACAAGATTTGGAGAAGAATAAACTATTTGCAAAATGAATCTTAATTTTGTAAAATTCCATCAATACGGTATGTCAACCAAAAATTGAGGATAACTGATATACACTGATAACTTGGCTCATTCCCTGAAGTTCGAGAGCATATATCATAAGTTTCTTTATGAACAGACCATTAAATTTTGATATATACAATACTTATTTGAGATTTCTATTCATCATACATATTATGTAAAGATAAACCTTTCAAGAACAAGTAGTAGAAATATAAAACTTTTTTTATATATTTCTTAAAGACTAAATTTAGTAGAGTGATTATATAATAATTTAAGAAAATACTACTTTATTTTGGTACAAAAGAACTATTTAATAATTAACTAATATTAGAAAATGATAAATATAAACAAATATAAATTTTTATAGCATTTCAAAAAAATAAATTTATAAATTTTTATAGCATTTCAAAAACATAAATTTATAACATTTTTGTAATAACGATACAAAAACGTAATAATGGTGCAACATTTCTATAGCATTTCAGAAACATAAATTTATAGATAATGGTTATGATTACAGACATTATAAAAGTATTAAAACTCAACACATAAGCACTTTTTTCTTCTTTGCTTTTTATTTCTTCTTTTGATCTCTTGTAGCCACTATCAAAATCACAATTCTCCAACTCAATCCATTCATTATCATTCATTCTATTTCTACAACATACCAAATAACGTAAACCACACAACCTAATGAAAACCATTGGCAAGGAACAACTAACGATGATGAATGAGAACAGCTAACAATGGTGACTAACAACTGTTCAGGGAAGAACAATCTTTACAACTTGTAAATACTTTATATGATTAGTGAAAAAAAAAACAGACCACAAAACATAACATGTTATGTCATGCTTACGAGAACAATAAGACATAGTTCCTAAAAAAACAACAACACTAAATAAAAGCAGTTTGTACCTTATATATGGGAAAAGTGAAGTATTTTGCCCAACTTGATGATTCTGAAGAACTTGATGACTGGAAAAAAGCAAATTGTAAAGACTAACAACTAACAATTGTGTTGAGCTATTCCATTTTAAAGGTGAAAAAGAGACGGTGGGGCAGTAGTAAGTAATAAATGACGTTAAATGCAATAAATACAAAGAGTAGCTACAGCCCTCACGAAATTAATGCAATTTCCACAACATGCTTCATTAACACGGTAAAGACTGAAGCAAATTCGTATTTATCTCAACTACTATCAGACTTCATTTCATGAAACTAATCTATCTCAGATATACTTTCATTAAATCTCATATTTAGTTTTAGATTAGTCCAAAAGAGGAACTGCAGGCACTGATGTTCCGTTAAATCAACAGATAGTTACAACTAGATAGTTTGCAGGATAAACTAGATAATTATAATGGACAGATAATTACAAAAGAGTTACAACTAGATAACTTGTGAATATTATTAAAAAATGTTCCATTAAGTCAACAGATAGTTCAAAGGAAAGATTGTAGGATAAGTTACTTATTAGGTTGAGGTGAGTGGACAGGCGTTTCTGCTCCCACTTTACCCAAACTTGACTTGCAAAATCATCAAAACAACCACCAGAAATGAAACATTTGAGCAGTTGAGTACATGGTAGTAAAAACACACCTGAACGAGCACGTTGTTATTTTCCAATACATGAAAAAACCATTGATCAAGATACTTAACCACTGTAAATAGGAAACACATGTCCTTTAGTTTTAGTTCACGATAACTAATTCTAAAAGTTACTTCTCAGTAAAAACAATGATGAAACAATGATAAAAAATGCTTGATTGCAACTTAATTATGATAAACTATCCCTGCTCAACATGTAATAAGACAACTACTGTATACATGTTGAAAGAAAACTTTATAAATGGTTTCTTAGTCAATAACAAACTGCTAACATTGGTTAACCAGTGATCAAAATATAATAATCCATAAATACCTTGGGATTGAGATTGGTTGAAATCACCTTAAAGCATCCCCTATGCATTACAACTCCTTTTGATGTGTCATCTGCTGCATAAATTGATCAAGTAAAAATAGAATTGGAATCAGTATAGACGCAACATAAAAGAAACAGTAACAAGGTGGTACAAGAAGAGCATACCAGATGAAATGTTGTTGGTCTCCCTTTTTTGTCGATACAACAATGGACCACTGTAATTCTATCTGAATGACCCTTTTGCTGAAGATAATCCCTAAAGATGTAAGTAGCTACGATGGGCAATTGATTACAAAAATGACTAGCTTTTAACAAAATATGATGAGGAAGAATGCAAATGAACGTATCACTTTTATATCTTCAATCTCCACCAGATTCAAATGTAATAAACATGTTGGTTTGATTTCATCTGTAAATGGCATTTGTTTGACCTGTTATAACTTTCAATAAATTAAAATAAATTTACTTTTGATCAAACATGAAAAAATCTATCAAACTATGCAACATTAAAAATTCCCAATATTTTTTATAAAGTTATTTGTGGAGATAGGGTTGACAATTTAGTTTCGTCCTTACCCAACCCGAATACAACAAATCAAGCTTGGTTTAATTAAGTTTTGTTTAACAATTCTTATTGGTTCATAAATTATTACAAATTAATCAGACTTAGATCAAAGTCAATGAAATAAGTTAAATTTAATCAAACTAAAATTGCAGTTCAGGGTTAATTATTCCTTCCCATTGCAAATCCTATGTGGAATATAGTTTTGAACTTGGCCAAAATAGAGTAGGAAAGGACGAGTTTTCTTATTATTGTTTAGGCACTATATATCACCAAGAAGCAAACACTACATAAATCTAAACAACGTCAAATATATCATATGTCGCATTTTAGAATATTGATTTTCAGGTTATTACCATCCTAATATGTTATGATGCCTATACGTAAATCAAATCCAAACTCTGATTTGGTTAATGCTCTAACCCTCTATCAAACCCCCATCATCTACTCATATGTACATATCGCACATTAAGCAAAGAATTTGTAAATACCAGAAGGGTTTAAGAAAAAGGTTCAGTAGTAAAAACAAAATTGAACTGAAAATTAAGAGCTTTTTAAATTGGAGTGAAGGATTATTCTTAAGTATGGATTATAACCACTGTTGGTTGGGATTGAAGCCTGTGACACACAATTGTCAAAAATTTATGAGAAACAAGTACTTACCTCTCACAGGGGTGATCAAAATTACTTAGCCTTATCAAGGATTTTCCATAACATTATCTCACAACTGTTATTTGAAGGAATCTGTGCTTCTTCTAGGTAGCTTTCAACAACAGGTTAAAGATTTTGATTGTAAGCAACAAAAACAATATTGGCTTTACTGTCAGTGAAGGATATGATGTGGAAGTAAAAGTAGAAATAAGTAGTAATAACTAGAAGTGATTGTTAATTTGAAATGGTTGTTTAATTGAAAGTCATAAATACATTTGTATGGAACAAGTTAAAAGTATTTATATGTGCCCATGATAAGAATAAAAACCATGCCTAATAGTTGTGAGTTAAACAAATCATGTCAGGCCATAAAATGGTTACTGATTAGAGGTTATAAGAACTTTGACACTGTGCAATGCTCTTTCGTAAGTTAATGAGCCTTGCCAAAAGATTTCAAGTCACCTAAATAGTGGTTTGTAAGAAATTCATATAGAATTTATGTAGCACCCCACTCTTGCAAGACACGTGCCCGACATCCGTGGTGATATCCGAGTACGTACCCCGCGAGGGTAGCATGCTAGAACGATCATTCAGTTAAAATTCATCACAAAACTTTTGTTTCTTTAAAACAAGGTACATGTAAGTGGAAATTACTAATCAAATTGGGCCCATGTCATTTAAAA
>JANZLX010000008.1:12115815-12131347 GCA_025531955.1 Erythroxylum orinocense
TAAGTCGAGTTATCACATATACAAGTCGACTTATCAGTATCGTAGAGGCATAAGTCGAGTTACACAATGTACAAGTCTACTTACACTTACACAAAAGATTTACTACTGTTTACTGCTTGTTCCGCATAATTGTGAAATGAATGAAACTGCTTCCTTTTAACATGGAATGAACGGTTTTAAAAAAAAAGTATATAGAGTTTTACCGACCGACTGATGTAGTACGCCACCCTCGCGGGGCACGGACTCGGATATCACCAACGATATTAGGTTCGGGTCACTCGAGAGTGGGGTGTTACAGAAAGAGCCAAGGAAAGGAAGAAGATTCTAGAGAAAACGAGAAATGAGACGATCAAGAGTAAAGTGAGTGCAAAATCGACATTAAACTAAAAAGCTATCAGCTGATTACCCTAAACATTCTTGTGGAGGAGCTTTTAAAAAATCACCTGGTTGGGTTGGCAAACAAGTTTAATAACTTGTTTATAAGATCAACTAGCTAATTTGGGTCAATCAACTATTTTTTGGCTGATCAACCAACAACCAATTGGGGCTAAAGTATATAATTAATGTCTACTTTATTTGAATCAAATCATATTAATTATCCACTATTAGTAAATAATTCTAGTAATGACATTTAAAACTCTTTTTAAAGTGTTATTTCACTTTGACTAGGGATTTTTTGAATAAAATTTAATTGAAAATAATGAAACATTCTTCTTAATTACTCAAAAGTGATCAATCTTATATTAATTAATTAGCTATCTCTGTATAGTTCATATTATATCTAATGACTACTAATTGGGTTATCATTGACTAAAATATGTTATAAGTAGTATCACATTATAATAATTTCTTTATGAGATGCTTTGAAAATCTCAAAGTCAAAAATCACATATATATTCATCATAATGATAATTTCTATAAACATACAAATAATGTTCTAAATAAAATCCTCATAATGAGTTAGTTCAATTCTCTAACAAGCACCAATATTTTTTTTTAAGTATGTCCATACTTTAGTATGTAAAATCAACTATTTCTTTCACAAGGAAGAAATATAACATGTCCTAATCTTTACACTCTATCAATGTCTAATTTTAATAGAACAATGATTATGAATAGTTCTATACGTACTATTGCATTATTTATTTTATTTATTTATTTTCCATTTAATTTTTAAAATTTTTAATATTACTTAATTTTATTTTAAATTTTCTTTTCTTCTTATGTATGCATATCTATTTATAATTTTGTAGTATCTTCATGATGTATTGCATGTGGGTCTATTAACAACAACCTCTCAAGTAGCTAGGGGTAAGAAGATATATTATCGGATCTTCCTAAATCCCACGTCTCAACTGAACTCTTATTGGATATTGTTGTTGTTGTTTATATAAATATAATATAAATATCATAATTATAAATTCATCTTAATTTCATTGTAATATACGTTTATTTTATGAACTTTATCTTATACGTTAATTAATTAAATATATATATATAATAAAAAAGTTAATTAAATAAATATATATGAAATAAAAATATTTTAAATAATTGTGTCACAAAAATTACAAATGGCTAATTGATAAGACATAAACCATCATCTATTATTTATATTAAAGGGTCGTGGGTTTGTGTCTTTTAGATTTATGTCTAAAGAGCCTAATCGCTTTGCTCGTGCCTTATCCTAATTATCTTCTTCGTTCCTGTTTGGAGTCTATGATTTGAACCTAATTGAATTATAAAGATGTAATCTTCTTTACGTTGGAAGTGTTCTTACAAAAAAGAAGGGCGTGCATGTATTATCAGCTTTTGACATGCATCAAACAATAAAAGGAGTCTTTTATTATAGTGTTTCACAGGTATATCGAACAAAGATGATCCAGCTTTGCCCCGTAATTGAGCGATACCAGTCTTCATCTTAATGATTACTGGTTGACTTCATGTTGTGATTTTTTTTTTCAAGGTGGAGTTATTAAAAAATATATAATTTTAATTCAAATTAGATTATATTACCGTCTCCCAATTAGTTTTTATGTAAAAATATTATTGTACAACATATATTATTCATTTATCGACTATTATTTTATAAAAGATTTACTACATGATCTTTTAAAGGAGAAGTAAGACACTATTACTGACAACACCACAAAACTTTAGTTGTGTACAAAAGTAAAATCAATTTTATAAAATTCGTATCGAATTTATTTGTAGAAAGAAACATTTTGTTTGCAGATAAAGCAAAATAGAAGGTGCAATGGTGATCTCAATCTTCTTTTATTGTGTGTGAAAATTTCTAGTTAATCGGGCCACCTTCAAGGCAAGAACTCCACACCTGCAGTCATATATAACTATTTAAGGAGACTAATTGATAAGGCATTGATTAATTTTGTAAGGTGAAAACGAAGGTTGTACAAATTTATCCTGTGGTCCAAGGTGAAAAGGGAAGTAAAAGCAATAAGTCTGTATTGCATGAAGTTGACAAGACCCTCAGGACTCAGCAGTGGCTCTGCAACTGCAATATGGCTTCTTTTTTTTTTTTTTGTTTGAGGGAAACTGCAATATGGTTATACATAGCTCTTACAACATAAAACGCGTAAGTGCCTGTAACGTAATGGGGCCTATGGGTGAAGTCTCATCAATCAGCAATCAACTTTCCATATTTAAGTTCACATATCAACATTATCCGCATCACATGTTCCATCCTGATTTATGAGTAGTAGTACTCATTTCTTAGTTGATTAATGGCAATTTAAAGAGGGGAAAATGTGTGGTTTAAAAGCCTAAGATGCTCCTTTTTGTATACAAGGACATCAAAAGCCTAAGTGAATAGCCTTTTACTATTGGCATCAGTGGCTTGGGTTGGGTTGGTGAGTGGCAAAGAGAGACTCATCATTCATTATCATCTGAAAGCACAATTATCAACTTAAGGCCCTATCAACCACCCCACAAATCTATCCTATAACCAACTCTCTTCCTCGCTGGAATATGGTCCTTCCTAGACTCCCAATTCAATCTAACACCATTTCACAAAAACTGCCCCATGTTGTATTAACGCATATGGCTATGGGTTGCAGCCATGAAATTTAGACAAATTAATAGCAATTGTTAAGTCTGTTGTGAAGAACATACTTCGAAACTTTTTCCTTTTACAATCTCAATCGAGAATATAATCTTATAGCAAAGGGAGCTGTGGTCATTGTATCATGGCACTGGCATCTTTGATGTCATCCTCTATCATGAAGCCAAGAAAAAGAGTAAATAAAGTGCTATCTTGTGAAACAAGAAGAAAATATGTGACATAAATCGTCTTTGTTAGAGCCAACCTAATGGCAACTTTCTTTGGGGAAAATTTTGGCTGGTGACAGTGCTCGAGGAATTTTGCGTTCTCCAATTTTATTTTTCGATATGGAAAGTTGATTTTCATCAGTAACAATTGTAAAATTAGCAAAAAAATAAGAAAAAAGTGATTGATTTTATCTTTTAATATTTCCAGCCTGAGGTATCAGTGAATTATTATTTTATATTCTTTTATTCTTTCAAGAAAATGCATTGTATAATTAAGAATTCGTACTATCTGTTTACTATTAACATTTGTCATATCGATTGGAAATGTAGAATGTCGTAATTTAAACCATTACAATATCTAAGTTTAGTGAAATCACTAAGCTTGTGCATGCTACTGTAATCCAATTTATAACTCTGCTTTATATTTTAACAGTTTTCTGTGATAAATACTGTTGAAATGTGATATAACATTCACCTGTATCATCTCTTCTCAAACAGTCACGAAATTTGGTGTCACCGAATTTTTGAACCCAACAGTCTATGAGAAGCCTGCTCGAGAGGTTTATGGCAAATGAACTAAACATTACTAACATCGGTAAACCAGTGATTAGTTCCATTCTAATTCAAGTCTTGTCTTCATATGATGGCTGAAATGACTGGTGGAGAAGTTGATAGATGCGTTGAGTGCACTGGGAAATATCAAGGCTATGGTATCTTCATCTTCATGATATAAATTTCTCACAACTCCTAATTCTTTGGATCAAAAGCAAAATGGATAAACATCATGAAAAAATTTCTTGCATGGTTACTGTATTGTTGTACTTATTGGTGTATTATTTAAAGATGATGCCTTTAAATTAAAACTCATCTAGTGAATATCTTTAACGACAGGACTCTCGAGGGTACTTTTTTGGGTACCTACAAGCCACACCTCTGATATTCCTTTTGCACAAAAAAAAAAAAAAAGAAAAGAAAAGAAAAGACCAAGGTAAGTATAATTTACAATCATAGCCAATTTTTTAGGGAAGTTGTTTCTGGTTTTTCCTATAACACAACTATTTTAACATCATATCAAAACAGAAGTTACTATTTAATTTGAAACTTTAAACCATCCTATAAATTTTTTAATTTTTAATTTTGGTTACAAGAGTAAAATCCATTTATCAACTGCTCAACTATTCTTTTTAAAGAAATATCTTCATAAAAATATTAACATCAAGGTCCTCCTATCTCCTTGTAATTGCATAATTATTTCCATTTCTTCATATATGTCCAAAGAGTTTCAATGAATCATAGGTACTACATTGACAAAAGGAGGAATTAATATTACTGCACTAACATTAAAGACAACTGACGGAAATAAAAGAGTAAAAATATTAAAAAGGAGTTAAGTAAAGGCTTTAAACAGTTAAAAGTATACTATTTTAATGATATATGAATGAGATTTAATAAAATAAAATTGAAACAGAGAATTTGATGAGATTTATTTGGGGAAGCAAGGTAATAGCCACCATTAACAAATTGCACGTGTATGTGTATGTGTCCTTAGTTTGTTGGATAGATAACTAAAATTTTAATTGTTATGGTTATTTTAAAATTTTATACTAGATTTTTCTCTAGTTATAATTATTTGATTTTATATTAATATAAAATGATATTTTATTTTCATTTTAATAAAATATTACATTTTACTTATTTATTATTATTATTAATTATTATATGCTGGTTGAATTTTTAAGCTTTAAATTTCTCGTTTTATCAATCTGAAACCAAATTTAATTTTTAAAGCATTGATAAAAATCAATTTCTGACAAACTTCTAATTGAAAGGATATAAAAACAAATTATTTCACTTCAAAATGGAGGAAATAATGTGTAATTTGGGCCTCCACAAGAAAATTAAAAAGTTTAAAAATATAAATTACTATAAAGTCTCACGTTAAATGGTAATCATATTTTCATTTCAGAAAATAAATGAATTGAAATAACTAATTTCTATCTATCTTTTTGGATAAGTAATTCAATAAGATTCAGAAATAGAATTGTTGTTAAACCAATTTGAAGTTAAACTATTACAGTAAAAGTCGTAAATTTATTTAACTGTAAATGTTGACTCCAAGAATAACCTCAGCAATATAACCGTTAGTTCAAGGTAACCACCAATACTATGTTTACAATATAGCTACGATCACATTTTAAAACATATGTAAGTCCTAATAAAGTGAATTTCAGCAGCTACATGTGAGATTAATTAAGTTTAATCACATCGTTTGACAGCCCTTTAGAACTTCCCCAAAACACCTTAATCTTTTTGTTTATTATACAATAAAAAAAAAAAGTAAGATCGATTATTCAATAAAAGACATAGTGGCAGTAGCTAAAGGGAAATAGTTCCTATATTGGCATCACACAAATATACTACATCTCATGAGATAACTATTAATTTTAAGTAATGTAATAAAAAAGGTATAATTCACATATATCTAGTGTTATAAATTGAAGACTATAATATATTTTAAATTTCATCGAGTGCAAGCAAATTGCATAATTTATCCTTTTTGAAATTTAAGGAGGAGAAAATATTAATTGTAAGTAGCAAGAATATATATTCCTGTTGCTGGACAATCACAAATAAGAGGGAAATCACATTTTTCTTATTGAAAAATGTGTATAAAGTGGACTAAGGTAGGTGTTATATATCTTCAAAAGATGCCCTATTATACTTGGTTCAGCCGGATTTTATTGGACTGGAATATCATTGCTATGATCCATGATCCCGTGGAATCTCGCCTGTGGGATACCTGCAAAACAGATAAAGACACTCCGGGGGTTGGTTCCCGGAAGACCCCTCCGACGTTCAAGTTAGTATTTTGAGAGTAGATCTTAGTAGCTTTCTCAAGAGAAAAGTAAGGTTCTGGAGTCGTACCTCTATTATGGCGAGATAATGAATTTATATAGTAAATACCTGTAGGAATTAGGTCATCTTGGAAGAATGGACCGATCGATCCATGTGCCTTTTTAAGTTTGAGCTTGGGCCTAGTACGACCGACCCAACCAATACTTATATTGAAGAAGTGATGTGCATAAATTTATTCAGATGAAGAATTAATTACTAATTTTCAAGAGGTCAATGAAAGCACACGAATAGGCAAACTAGATGAAATTACTTACCACCCCCAACATTGGAGGCAAGGAAACAGCTGTGTACAAACATTAAATATCTGATTCCATGTCTGAATTGTATTTTGTTTGAACTTTACTAAATTTCACTGGCCCTGATGATATGGATGTTTTCCCTACATATGCGCTCATGGCCATGCCGTTAGGTATTCTTCGCACTTATTTGATTCTGGCAATTAATTATTTAAGCGGCTAATGGCAGTGAAGCCGCTATATTGAGCAAAGTTGTGTGCCACTTGATGACCTAAATGAGGAATAGGTTGACCCACATGCCTATTTTAGTCTCCCATCACCTTCGCTCGCCAGACCAAGACCTAATCAAATGCCTACTTGGGAATAGCTGGTTAGGTGGATTTTTTGGGATGGCTTGGGCATTGAAAAGAAAGCATTGCAACGTCTAACAGCACACATAATAATTGCATTTGGCCGGGGGGAGAATTTGTGTTGGACCCAAATGGCAAAAAGATTCATACCGATCACTAAAGAAATTTTATATGTTTCTTCATGTTAGCTTATAACGTTACACGATCAAATCTTACATCAAGTCAAAAGGATGGATTAAATGACTCATCGATTGAAGAAATTCTACGAAGCATTTTTGCTTTGCTTTTGCTTCTTTTCATCATATTTTGGTCATGAGTTACGAATTCCCATGAGATAAATTTAGTACTAGCCTGATAATGACTGAGGACCTGATAATGAGTCTAACTAAGAATCAGACTACACGTGTATTTTTCTTTTAAAAAAATCCCCTTGCCTGCTCCTTCTTAAGTAACCAATTTGTAGCTTGAACGCAATAAATTAAAAATTCGTGTCTGAACTTTAACATTACAATTAAATCTCCTTCACAAACATCTACCGTCAAAAATATCTTAAAACCGCTAGGTGTTTTGAAACAAAACTTAGCGAAGATTTCGAAATTAATGAACACGTGAGCGGTTTTGCAATTTGCCCAAATTTAGACAACAAGACATTTGATACCTTAAAATTTTCTTGCCCTCCTCGCTACACAAATTAACCTTTAATGGTTGTAAGTCTTATCTTTTATAGATTTTTAGATATTAATGTTGGGTGCGAAGGTAAATAAGAAAAATGAGAATTTTATTTTTATAGTAACAAAAGATGGAGAATGTCAAGTGCGCAAGATTTCTGTTCTTCGTATCTAGTAGAGGTAGAAATTAAGGTAATAGAAAACCAAGGGCAACCTTGAGTCTTATCTCTCATTCTCCATACTACTTTCACTGCATTTGGATCAGAAACCAATTAACAGGTGAAAAGATATCATTAAGAAACCGTACCCAGAGCACGAAATCAGAACAATAACTATTTGTAGCGAGAATTATTTGTCGAAACAGCAAGAGCGGTACATGTTAATTTATCAGAAACTTCAAGTTTGTGCTGAACTTTAAGTTTCCCCACGACTTCAAGACCTTGTAATTTTTGAAGTTTCACGAAAGCTTTATCAAGTTACCGAAACAAAATTTGAACTAATTTGATTGATATGGAAAATTTTAAATAAAGAATAAAAGGAACATGGTGGACACTTGCCACCAGTACTTTCAGTATAGGTTAGGCAAGCTTACTTAACATACCCATGTTGATTAAATTAGGTGAAACTAGACAAATGTTGTTGGCATCGTTTCAATGCACCCCACAAAAAACATGTCCTTTAGCATTAGGAGAAGCTTAGGGGCCACAGGATATATCAAGTTATTAAAAAGATCTTGGCTGATCACTCTATTTTAAACCAATCACATTTGAAGGTAAAAAGTTAAGCTTTTTCATAGTTTTGGGTAAATCTTGTTTTACACAGAGTTAATTGAAAGCTCACTTCACAACTACTATTCTAAGTTTTACTGGTAGAAAATAATATGTACCTTCTTAATGATGAAGTGAACAGCTTATAATAAACAAATTTTATTTCAAGTGAGAGATGAAATTTCTGAGAAGGTTTACAACTTTATAAATACACCCTCTAGGGTTAGGGTTTCAGGCCACTACCTAAAGGAAAACTCTCACATCCTCTCTCTCACCTCCCCTTTCTCTTTATGCCATATTTTAGCTGTGGCTCACCATATCAATTTGAGAATTTTACCCTTGTTTTTGGATTAAGTGAAGAGGAGGAGGAGGAAGAATCATTGAACTCCACAATGAGGAAGAGACAAGTAGTGGTGAGAAGAGAGGAGCCTTCAAGAAGTTCAACTAATTCTTCATTCACTGTTAGGAGCGTCAGATATGCAGAATGCCAAAAGAATCATGCAGCTAATGTAGGAGGGTATGCGGTAGATGGCTGCAGAGAGTTCATGGCAAGTGGAGAGGAGGGCACAACTGCTGCATTGACGTGTGCTGCTTGTGGCTGTCACAGAAACTTCCATAGAAGAGAAGTAGAGACCGAGGTCGTATGCGAATGCTCCTCACCTTCTTCAATTTCGAATAATTGAAATTCTTCAAAGTCATCTTTCTTTGGTATGATTGGTACCAATTTCCTAGGTGTGTTTGAGATTGTTGTAGTTGTGGTTTGGCTGCTGCTAGGGTTTTAAGGATTACGACTTGTAATCTTACTATATGGTGTTGATATTTGAATTGATAAGAAAGAAGCTGGCAAAAAGAGAAGAAGAATGACTATGGTGTGCCTTTCTAAATCGGAAAGCAGATCGCTCAAATCAGTCGTGTTAATATGATATACTCAACTTTATGTATCGATCTTCAAAAACTGGAGTGAATTTAACCATGGAGGTCGGAAGCTACCTTGTGTGTATCCAAGATGATAAACTCCTCTGTAAAAGAAGATTTGGGAACTTGAAGATCAGAGCTAATTAATGCTTCCCAATGTTTGAATGTAATGATCTATTAATTCGATCTCTTTCCCTTTTTTCTCTTTGGATGGTGAGCAATGGATATCCAATGTAATATGGAATTTATCTGTTTTCTAATTGCTTGATTAAATGGGCTAAGCTTTCAGTTTGGAGTTGAAAGTATTTTTCTTTTTCTTTGTACCTGAATGAAATGCATTTCCTACACGTAAACTTTCTGCAGTGTTTCTAAACTGGTAAATAAGTGTGGTAACTAGTCACTGCCCAACACACATAACGTTGAGAGCTTCACCAATTGTCACTCGAGTTGTTATTGGCTCTTCCAAAGACAATGTAATTGCAGTTTTATACATAGTCAAGTTAGCTCCAAATCATCTGCCTAATAAATGTAATTGCTGCATTGGATCATTAATTTCACTAACCATTCGGCACTCATCATTTTGAAGCTTAGAAAGAAAATACACGGAATATTTTTAGTCATATCGGTATTGTGAGATCATTACTTTGAAATTGTGGTAAGAGGCCCACATATATCTAATCATGTTTGTTGTTGTGATGGAAATCCTACTTAGCCATGTACTTAAAAGGTGATTAAAAGACTAATAACATCTCCTTTTTCTACTTAGCCATGTACTTAAAAGGTGATTAAAAGACTAATAACATCTCCTTTTTCTAGTTAGTCAATACAATTCGAACAAGTTCAAAGCCAAAGATAGAAAGTACACGTATATATATCAAAGAAATTGACATCCTGAGAAATCAACAACTCCTGCCTGACAGCATATTTGTATCATACTAGCATGAAAGCTACAAATATTAGATGCATTAATTATAATATTGACCAAATAACATGATAATATCTTTAAAGAGATTAAGGACTCTTAAAATATCTATCGGTCCCTAAGAACAAAAAGGATCCGCAAAAAGTATCAGAGTTTTCTTGTTTGCTTGCTTGTCTTCGGTAAAGCAAATATAAACTGATCGTAGTGGCAAGAGATTTTCCATGTGAAATGCATAAGCAAAAAAGTGTTCAAGTTAGGTATGAATGTGGAGGGGAACAAATATTTCGGTATACATTGTAGTTGAATTGGGTAGAAGTCAATTTCAAACAATATCTAGCTGATGGATATGAGTTTAGGTACATGAGACTAAGATATTTTTACTTCAACAGATATTTAAGCTATGTGTTAGTCTAGTCGTCCATCAAAATTAACAATTAATTCAATTAGACTAATAATCTTCAACTTATCAAATACTTAGAAAAGTCGATGTAATTTTTTTAATAAAACTGATATATTTTATCTTTAATATGATTAATTTTATTTTACTGATTATTGTAGGTTTTATGGATTAATGATGTGCTGTGCTTACACTTAATGTGTTTGAATCACTTGCGTTTTCGCTATGGTATTAATTAAAAGTTGAAAATTTTCTGCTTTTAATTCAAAAGGAGAACTGATAATTTGACTAACCCAACAAATGTAGATATGGAAAACAATTCTTTTTTCAGATAAAGATATATACACACAACATATAGACAGTTTTATGGAAAATTATGAGTATCAATTAATATCATTATTCCTAACGCAAACCTGGCCATCACCATTTTAACCAGGCTTAGCAATTGGATTGCAATACATAAGGTTTTGTTCACTAATGACTATTCCATAGTATTCCTAGGCAACAGGGCCTAACACAACATTTTTTAATACATTGATAGAACCTGGTTTCAGAACTACTTCCCTTCTTTCCTAAAAGAAATACACTTATTAAGAAGAAGGAAGAAGAGAATTTCTTGAGGAACGCATTAATCACAGTCATATAAAGAATAGATGATAATATAAGTCCAAACTTGAATAAGAAAATGATACTAATTAAATTGGATTTGGTGATTTCACCAAAGTTCAAGATGGACATTGGACTGCTTCTGCTTACCAAATGGGAATTCCTATGAGTCATCTAATTATCTGGTAGAAGATCATATATATATGCCACGTTTCGTAACTACGTACCACGATTAATTGTTCAACATATCCTCAAGAACACGTAGGTCATGCTCTAAAACGGCAGCCGAATTCAACCTTCAAGCTATTGCTTATTTGAAAATTGTTTCGATTGAAGGTAGGCATTGAAAAGAATAAAAGGACTTTACCTTTCATGGCCCTGCTCTTCAAAACTTCTGAAAAGCAAAACCTTGAATTACATTGATGGCATAGAATTTGATTTCTTCCCAAATCAATCACATATATAGAATTATCCTTGTAAAAAACAGCATTTCTTTAGAGTTTGATAACTTTTGAATCTATAAAAAAAAAAAGAATAAATAATAGTGATCGTATTAATATTGATAATGAAATGAATGTAAATAATGATATTGACCGTAATTTTGATATGGAGTTGAGCGTCTAATTAGGATGAATCTTCTATATCTCTTTATTTGAGGTCCTGTCCTATTAACTTTTTTAGATTTCTATTGAATAAAACATATATATATTAACTCCATTATTTAGATAGAGTTTTTGCTTATGACATTATATTTGTTAATTATTAGAGATTGTAATTTAAAATATAATGAGAATAATGTATTGGTAAGAATATTAAATCGTAAAAAATATATAATATCTCATTTATGTTGAGTCATTCTCTTATTGAAATTTTATACTTTGGACTTAATAATGTCATGTTTGCTTTAGTATATCAAAAATAAATCTTAATTGAACTCATAATGGACATTATTTTTGTTTTCTTTTATTATGCTAAATTCTTCTAATGAACTTATGTGGGAAGAAATAGATTCCGAATACTAATTAAACTATAATGATTAATGAAAAAACTAATGTCAAATTAAAACTCTTTGTTTCTTTAAGTAAGTGATATTTGGAAAACAAATTAATAGTTATAATTTATTAGAAATGCTTTATATGGAGTTAATTAAGGACAAATGATGTAAGATATTCCTTAAATTTATAGTAGTTCAACTCATTTTATGATCCGACTCGAAATCTTGGATGTTATGACCCAAATAAGATATCATTTGAGGAATCAAAGAAGAAGCAGCGCCAAAAAGGAATATAGAATCAACACCGAACTCGCAATGGTCAGAGATGACTGAGAAGTCAAAATGATACCAAACATCAATGTCAAGAGATTGTCAAATGTCATACTCGTGACATAAAATCCAGGTATGCACAAAAATATAAGCATCGTACATGTAACTCTAAATTATAAATACATTGATCAGGATTTTATGTAATTGGTGGCAAATTATGCTCTTGACATTGTATCATTTTCTTAAAATAATGAGAAATATATATATTTCCATGAATATTGGTCGTATCGACTAAACCATGTAAATTATATGCCTTTTCTTAGTTTATTTTCTTCCTATATCTTTATTTATGCAACAATTAGTATCGAAGCTTAGAATGTCTTTGTGAGTATAGGGTTGAACGGGTTGTTGAAACTCTCAAATTATGACTCACTAAACTCTTGTAGTAGTAATGAATCAGGTTGAATTCTAAGAGAGTTAAAAATTAGTTTCTTAATTTCAATTGACAAAACAAAGTGGGAGTTTGTGATTAATTAACTAATAAACTAAATTTAACAAGGAATCAAAATAAATCAACTAAATATTAAAGTGAGAAATTCAATGGTACTTAATTTAAAGGAAAAATCTTATCTAATTGTAACTTTAATCCTTGATCCAAAATGAACAATTTTCACAATTCAAGCAGTTACTCTAAAATATATTAGGATAGTCATAGAAGTCTCAATTTTTTCTAAATTAATTAGTTCAAACACATCATTCAAACCAAAAATTACCATAAATTGGTTAGGTATAATAGCATTTCATACCAATTAATGTTAGCAATAAGCTTAGTAAAAAAGACTTAATCCTAAATTAAATAATTGAGATAGCTATAACTATTCAACTTATTTTTCTTGTTTCTCATAAGTAAAATATGCAAATTCATAAATAACATATTCACTATTTATACCAATAATTTATGACAATTACAGATCATTGAATTCATAAATAGCTATAGAATAATAAACATTAAATTAATTTTTCAGATCAATCAATTTTAATTATTCATGAAATATAAGAGCACAAAACAATAAATACTTTAATTAAAACAAAATATAGTTTTAAAGTAAAGCCTCACAAGGTTACAACTAAAATTTTAAATCTCCTTGAATTAGAATATTTGAAATTAACCACTCATAGCTTTAGTTACACTACAAAAATAGAAAAAAAATTGAAAAATGAAGAGAAAACACAAAGAAAATGAAAGAGAATTATTGAGAGAGTGTATGTGACATTTTTTTTCCTTCTTTTCTTAGCTAAAGCTAACTTCTTCCAATATTCTTGAGTTTTTCTTCTAAACAAATCTAAATTCCTACATAATATGTAACATCCCATCCCCATATCAAGGGTTAGGACCCAAACTTTCAGTATTTGTGAGCTCAAAGAGAAATTAAGACAAAGCATTTTCTTGCTCATGCATCATGTTAGCATATATGCACATACATACATAATGTTTTCACATAAAAAGTGGTATATGCATTCATTGACAACTTCTGGGTATAAATGGTATTAAATGTGATTTTATCGAAAATGAGGAGTAGAAGGAGTAGAAAGAGTGATCTTGGTATGAGTTGTGATAAGGAAAGATTTAGAAACAAGATTGGTAGTGATCTGGAAAATGTTGACTGAGTATGCTTCAGTCTTTTAGCCACAACGTTTTCTCTAGTCATCCAAACGAGATGATTCTTGATTTGGATTAAACTAGAGATATATGGCTACATTTTGTATGAAGACATCGAATTTCAATTTTGGCTCTAAGAGTCTCAAAATTTGTCATGAAGTGAAGAATTGGGTGCAATGTTGGTGTATGAATGAAAAATTTATCTTCAGACTTTAGGGGTCAATTTGGGATTGATACAAATATATTTGAGCAAAGTTGCCTTCTAGAAAGTTATAAATCTTTCTTTTATCTTTCCAACGGTATATTATATGAAAAATTTAGACATTGGAGTCAAAAGTTAATATCTTTGCAAGTGGAGACGTTCTGGAGTAAAAGTAAGATGAAGTTACTGTTCATCGTCTTAGTTTGACTTTTTGCGTCTCAGTTTGACAGTCTCATTTTGCTTTGTCTCAGTATGACGTCAGCAATTCGTCTCATGACATCAGCATCGTTTCATTTTGGCCAGAACATATTATAGCCCAAATTTAATCCTCTAGATGACAGAATTGGTCTTTAAGGTCTTCATAAGAGTTGTAGATCTTGAAGTCCTCTTTTTATTCATCTAAAGAACACCTGAATCCGAGTTCTGTACCAAAAGTTATATCCATTTTTTCTCATTCGTCTCAGTATGACGTCAGCAATTCGTCTTATGACGTCCGCATCGTCTCATTTTGGCTTGAACACTTTCTAGTACAAATTTGATTCTCTAGATGATAGAATTTGCCTTCGACTTCTTCATAAGAGTTGAAGGTCTAGAAGTTTTCTTTCCAACCAGCTAAAGAACACCTCGATCCAATATCTATAGGGAAAGTTACGATAATTTTCTCAACCTTGTATCGCCTGATGACGTCACTTCGTCTCAAAAATGACATCATATCGTCTGATTCATTTTCGACCCCTCAAATGAAAGAATTTGCCTTTGATATCTTCTTGAGAGTTGTAGATCTCGACGTCTTCTTTCCAATGGTACAAAAACAAAATCAATCCGATATTTCTTGTGAAAGTTATGAAAATCACACCAAAATAGGTTCGTTTTGATTGAGGTCATAAACTTGGTTGCATCTTTTGGCCATAACTTCTTCTCTAGACCTCCAAATGACTTAATTCTTGAACCATTGGTTTCATAAAACATTGATCTACATCTCTGACAAGAGTTTTAGCTATCTAAAGTGAATGGAGAAAGATTGAGTGAAAAGCATGAGACGGGTATAGTGAGTGTGTTTTTAAGTAATATGAACTGGTGTTATTACACTGAACATATTTCGGTATTTTGATGATTTTTGGATTTCTACTAATCCAAATGAGATCATTTCTAATTTGTAGTAAACTAGAGATATAGAGCTACAAATTATCTGAAGGAAGTGAATTGTAATTTAGTTCCTAAGACTTTCAAGTTTTGGGTGGAATTTGTGCCTATTATACTGTTATAGACAAGAGCAGTCCAAGAATATTAGAAGTACATCTTTTGAATTACTGAACTAGATTGAATGGTTTCGGTGGCATTAGA
>JANZLX010000008.1:12162532-12189159 GCA_025531955.1 Erythroxylum orinocense
TTGATCGGGTTATGAACCGATTTTGGATTTTTGTGTATATCTTGAGCTATAGAGCTCCGATTTAGGAAATTCTTGATTTTATATAAACTAGAGACCTAGAGCTATCTTTTTAAAGTACTCAATTATAGTTTTGTGATCTTTGTGTTATGGGCTTACCTTGGAGGCTTGGATTGTGGCCAAATTTAGGGTTTCTTAGGTTTTTCTTCTTCGTTTCCGAACCGATTGCTGGGCTTCGGGAACGGGGCCCAGCACAAGGGGCTTTAATTAATAATCAGTTGGCTAGATCAATACTGGGAAGGTTTCCAAAGAAGGCTAAGCTTGACGAGATAGTTAGGAATGGCAGTTGGTTGCTTTCCTTAGAATAACTAAGACTATCGGCTATTCCCCAATACAGAAACTGCGGGGAAGATGATATATTCTTATGGGATGGAGTTCCTGTTTCAAAAATCACTAACAGGTAGGCTACAAGGCTGATGGAAGGAGCTGTAACTAGAATAGGGAGGTGTTCCCTAACTTGGAGCATGGCTCTCAAACCAAATGCCAGCTTTGTTTTCTAGCTAGCTATGTTGAACAGACCAAGTACTATGGATACACTGAAATTCCTATCCTCCCCTAAGCACTATATTCTGTTCAATCTAGAGGAGGAGACTAGAGATCACCTGTTCTTTCAGTGTGGGTTTGCTAAGGAAGTGTGGAATAAAATCTCTAATCTTTGTGGCCTTAGAACTAGGCAATGCAGTCTCACAGATATCTTATTAGAAATATCCTAACTGCATATCTCTAAATATGATAAAGAAATACTAATGATAACAGTTGCAACTTGCCTCTAGACTATTTACAAAGAGAGAAATAATATAAGATTTAAAAGGTTCTCTAACAGTCTAAGCACTCTTATAGAACTCTCTACAGGGAATATCAGGGACCAACTAATTATTAATTAGCTGGGGCAACATAGTAACAGAGGACTGGCTCTCTCTTGGAGAACATAGTCCTCAGGAGGTCTCTATTTGGATATCAATATAGTAAATAGAACTTCCTAAGCACAAATATTCCCAAAGCAACTCAAGCAATTCAAGCAAGACATAGCCATTCAAGCAGTTCTCGAAACAACCAAATCATGACAGTAGGGGAAAGAAGACTAGAAGGAATCACTCACCTTTGAAAGCTCCTGGAAGCACCTCTCCAGATCTATGGCTTACCAGACTAGACAATGAAAGAAGACTCCTCAGCGTGACCTGTTTGTTTGAAGAATGAAGAAACAAAACAAATAGTACCAAAAACCTTATTAGAGATGTAAATCTTTCGAGCTAGAGAAGGAGGGAAACAAGAATAGAAGGAAAGATTCACCTTTGAAAGATCCTAAAAGTACCTCTCCTTGAACTATTACTTGCCATTTGGGTAAAGGAATGAAGACTTCTGTTTCAACACAAAGCCTATTACGCATGAAGAATGAGGAAACAAACCAAAAAGCTTCAAATATCCTACCTGAGTTGTAAATCCCTTTGAGCTGGAGATGGATCGAAAAAGAAGAGCATGATTCCAAAGAACCAACCTAATTGAGCAATCTTTTGAAGAGTCAAGAAAGGGTAGTAGACTTTTACCCTAATTAGCGATACGTTTGTCCCTGAGCTGTCGTTTTGTTTATTGTAATTGTAATGTTGAACGTCATCGCGTGATGAAATAGGAGAGCTTTTCCTCTCCTCGGTTGTAAGCTATTCTTTACTACTTAATGAATTTTCAAATTTTCAAAAAAAGGATAATGTGGGTTTAGTCATAATTTCAATAAGACTAGTGAATACGATGCTCTTAACAAAAAGTTTACTAAAACTAGTAAAAAAACTAGGAGTCTTTGTGTGTCAAATGAATCCATATTCAATCATTAAATAAAATAAAGTTTAACACATCACGACCACTCATACAAATTCAAAGTATTAGGGATACAATCAATACAACAATAACAACAACAACAACAACATTCATTATAAATCCCGCTGAGACACGTGGTTTAAGGAAGTCTTGTAATACGTAGCCTTACCCTTAATTAGTAAAGAGGTTGTTTCTAAATAACTCACATGTATGAATGAAAATTAAAAATATAAATAATACAAAAATATAAATAAATAAATAAACAACCATAAAATTAGAAAAGAAAGGAAAGAAAAATAATTAATTAATTAAAAAATAAAAATAAAAATACTAGGAAAAAATAAGTAAATAGATAAAAACAAATATAAATAATATACAATACCATACTAAAAGAAATAAATGAGATACAATCAATAATGAGATAAAATATTTGGAAATGACAAAGGCACGTAGTTATGGTATGATAGTTAGAACAATCTAAAACTACTGTACAAGCTTTCAAACTTCAATACGTTGAAATCAAGTATAGATAAGAGCTCTAAAGTAGTAAAAATTCAGATAAGGTGGCTCATGGAACTGGCCTTTGGTTAATTCCAGAAGGCTTGCCAACATTTGAAGTAATATCCTAAATTATAACCATAACTTAGAAAAGGAAGACAATAATTATATAACCAAGATATCCCTCTAAATCCTTCACCATCTAATCTACTTGGAGATCTTCACAACACCTCTTCATCCTAATGCTTGGTTTAGTTTGGTATGCTTTTCCAATAACCCATCTAATGCCTCTTTTATCCTATGGTTAGCTATTAAGCAAAAGCTCAATACTAAAGATATATTAAAATTCACAATCGCAAGCTCTAGTCTTTATAACATGCACATTTCACTGCAAACCTTAATTTTATATAATTTTATTTAATTTTAATAATATTTTTATTAAAGTGACACAACATACATTTGATGCTTCAGGTTGATCATGAAAAGGTGTTCAAAATAAATTATTTTTTAATTAAATAACATGCCCATCTCACGGACAGACCGTAATTTATAACATTTTTATTTAATTTTAATAATAATTTTATTAAAGTGACACAACATACATTTCATAAGAAGTCCTTTTTAAAAAATGAACAACAAAATATGTTTATTAAGTATTTTAGAATAGTAAAAAATTTTTAAAATAAGTAAAAAGAAATCTTTTACCGAAAAGGAAAACAAATTTGAGGTCGAGAACTGTGCCTCCAATCAAGTTGACGTTGAAAATTTGTCAGGCCTGCTTGGTATGAAATATCACTTTTGGGCCTAAAATGTTATATCAGAAGAGAGATTTATGGGCCGAAATAGCCATCTAATGCTCGGGGCTCATATCACTCAGACCAAGCCAGTGCCAAACCAAATCTGTCCATTGTCATGTAAGACGACGTGCCGTAGTGGAAGACTGGTGGTGCCTCATTTGTCGCTGTATCATGTTCAAGCCACCAGACAATCGCTCCTGACTAGATATCAATTTGTGGGAGAGCTAAAGCTGTAAAATCCTTGAATGGAATAAATTTGGTCAATGGTACTCTCGTCTTTTAATCGGTTTATAAGGATTTCATTGCTTAATTTTCAAGTCTTTGTGAAAAAGGCAAATGAATAGTACGTATAACAGTAGACGCAATACATGATTATTCATTAAAGCATCTCTCTCTCTGACATTTGTAATAGTTAACAGTGCAAGTCTGGAAGGTCAAGTTTTCAGTAATTGAGTAATGATGTGTAATGAACTCAGGAGGAACTTGAATTGAGGGTCACCAAGATGTGCCCTTCAAGTAGGGGTGGCGGCCAATTTTGGTAAGTGATGTAACAAAAGTTGAACATTTTCAAGTACATTGTCTTGCTTATTTTAATCAACTGTCCTTTTGACACAGGCTGGGTTCTTACAGCCACAACTAATTGTAGCTCGTGAGTCAATTATACAGTTTCAAGGTCTCGATCAAAATACAGAGTTACTTGGGCATGTGAATTTGTACTATTATACTAATAGGTTTCCAGTTCTGGGCCAGACATTTGGGCTCTTTTACCCTTTCTGCTTCACATGCTGTCATATCCATTTCTAGTTTGGGTACGAAATCACGCAACTCAGGAAGTTCTGATAAAAACAAAAATTATGTCACAGCATTTTTTGAACCTCTGATCACATAGCTCTTGATTTTGAAATTTCTTCTCCTTTAAAATAAAAGCCATTGCAAGCATCTAGATATCTTTAAAAGTAAGCAGAAAAAAAGAACAGTGAAAGCAACAACTGAATCATTTTTGGTCGCTTATACGAGTAAACAACTAAAGCATCATAAACTGCAAGATTATCAGAATTAGACATCCAAGTTGGCCTTTTGTGGCCAATTTGCAGCATTTTTACTGTCTATTTGTCCAGAAATCCTCAATTCACAAAACCACAGAAGAAGATTACAAGGCATATGGGCTGATATATTGTTGGACCACAGAGCAAAGTGCATTAAACTTTATGCTGGAGATAATTTTTTGTGGTCCTTACTTGACTTATTATTATGCACCATCGCCTCTTCCCTTATCTTGAAGAGAGTGTTGAAGCACGGGTGAGGGAGGATTTTAATTTTTTTTTTTTGAAAAACTTTGCTTTTACCACTATATAATATGAGCATCTGCAATTTTTAATTGTACTAAATAATTTGGTCTCAGCAAATTAAGCTCTTGTGAGATATACATATCTAATATTCATCAAAGACATGGTCATGACTACTTGTTTTGAATTTGAGCTAAATTACAAGGAAAATAGAGTGGCGGTTGTCAAAGACTTTCTCAGTCTGTTCAATATACCCGATATATTTGCAACACTAATTCTAGACGAGTAAGTAACTCCTACTAAGCACAATTTAAGTGTGTAAAGCATGCTGAAAAAGAAGTGGAAACCGGAGACAGCAACTAATCTGTGATTTGAGGGGGAAAAGGTCACAAATGAGGAGTGGGCTACGCTTTTGCTAGATTGGCATAGAGATTCGTTCGCCACTTAGTAGGTTATGTCATTGAATGTGATGGTACTCTCTCTTTTCCTTTTTAAATGCCCACTCTGCAATGCATTGCATGCGTCTCTATATGGACCTGATTAGCTATAGCTCCAAATATACTTTTAAGGAAAGCCCCCCATCTAATTAGGAAGACCCATCATGCCATGCCTTTTCCTCATGTTAAAACAACTCACAACATTTCCATTTTCAGTTCAACGTTTATATTGAAAGATGACAGATACCTGAATGGATCGAGAAAGGAAAAAAAAAATGTCATTAAGTTGAAACCTTTTATATAATGAAAATTAAGGGGATAAATTACATACATACCCTTCGTGGATAGCGTCCTCGTTTTCTTGAACCTATTTAACCATGTGTGGCTTCGCCATTGCCTATATAAACTTGCACTTCGAATTAACATTCTTCTCCTCTAATCGTTCTTGTTTAATATATATAATAGAAAAAAAAACATAAATATAATTTATTTTACCCCAGTTTGTTGACGATTAGAAGAAATATATAAATTTTCCTTTTTTTAAAATTGTTAAGCTAATCATATAGTAGCTGATGCGATCATGAGATCACTAAGAACTTTGAAGCTTTTGTTTACTTCTAAGAGCAAAATTTAGCCATGTGCAAGCATATGGGATTTTGGTACGGCAATTGGTGCATACGTTACTCCTCCACCAAGAGAGTCTTAATCCTTCCTAACGACAAAGTGAGTGTCATACACCATAACTTCGTGTATTTTAAATAAACAATTCTCAGAAGGTGAGATAGAAAGTAACAAATTATACAAGCATAAAGCATTCGTTTACTTGAAGTTGTTGATGGGAGCTTTTACTGTTTAATTTAGGCCATTTTCATTATAGTGTAGGGACACGAACTAGCAAAACAATGATTAAGGAACCACTTCCAGTTGGCTCCCTCCGTAAGCAATTCTTGATGGTTAATTACCACCAACGGAACATCAAGTAACCACACATTAGGTGGATAACCGTTTTAGGACAAATGGCTTAAGCAAACATTCTATATTTTATGATGGGTGATACAAACGCCACACCTTGCTTTCATCTCTTAAACAAGTTTAGCCGCCTACTTGCAGTTGCAGAGCCGAGACACAATATTTAACTCTTTATGTCTGAATCTAATAATGAGAAGCTTAGTTTAAAGGTGACATATTATATCATTTTCTTAATGATTACATTCCTGGCTAATTACATATACTAATCTGCGTATGTATAAAGTCCAAAAGAGGTGATCCTCTCCATACCTCACAAACAACTCGCATGCATGGTCTACAAATTTAAGCCTTTCTTTACTGTAAAAGCAAATCAAAGTAAGGCTGCCACGGGATTTTGATACGTATAATTTAGTGTTTTATTTTTTTCCTTCCTGAGTTGGTTGGTATCTGTAGACCAATTCTTATATATAACATATACATATACACATAGCTGGTGTTAGGGTCAAGGACCCTATTAGTATTAGAGAGAGAGAGGACCTGACCCATACAGAGGGCAGTTGGACCTGCAAAACTCAACCACAAGACGTGCACTCGCAAAACAAGATTACTGACTTCATCAATGACCAAACTCAAAACAAACCACCCACCAACAATTCCAGAAGATAAGAGAGAGACCCCAGCTAGTTTCATATTATATAGAATCTAGACAAGACACACATCATTCAAGTATTGCTTTCCGCACCATCACCAACCTTATTTAATAATCAGTAATCACCAACTTATGAGATCTCTGCCTCCCTTAAAAGGAAAGTGAAACAACTAATGCGTAGCCATTATAAGATCCTTGGAGCCATCCAATTCCATGTATGAGAATGGGGTTATCCTAATTAAGTATTAGGTTTAGGATTCGCACAGTTCAAAAGGCAAAAGCCACACTACACATAAAGGACAAAGATTGTTAATTATAGTTAAGTTTGTTTAATAAAACCACTAGGCCTTTCAGAACTACTTTGTATCCCATGATTGTAGACAACAATACCCAATGAGAAGAACAAAGTTGGAATCTCAAATCCTCGCTAAAATATTCAAAACTGATCATTGAAAAGCATTCTCATACATTGCTAATCAACTAATTAAACTACACAGAGCCCATAATACAAGTACACTTTCTAAATCGACTTTATTCCACATCTTACACAAGATTATACTAAAGAATAAAAGATAACAAGATATGTTAGAATAATATGTAACCAAAGGAAGTGTATGTGTGACCACTTTTTGCTTCTTTCTATCAGACACAAGATAAAGAATATCTCTCTCTCTCTCTCTCAGGTTCGTGTTGCTCAATCTATTGAGAATGGATGGAAGTCGGAACCTAGCTATCAATCAATAGACAAGAGAAGTTTATGATCCCAAGAAGTAACAGCGACCAAGCGCAGCTACCTCCATATAAAAAGAATTAATAAAATTAATTAGCAGAACAGCCAAGTAAACAGTGCATCCAACCCAAGTAAGTCTAATTAAGTACGTAAAAAGACAGAATTAGATACGAGGGAACTGAAAACAAATTTGCCTCTGGTTCAATCTCTTCTCTCCCATGTTATCTCAAGAAAGTTGGTGATCACCATTAATTAAACTAAGAAAACCCAAAAAAAGAAAAAGAAGAAGATAGAAGAGGGATTGGATGAGGAAGAAAGAACTGGAAATTATGAAAGAAATGAACAACTAAAACCATGCTTACTCTATCTAGCTAGAAACTTATTATAATAGTCATCGTCACCCACCAATTTCTGGCCACCATGCATCCCCATCCCCAGTTCAAAGATCAGGAAGATGAAGATGAGCCATTAGTCCCAACATGTGCAAGGCTATCATTATCAAGCTGAAGATCGTGGTGATGGTGATTCATGTTCTCAGTGCCGTTATTGTTCATATTGTGGTTGATGTCACTATGGGTGGTCTCCAGATCAGTGGTTGCAATACCATTCCCATTGTTATTGTTGTTACTATCCCTCTTGCCAAAGGTGTTCTTGTTGTTATGCATCCATACCTTTAAAACGCCCTTATCGACCCCAATTTCGTTGCAGAACTCCATAACCAAGTCTTCGTCTCTTTTCTGCATCTTCCACCCTACTCTTTGAGCGAACTCAAACATTCTCTCCTTCTGGCTATGCGTGAACTTGGTCCTGAAACGTTTCCTCGCAGAAGAGGAACCTGGGGGTACGCTCAACGTTGCATTGTCGTTTAAGCCGCCAGAGAGGGCCAAAAGCATGTGGGGGGCGGAGGGATAATAGGAGGAAGATATGGGTGGGGGAGAGGCGGAGTTGGGGCTCCGATGGGAAAGTGGTGCAGGCGGCGGTGGAGGGTGGTGGCGATGGTGGGGTTGATACTCGAGTGTTGTGGTGGTGTTAGCTGGAGGAGGGGAGTCCTCTGGTTCGCGGCGGTGGAAGTTGCGGTGGCACCCGCAAGCAGCGCACGTTAAGGAAGTCGGGTCGGTGTGGGTGGCAGTCGGCGACGGCATGAACTCGCCGCAGCCGTCGAGAGCATGGCCGCCTAAAGAGGCTGCGTGGTTTTTGAGACATTCTTTGTAGCTTATGACAATTGGCTGAGCAATATGGTGGTGGTGGTGGTGGTGGTGAGGGTGGTGACGTTTGAGAACTCCGTTGGTAAAAGATAAGGGCTTCGCCGGCTGGATCCGAGTTGGGGTCTCGGTGTCTGGCTCCGGGGATTTTCTGGGTGGGGTGGTGGTGGTGGTGGTGGTGGTTGCAGCTGGGGTCAAGTCCATAGCTTAAGCTTCAACCTACAAAGTAACTCTACAAGAGAAATGACAGATTCATTAAGTTTACCAAGTTTAAAGACTGGATATTTTTGGTACAGGAGAGAATGGATTGGGATTCTGATTTTTTTCGTCTGTTGTGGTTATGAAATGGAGGGGGTGGCTGAGATGGAGGTGGTGGTGATGGTAGAGGGGAGGAGGGGGAAAAGTTCTTTGTTGGAAGAACAAAGTGATGATAAAAAAAATCTGGGTTTTGTGGTTGTCCTTCTTAACCTTAACTCACTTGGGTTTTTTCTAACCCTAAGTTGTAATTCTATGGTTAAGTCCTTTACTCTACATGGGTTAGATTTTTGTGTGTAATAAATGTAGGTCTACTAGTCATTGACCCTAGTTGCAGCAGTATATACGAATACGAGGGTTACTTTTCTTTGTTTTTTAGCTCTAGACAATGCAAAGCACCAAAATCCACATAGTTATTGTCCAAGGAATTACCTTAATTTCTAGGATAGGGACTCAGTGGTTACGACTGAGTTGACACGAGGAGTTGGTTGAATAGTAATCACGTAGAATCACAGGTGCTGAAACTCTCCTCCACCTGCAGTCTGTCGGAGAATTTCTGTGACCCAAATTAACCATGACTCGGTCCTGTCCTGCAAATCGTGTGGACCATTTCCACAAGCATCTTCACTCTTGCTTTTTGCTTTCAGCTACCTGCATAATTTAATCAAATTAGAAAAACTACACCAGGTTTTATTAGGAGATCCTTATATTGATTAGATGGAATATTCGTTACATGCAACCAAAGAAGCTAATGAAAATTGGTACACTCCCAGTTAAAACTCTTCAATCAGGGTAGATGGGTAAATTAGGTTTATTTAGTCAAGTGTGCAAGTCACGCTACATTCCTAAATTTTAAAAATTATAGATATTCTTGTCGACTTGGGAGAATTTTCGGGTACTTTTATTTTTACATCTACTCCAAAAGGTTCCCTTTTTTTCTCTCTCCCCCTTCCCTTTAAGCTAAACGACACCGATTCGAGTGTTCTCCTGCCCTCCCTTTCTCGGTGTAACCCTAACCTGTAAGTGTAACCCCGGTGTAGGGTCACAGCGAGACGCGAAACAATCTTTTGGACACAATTAGCCTCAGTGATGTTAAGAAATAGGTCTCCAGTCTCGACTCGACACAACTTCTAAAAGAAATCATCACAATTAACACGTAAAACAAGATTTCGGAGCTTTAAGATAATAACACGTGTTAATTCTCTTGACACGTGGAGTACCCACGTCCGAAAAGTAAATCCTCCTTTCTTTTCAAAAGTCAAGTTTTCGATAATTATAATTTGTCGAACCTTAGGAAGTAGGAACTAAAATATAGATAAAGAGAGCGATGGTTGCGTATTTGCAGGACTACAGTAAAGATGATGGGATGAGGTGAGATCCATGGCACTGATTTTGTTGTGAAGCAAATTATCTGGTAGTGGCAAATCAAAGGGTCGTAACTCGTCAGGGACTGACGTCATCAGACCAATCATGTAGGAGCTAAGGTTTAATCATCGATATGTGTGTGTGAACGTAACCGTTGCATTGAAACTCACAAACCTGGAATTGAATTTATTATTAGTTTAAGTATTTATTGTGTGGCTTTTCACTCTTTTATTTTTATTATTTATTCAATTTCATTTCAATTATTAGTTATTTTGAATTGATTTATATTACAACGAGTTACTTCCCTTAAAAGTTTTGCTACCAAAGTAATAAAGTTGAGGTTTTCAACGAGTTACTTCCCTTTTAATTTTGTAACAAGGTTGAATTAGTAGATCCAGCGTATCTGTTTTTATGAGAGATTTGGCTGAGCACCGTCTGAATTTGCCCAGTCGACAAGCATTATAGGAGTTTGAATTTGAAAAAAGGCAATTTATTAAGAGCCCACCTGGGCTGAAATAGACATGAATTGTTTCGGTACGTGATTACGAGGAGGTACCAATGTACTTCTCCAGACAACTTTTACTGTGCAGCTACGGCAGCT
Source organism: Erythroxylum orinocense (assembly GCA_025531955.1). NCBI lineage: Eukaryota > Viridiplantae > Streptophyta > Magnoliopsida > Malpighiales > Erythroxylaceae > Erythroxylum > Erythroxylum orinocense. The sequence continues at coordinate 12,173,188 of JANZLX010000008.1, forward strand.
TAGAATTCCCAAGCTTTCATCTGAAAAGAGAAAATGACATGATCCAACGGCTAAAAAAAATAAAAAAGGATTAAGTTGAGACTTACAGGGTCCCAAAAATTTACATAATTTGATGGATATGGTGTGTTCTTATACAAGGACAGCGTACCTTGTTGCACCTAAGACTTTGCACATTTTTAGGTACAAGGATCATGTTTTCTACAGTTCCGTAGGGTATTCATTGACAGCTACCTTTGCTCTCTTCTCTATTTTACTTTTCATTCTTTCCATTCTATAAACAGTGGGGTAATCCGTAATTCAGGTTATGACACTCTGAAGAGCTGTACTTGCTTTGGTTCAGGTTGCGTCCAGTTAATCAAAGTAATATCACACTTTCATTGATATATATACGTATCTTTAAATCCGATAAAGGCTAGTGCAAGAAAGATCAAATATTTGTTTTGTCCTAATAAAAATTAGAACCAACGAGTTCTGTTTAGCCACTTCTTAATTTTAAATTTTCAAAAGAGGAAGATAAATCATATGCATTACAATTAACATTAGAAACTGTTTTCCTATATTAGAAATACGTAATGTATGTATTCTACATATTTTTTTAAGTAAACATTATGCTAATATTAAGGAAAATTACATTACATTAAAAAATGTTTTCACTAATTAACAAAATCAGAAAATGTTAACCCTTTCTTTAATCTTACCGATATTTTCTTATACTAAAAAGTGCTTTAACCCGAAATAAGGCTAAGAAATGGTTAACGATGATGGGCTACTTGGTGCTGTACTTGTCCTCACCCCCCTGACTAGCCATCTGGCTTTTGGTCAGGCTTTTTCTTTCTTACCGAGAAAAAAAGACGATGTCATTCAACTTAGTTCTATTCATGATGAATCTTAATTACCAAGTTGAATTAATTGGTTCCCCTTACCCTTTTGGTTGCAAGTATAGATTCATGTCATGTGAGGTTAAAGATGTGTCATGTTCAAACAAGGCCGTTGCATTATGGGCACAGTGTGTGCAGTTAGTGGGCATTATGACATAAAGGGGTAAGAGATTGCATGATGCAAATCCATTCCTTTCCGTGTCTCCTTAAAGATTATATGTATGAGGAGTGATAATCAAGGCAACAGCCAGCAAAGCTTTTCTGCAATAATGGGGCTGTTCTCTTCTTCCAGGGTATGCATCGACTGGTTCATTTCTAGTTATATACTGAATCGAACACAACTGGATATGTGGCTTCTAGTTCAAGCATTCTTAGGAGACAAAAGCATCCATCAAATTGGTTCCAATTATTTCCACCTATTTACCCAGTCATATGGACTTCAAATTATGCCAAACTAGCTTACATTGCAAAAGAAAATAGCTTCCTCACCACTATGAATGTAATAAAAGTTGCATTTTTTATTTTAATATTTTTACTAAAATAATAGCCACAGCATATTATTTTAGAGCGTTTAAATTAAAATATAATATTTTCAAGACATTCAATTTAAAACTTAGAGTGACGAATCCTTTAACTCGGTGTATAACCATCAATTATATATCATGCCAACGTTGATATGGTATAAACTTTTTATATTTAAATAATATGGATTTTACCATGTCACATAAAAGTCACGTGATTAATAAAATTCATATCTTTTACTTAACTTAAAATAAATTATTTTTAATTATGATAATAACTCTACTTAAAATTAATAAATTTAGTTGAACTAAAATATTCTAACTTAATATTAATTAACCTAATTTTAATTAAAAATACTAATTATTAAAAAAATGTGAATTTTGTTGTTTTGTTCAATCCATGTGATCTGAATCAGAAAAATTCCTGATTTCGAAATTTTCATATTTGAACCATAATCAAATGATCTGAAAATTGTTGGCCACCAAATCTATTTCACGTGACTTCTTCATTTCAGACGCTTCCTCATCATCTTCATCTTTGGCAGACTTCTCCTCCTTATCAACTTATATTTATTATCTCCATCATCAAGCTTCATCTTTTATCGTTTATTTCAATTAAGCAATGTATCTAATTTTTTATATATGGCTTGAAAGCTAAAAGTTTTAATAAATGAAAGTTGATAGTAAGTAATGAGGCTCTAAGTTGGTTAGACTCTAAAGCGCTTGTTTTGTAATTAAAAAAATGTGATATAATTTTAATTTCCTACTCACAATAATATGGTTAGGTGGTGGGAGAGACAAGGAGAAGGGAAGGGTACCTTTGTTTTGCTGGCAGATATTGTGCCCATTATTCTTCATTCTTTTATGACGTGAATAGAGAAGATCAACTTTGTGTAAGGCATGTCTCTTAATTTCAAAAATGCCTTTTCTGCAATATGTGATGATTAATTTTTTCTTATAATGTAAGCACTAATTAACTGCAAGACTTATTGCAGCGTTACGTGTCTGTGTCACCATCAAAGTTTTTATGTTTAATTTACCTAGCTGCTTGTTAAACTATGATATCATTCAAGGTAAAAAAAGAAAAACCATGAAATTACACCCTCTAATTCTTAAAATTTGTAAGTGATGTTCTTTTACATTAACACATGCATCTAATTAAAAGGACAAGTCAATTGGCTACTACCATGTGATTTAAATTTAATATACTTCAAGCTCAATGGCATCTTAGAGATAAGATTTGATAAACTGTCCATTATTTAGGTTTCTTTAGCATTTTGTATAATGCGATATGCTTCAAATTAGTTTAGTGTTTGAACCTTTGTTTGAAGTTTTAGGACGTTTAGACTTTTTATGCAATATTGGTCTTTACGAAGGTGTATGAAACTTACATATGTGTTATTAGTGTGATAGTTATAGTTGCAGCTCCTAAAGTTATAAAATCCTCATCATCTTCTAATACAACGTTATGTTCAAATGCTTAAAATGTGATTTAATATTTTCAGCTAAAGGCTTCATTAAGAACTTTATGGAGTGATTATAATGTAAGAAGGAGATTTCATGGATGCTTCAATTATCTAGTGAATTTTAATTTTAATTAATTTAAAGAATTTTGTGTTTAATATTTGAACTATGAATTTTTTTTCAAGTTAGAGATGTAATTTTTTTCACGTGGTACATGACAATTTACTATGTGGATTGCTAAAATTATTCATAAGTTAAGGAAATAACAATTTATATTAAATAAAACAGTTGAAAGAATGAGGAGTAAATGAAGTTCATAAAGTAAGACATCAATATGTTGGTAAATGAGAAAAAAAAAGAGTTAAAATTTATGTTAATGAGTATTGTAATAGGATTTGGTATGCTTATATTGGTTGTTATTTTTTTTATTATATTATGGTGAAATAGAGTTAAATTGCAATGTTAAAGATGAAACTTGACTTTTATTGAATGTGAATGATTGTGCAATTTAATTATATAGTCTATGATTATGTTAACGATAAAACTTATTTAAAAAAAAAAGATAAAACTTGGCCTCTATTCAACTATATCAAACTTGTTTTATATATAAAAAATAATAAAAGAGCAAAAATACTCCCCATCATTTACCATATGTCATTTAAAATATTATCATAGGGTAAATTATATAAAAAAAGAACTTTACTCAATACTAACTCAGTTCTTTAAAAAATGCATTAAAATGCTCTAACTTTTATTTTTTCCTATAAATAACCTACTATCAAACCCCAAGTTAACACGCTTAGCCTAAGTGTTACGCATCAAATTCAATGTTTACAAACTAAAAAAAATACTTAAAATATTAAACCTTAAAAGCCCTTAGCAGAAAGAAAAAATACTTAGAATCGATAGTAGAGCTTTTATCACTTTTATCATTGGCGGGTGGTCTATAAACTTAGGAATTTTAGGGTTTAGCATTATAAGTATTTTTTAATTTTAAAACATTACTCTAATGTGTAAATTAAATGTGGGAAAGAGTAACAACTTAATAGAGAAAGTTACAAACTGGCAAAGAAAGAGTTGAAGATGATAATATCATAAGCTAAAAACAAAGCTTACGAGGAATTATAACAACGATTAGAATCTAAAAATGGAGAAAAATGCATTTTTAAGTTGACAAGAGTTAGGAAACAAAAAGCGAGAAACATAGACCAAGTTTGTTGTATAAAAGATGAAGCAGGGTGGGCGCTTGTGACTAAAAATGACATTAAGAGAAGATAGCAAAGATACTTTTATAACCTATTTATTGAAGGTGCATAAGAAAACTTCTCTTTAGGTGATCCTAGCATGTCTGAGAGATATTGTAACTTTACTTAGTGTTGGCATATTATAAGGAAAGAAATTAAAAGAGCTTTAAGGGAGATAAAGTGTTGGACTCCGATTCCGGAGCTCAACATTCGGAGTTACAAAAATGTGAGCAAACTTATTCTTCTAATTCAGAACAAATTTTGGGAAACTTCTAATTGGAATTTTATCCAACACTCCACCTCGATTCATAGGCCTCCTCATACTCAATTAATCACTAACAATTTCTCATTTAATAGTTCTAACTTTCAAGAAAAGTTCAGAGTCTAACATGAAGAGTAAAAAGATAATAGGACCTGATAAGATACTCATAAAGGTTTGGAAAATCCTAGGCAAAGAGAGTTTAACTCAGCTAGTCAAGTTTTTTAATTTGATCCTTAAGTTTGCCAGAATGTCAGATGAGTGGAGCGTTAGTATGTTAATTCCTCTATATAGAACAAAAGGAACATCTAAAGTTGTAAAAAATATAGAGGCATCAAACTACTTAGTTATACTATGAAGTTATAGGAGAAGGTGAATGAGAAGAGAGTGAGAAAAGATACTCCTATCTTGAAGAGCTTATTTGGCTTCATGTCATGAAAGCCCACGATAAAAACTTTACATCTCCTTAGAAGATTAATGAAATATTACATGAAAATACAACATGACCTACACATGATTTTTATTGACTTATAGAAGACTTATGACAGGGTAATTAGGAAAATCATGTGGTGGTGTTTAGAAACTAAGGATGTTTAGGAAAATCATATGGTGGTGTTAAGGTACATTAGCACTATTAACTAAAGATCTGACAACGAATTGATTTTGTAAAAAATTGAATGTTTTAATATTTTAACATCACCTTTTAAAGTTTAAAATAGTATTGAAAAATTGAGTAAAGTTTAATATGTATTTTATAATTTACCCTAATAACATATAAACCAAACTATATAGGATTAGCATTTATATACAAAAATTAATTTAAATATGGCAACATGTAGCCAAAAGTTATGTTAAAAACGTGTGTGAGAAAAGTTGTGCTAAGGGTTATTATGTTAGTAGTCACATAATCATATTTTGGCCCACATTACATCCTTTATTTGCATTGGATTAGCAAACTTATTCCTAAGATTATTATGTACTTCTTGACAATGATACTCTCTTCTTATTTGTTTCGACTTGTAACTACTGTAAAGTGACATTAAATTGTCATTTAAACCTTAGACTCCTTAGTTCAAAAGGACAACTTGAATATAAACATCTCCAAACTTCTTTTTATTAGCATATGAAGACCTATCATAAATATAGACTTTAATGATAAATGAATGAATATCATGGATAGAACTTACAATATTGCTTTGCATACTTAACATAGCAATATCTTCAAATCTATTTACACTCACAACCTATACTGATAAAAAGAAACACATTTGTCAACTATCACAATTTTAATATATTAATCAAATTTAATCCATTAAAACTTTTACCCTCAAGCCATATATAAAACCAGATAAAATTATTCATTGAAATAAATGGTAAAAGAGTGGAAAGAAACTTAAAAGATGAAACATTGACTAGGCTCAACAGCATGCCCGATCTTGGGCAAGGGCAAGAAAGGCCCACTCTCATGAAGAATAAAATAGGACCCACTTTTGATCTTCATAAAAACAAAATGAGACAAAATATGATCTACTCTTAATCTTCACAAAGAGCAAAATTAGACAAAATAAGGTTCATTTTTTATCCTCTTAAAGAACAAAATGAGGTAAAATAGGATACACCCTTAACCCTCATAAAGAACTCTTTTTTACTTTACCGAGAATCTATAAAACGTTATGAACAACGCTGCTTAACAAAGATTAATTTGAGAAAAGAACCAGGATATATAAGTTATCAACTAACACATAGACCATTCATAAGATGCAAATTTCTGTTACTAGTCATGTCACAACAAAAAATTTGATTTTTTCTCCATTTAAACAAACTTGGTAAGCAAACCAAGGAGATTTGATGTCTGAGGAACTTGCATTATCTTAGTTACAACCAATCCCAAAAATAGCAAAAGAAGAATTAAAGTTAAGGTTGGTTACCATTATGAAGAGAAAAGTTAAAGATAATACACAACATCAAAGGAGGACTCCTCGAGAAAAAAAGAAGTCACGTGATTAAGAGAAGAAAACTCGCTAAAGAGAGGCTGCATTCTTACAAAGAAAGGTTGCGAAAAAATGTCTACTTGTGAGAAAAACGGTGAATATAGTTTGTAAAGAAGAATTCTACCAAGGATAAAGACTAAAAAAACTATGAGTAGTCACACGAAATAGAGAAGTCGCATAAATTGGATATTGTGATCAACATTTTTTAAAGGCCACTTGGTTATGGTTTATGTATGAAATTTTAGAGATTAAGATTTTGTTTATTTTATATCACCTAGAATGAAGAAATTAAATGAGATTTCATAGTAATTAGGTTAATTAGAGTTAAGTTAGATTATTTTAATTAAATTATTATTTATGATATATAATCAAAATCAAAAGTAATTAGTTTTGAAATTAACTTAAGTTTGATTGCAATTACAGAGTTCCACTTTATAGTTACCTATGAAATAATATATTAAATATTTAGTTCTAAATAACATCATTAATTTTAAATATTAAAATGAATAAATATTAGTTTAAAAACTATCTACATATAATTGTTTATTTTTAATATATTATAATAAGTTTCTTATTAATAGATATTGTATGAGAGATTAAAATGAAAATAATTATTTAATTAATTGATAACATTAATTTGTTTTTATTTATTTTTGTCTTTATTTAATATTTAATTATATTGTTATTAATAATTAAGTAAGTTTTGTTTTTATTTAAAAATGATAACAAAAATATTTAAAAAAAGGCAAAAAAAATAAGTGAAACAAAACAGTATTAAATAATTATTTGTACTTTTAGTTGTCTTTATAATATTGACAAAGTTGTTCCAGGGCCGTAGAAACCCTTCTCTTGAAATGAAGCCATAGAGATGTGAGAATTCTGTGAATTTGGCGAATAACGGCTACAGTGATTAGGTGGAACTTGGAAGTGGTTAATTGGCGGGATATACATACGAAGGTTCTCTGTTGATGAGATTGGGGTTGGAGCATGAACCATGACGGCAAGTTTCACAACAAAATGATAATAATAAACAAAAGCAACCCAAGAAATATGAGAATGCAAAGCAATAATTGCTCTTCTGACAAATCTACCTAATGCTCCTCCATGATTGTACAGGAACTTAAATTTTCTTCAAGTGAGACCGAACATTATGAGGTTTTGTGGAAGAACAGCAACTTAACATCTGCCTCCTACCCCACATGCTTCTTATGGGGGGTTACACAACTGACTGTGAAAACTTTAAACAAAAACTTATCACTACTAAAATGGTGATAGCTCTTTTAAGTTCATAATAAGAAAATGAAATGTCAATACACCCACAGCTACAGCTAGGTACCAGATATCTTTCCACAACTTAGCTCATTGTGTTTGATCGTTTTGTTGTGTCTTAACCACCAAATTATTGACTGTTGTAGGCCTCTCTGTGCACGTGGTCTGTAACTAGGAAATTCTATGGTTTAGAAGATAATAATAGCAGATAATGTAAACATATACACAGACCTTGAAAGGACGTACAGAAAAAGAAAAGTAACTTATAAGAAAATTACTTTTCTTCGTCCCTGACAAAACAAAGGCTTGCACGATCTTACGAGATGGATTTTTGGACCATTGGCAGGACCTCCCTCTCTCTTCGACTCTTCGTACCACATAAATACTGATGTCATTGACTCTTAAAGTTCAAACAAATAGCTGTTTAGTGGAAAGAGATGCTTAAGAAGAGAAAAACTTCAGCAGTAATCTTCTATCTTCCTGAGAGTACACGGCCATATTTGCTCGTTACAGTGAAGGTGAAGTACATTAAAGCTTTTCTACCTACTATTCCACATTTGTTGTTATTGACTTCCTTCTTCAATTTGAGAAGGGTGATTTGCTAGCTAGCTAGCTAGTCGCTCTACTATAAGCGTTCTGGAGGAATTATGACATGAAATTTGATGAGTTAATACATACAGTGTCAAAATAGACGTGGCAAGCACTGAAAACAAGATAAAAATCAAAATCAAATGTTTATTCTAAATTTGAGGTAATTTTTGCTAAATCGGGATTTTTTTTTTAATAATTGATTTTGTCTCCTCTATTGATTTGCCTTTTGGCCAGGTAAAGAGGGATGATTATTACATTCAATTTACTCCGAATTCAGGGGTCACAATCGTCTCAAGAATGCACAATTACAGCATTTGCTTGGTCCTTATCTTTCTAGTAAGTATTGCCGCTCTTTTAAGCTTGGATGAAATCCTTCCCTCCCTTGCACATCACTATCGACCGAACAGACAGAGACATTGATACGAAGAATTAATGTGAATTGGTAGCTGCAATTTGTAGCAATCACTTCTATCCCAGTCAGTTGGACATAGGATAAATTGTATCAAAAGAAATTAAAAGGTGGCAGTACTAATTTCGAAAAATAACTTATTCGAATAACATAATTTTCGAGTTATTAATTATTCGATATTAGTATAAATTAAGTTAAAAGTTTCTCAAATGTTGAATAAGAATTTTGGCAATTATCTACCTCAAGTCTAGAAAAGAAAAATATTTATTTCCCTCCAGCTTTGAGAGTGTCCTGGAAAGCCTCCAATGCAATTGAAGTGGGCTTTTCAATGGAAGTATTGGGTTTATTTCTCACAACAGAACAAGGATGTCTCGAACATGTGGCCTTAACTTAGCTAAAAGTGTTGCTTTGGATCTCTTGTTCTATGACAGAGGTCACTGGAGCTTGAAAATGGATGGTCCCAAGAGCAGAAGGTAAGCCTTTTAAATCATGGGTGACACTGTTTTGTATTTTAAAAGTGGCATCTAATTCAGATTTGATGGCCCTTGGATCTGGGCCGATCCACAAACAGATTCCAATATGTTATAAGCTGGTTCATGAGATAGAAGACCTTAGCATGTGAGGCCTCTTATTCAGAGAAGGCCTACTCTCACACAAACTATTTGCGATTCCTTGACATTATGGTCATATCTTGCAATATGGACCGTGTTGGAAAGCACCATGATCATCTCTCTGTCTGTATTCCGTTTCTAAACCTTCTCTTATGCATTGAAAACAAAAACATATTCTACCGATCCTTTTTTATTTACTTACTAAAAAGTTCATTTCAAAAAGTGGTAATTTTCCAACTGATAAACCGAAAAGAGAGCGACCAAGAAGCAAGTTGAGGCAAAAGATTATTAGACGAGCAGAGATATCTCTGGGGGCATGAATGATCATGATCATGATCTTCCCAGAAATAAGCACACTTCCATGTGCCTACACATGCAGGAACATGATTAACTCTCCAAGTCCTTCATTTATGAATATTTAATCTATCGCATCATTTTTATATCTGGAGATGATAGCTTCATGCAACATTAAGTATTTTTGGATTAGTTTCCAAATTAAGCGGGGACGTATAAAAATTTTCAAACCTAAATATTTATAGGAATTATTCCCTAATAAAACATGACACGCGGATCTTCCTTTGACTTCCGAATTAAAGCATCTCCATGCTAAATGACTCCACTTTAGTATATATTGAATTCTATAAAACGTTATTAAGATACTAAATTCGAACATGTATTAGCTTTTAATGCAATTGAATGATTGGTGTACGGAGAGATCCACAGGAGGTATATTTGTTTAATGTTGGTCTCTGGTGTGGATGCAAATGGCATTGGTGAAGTCGATGTTGTGTGTTGCGGTGCCCATCTCATGACTAAGTAACAAACTGGTGGGCTGGGCATGTGAGGTATTATGCCTTTGCACATGTCATGTCTATCTACCGTCAGCTTTATAGTCACCACAACTAACCAGGACTAAACTATACAATGCCCTGAATTTCACGGCCAAGTGATCCATGAGCATATGTCCTGTTGCATCTATAACAACTAACTAAATCGCTTGGGTGTTGTGATCCAAACAATTAATTTTAAAAAAGGATCGTGTGCAATGTAAAAGAAGATGCTATCTACCTAACTTCTGAAGAGGGATTTACAGTTGAAAGAATCTAAGAAATTGGGAGCTACTTTCATCTTCTTCCCCTTCCAGATCCCATATAGAATTTGCATTTCTCGATGGGAATGACGGTCAAAATTGAACCAATTTATGCCTTCTTTTTTTCAAAATACCCTTAAGCGCTGCAACAAAATTGCAAGTAGGGGTGAGCATTATTCGGGCCGGCCCGAATTAATTCGGGTAGAAAAATTTTGAATTTCGGGTAATTCGGGTAAAACCCGAATTTTTTTCGAGCCGGGGTCGGGTAACCCCAAAAAATTTCGGGCCGGCCCAAGTACCCGAATTACGTAATAAAATTTCGGGTAATTCGGGTAATTACCCGAATTAGGGTAATTCGGGCCGTAATTTTCGGCAATTCGGGTAATTCGGGCCGGATAAGTTCGGGTAATTGAAAATTCGAGTTCGGGCCGGGTAAGGTAAAAAAAATTTCAGGTAATTCGGACCGGACCCGAACAGTGAAAATCCGACCCAAATTACCTGAATGCTCACCCCTAATTGCAAGGCTTCATTAATAATACATAGGTAGATATGTATTAAGTGTGCGTGTCTCTAGTCACTACCTTTTGGTTACTTGCATTGTCTTACTTTATCCCAATGTTTTTATACTTTAGATTACATATTCGTTGGAACTTTTTTTTTTTGAGGGGGGCATATTCGTTGGAACTTGTTTGATTATTTACTTATTTTTAGACTTATAAACTAAATTGTTTTTCAAAATTTGATATTACATAATATTATTTTGATCTCTTTATTTTTATATTTCATATTAATCTCGAAATTTTATATGATTGCCAAATTGAACCCAGAATTCATTTGAATATGATGAAAAACGTTAGGTCAATGCGAATTCAACTCAAAATAATGTAAAATTTTAAAATTAATTTGAGAAAAAGAAATTGAAAAATTAAAAAGCACTTAAATTCCAAGTTTTTTTTAAAAAAAAATATTGCGTGAACGAGACGGTGTGAAACTGTGGGTACGGGTACGACCACGAACGTCACTAGAGATTGGACTCAGAAACCAGTGTATGTTAAGAACGCACTATGCGCACTTTTGCCAAAATGGCGCAGCTTTATTTCACGTGCCGTGCTCAGTGGGTGCACATGCAGAAGCACCAACAGCTTTCTACTCAATTCACTTTTATAAAAATATACATTTGACTTTTCCATCAACGTGGGTCCCGTCCTACTATCCACAACTACTTAAACTAACCTTACCTGTTGTATTGCACCGTTCTTTCTTTCCCCATTACTAATTTCTTTAAATCTACAACTTGAGAATATAAATTTCTTTTTCTGTAACTAAATAATTTATATTTATTAAATAAACATTTGAGATTAAATAATAATGTAACAGCACATGATAAGTGGACGTATTCCAAAAAAATTACTTGACCAATCGAAACAACAGCAAATACGGGTCATTTCCCATTTCAGGGAAATCAGTAACTTGAGGACTGAGCTGTGCCCAATTTAATGCAAGTTTTGGAAAGCTTTCTTTGACCAATTTGGAAGATGTACCAGACAAAATATTTTTACTGAGATGTCTCTAACTTGTCATTTCATGTCGTCAAACAGAGAACAAAGTTGGTTGGGACCCATGTGGGAGGCCCAATCTCTTCACAAGAAGTACAACTTGTCTATAAAAGCCCACATTACAAAGCCACTTTACCAATCCTCCCGCCTGTCTTTTCTTCCGCTTCCGCTTCCGCTTCTTTGAGTTGAGGAGGGGCTAGTCAGAGGTGTCGTAGCGCAGGCCATGGCTAAGTTTGCTGCAGTATTTCTCTTGGCTCTCGTTGCCATTTCCATGCTTCAAACCTTGGTAAAGATTATATCTTTCTCTCTACTTCATTATTTGAGACGAAAAGCAAGGTTAAGGGAAAAACTTGCGGATCTTCTTAACAAGTTCTGTTCTTTCTGACTTAGGCAATGGCAGCCAATGGGCGTGGAGGTCACCACTATAACAACAAAGTAAGACCTCTCTACATCTCTTTCATATTTAGTAGACCACAATGTAGATGCTTATATTTGAGAATTTTGGTTTTTGCGCTCTATTGACAATGTTGTTCTTTAATGATTTGTGATTTCAGAACCTCTACGGACCTGGAAGCCTCAAGAGCTACCGTAAGTAAACTCCTAGGAAGAAAAATTCCACGTGAAAACAACAAATGCACATATCCTGTTAAACTAAAAAAAAACGGCTATCGAAGATGGGAGGGATATTTTGTTCATGTGTTTACTTGCTTTTTAACTACAAGAGACAAAAAATCAGAAATGATGACGTTTGTTTGAATGACCAGAATGCCCCTCGCAATGCACTAGGAGATGCAGCAGGACCCAGTACCACAAGCCATGCATGTTCTTTTGTCAGAAGTGTTGCAGCAAGTGCCTGTGTGTTCCACCTGGGTATTACGGGAATAAAGGTGTATGCCCCTGCTACAGCAACTGGAAGACCAAGGAAGGAGGACCCAAATGCCCTTGAACACCACAACGGTTCTCCTTATCTAATTTGCCTTCCCCAAGTCTTGCCTTTTTGTCATTATATTATTAATGTTTTGTTTTGTTTTGTATTGTATCACTGCCGTAGTATTGTATTGAACTAGCACTGGCCATGTTTTTCTGGGTCCTTAAAAAGATGTGGTGCTTATTGTCTCCGACTGTTACTCTTCAGTCACTCCGTTAGGAATGGGAGGATTCCTGTAAATGAGAGTGGCTCGCCTCTTAGCTACATCAATGAATATTTCATGTTCTATTTTATGATATAGGTATTAGACCTGGGATATTTATTTACAGTTTAATAACATGGAAAGCATGTTCTATGATGTAAAAGCCTTTTGGTTACATGAAAAGCAAAAAGATGGGTTACTCGATCTGAAGCCATATGGCTATCCTACTTTTGCCTTTCTCAGAAAGACCGGCTACTCGAATGCATGCAATACGGGAAAAGCATGGTCTCCTCATTTATAAGTCAGTAAATAGCCTTCAGCTTTTCAATTGGAATTGGCTTTGGCTACTATACTTGTGCCATAAACTTTAATATTTAAAAGCACAAAGAGACCATTGTCATTGCACTACCCTCCACCCGTAAATCTGTATGTGTAACTACGATCAAGGGAATTGAGCTACATAGAGCGGACTTTAGTTAATGGAAATCGGGGCCTGAGTGGGTATACGCTAGACATTTGCAACAGAGGTGAACTAGCATGGGTTTGGAATACTCATTATTACGTAGGATAGCATTTCACATATTTAGTTGCATCCCTCTGACACGGTAATATATATAATTAGTGTATGATTATATTTTTGGTTTAAACTTTAAGTAGTGTGGCTTTCGGTTTTCATTTTTCCCTTTTGTTTATTTTAGGAAAATTAGTTGTTAGAAGATATAGGGTTAATACCTATATCTTCGGTCCGTCTAAGTAGGATCCAGGACGCTCATTCAACTTAAAACAATGTTTTGATCAGCTGACAATGCTCTGACCATGTGACCATATTTTGACTGTGTGACTGTCTGTCTTGACTCCCGTATTGAGCATGGACTCTGTCTTGACAAGATCATGCCTTCACCCTTATCTGTAAAGTACAAGGTCAGACCACATGTGTCGATCTCTTCGCTCATCGTACCTCTTATATTCAAGTAGATTATCGCGCTTCCAAAAGAAAGGTAAGCTTCTGCACTCCTATAAAACAACGCTTTCAAACTTGGGCTTCAAAAAATCTCTCCTAACTTTTGCAAGTCCCAAATTTCAACACGTACGAGTAGCATGTTGGGGGATTCAAGCAATAACACCCACAAAATTTATAAGTTTCCATTAAATTGAAATAGCAAGATATAAGTAATGAAAATTTTGAGCTAATCACTTTATCACAAAACTACAGCACAACCTTTTTTTTTTAACTCTCTAAAGCTCTCTTACTTTTTTAGTTTTCTAAACACTAAAGTTGTCACCTACTAAGATCGAGTACAAATTAATGCTTTTATATTAAAGTTACTACTAATTCTAATAAAATTATACTTGAATAAAGCTATTTGAACTCTAAAACTCATCTTTGTTGAATGTTTCTATCTCATACGACTTTTATCACTTCAAACTTATCTTTAAATCTTTAAAAGATAGGTTTATAACATACATGTTCGCTTAAATGGTTGTGTACAATGACCATATCTAACCTTTAATCTTCAAAACTCAACGTAACGGAGATACACATTCGTAAGGAATTACACGCTCATTTTACACCATCTTGTACACCTACAAGACCATGTTTGGAACATCGCGTTTCAACTTCCATATGGTTACAATTACAAAAGCTTACATGGTCAGGTACACATTCGTTTCCACAATTAACGTGGGTGCATGACTCCTAGACGTAGGTAATTCATCTAAAAACAACTTTTACTTTTTTAGCTTATGTCTCAAATTCGCTCGAACTTCATTTGTTTTGATCCAATGAGTCATCCAAGACTTATGGAATTCAGATTTAAGCCCTATTTGACAATCAACAGATTGTATTAGTTGTTAGCTAACAGCAAGACTTATGGAATTCAGATTTAAGCCTTATTTGACAATCAACAGATTGTATTAGTTGTTAGCTAACAGCGGATTAATATAGCTGATTTGATCAACAGATAACATCAACTATTTATTTAAAGATGTTTAGTAAAATTAATTGTTTATGTGTAAAATAACTTATAAGGACATGATTCAAAAAACATTATAAGGACATGAGTATAATATAGTATCTTGAATATTCTCATAAGAATTTAGATAGAGCAAAATAAGGCAACACCATCATTTAAAGCAAAACATTCAAAAAGAAAACGAAGTATGTGGGGGAAGGGAGAGGACAAACTTACTATATCTTATCTATATCTATATCTATCTCTATATATAAAATGAGGCTGAAGCGTGATCAAAACTAATGGGAATATAAGATCTAAAAAAGAGAAGAAGAACATAGACATCATTTGGTATGATACGTAAGAATTAGAGCAAAAATTCGTATCATTATACCAATAAGTAGTAATATAGGTGAACAAGGAGTTCAGTGTGAGGAACTCCAAAATTCTAGAAATGCCACCATAAGAGGCTTAATTCGTCAGTCAACTATCCACCACTTGGTCATAGGTGACCAACTTGCATAACAACATATTACATACTTTATAGGCCAATGACATATAGATAGAGTGCTCCACTCTCACCTTCAAACATATCTTAAGCAAACTAGCATGACCCAAACTATAATGGTCTATTTACCTTACAACCCTTAATGAGTTACTATTGCAATGGCCCGATATACAATGGCTTTCGAAACCCTACAAATCTTGTAGTACATTATCAGAAGCTCTTTAAGTATATATACTAAGGACGAGTTGGGATGGATGACCACGCAATCCATCCCAACCGCTCATTTAATCCAACGGTGACATTCTCCCCCTCCGCCTCTGTGAAAGTTCTACAGCTATACCGTTCCTTCATTTAATTCGACGGTTGAAAAGTTTTGGAGCTAGCTGTTCAATGAATGTTGTGCCTACCTAGTTATATCTGTCCTTTATCTTTATTATTACTTTCCCTCTTCCATTTATTCGCTCGCTTAACCTGGAGTTATGCAAAGGTTTCTCTCTCT
>JANZLX010000008.1:12196131-12210445 GCA_025531955.1 Erythroxylum orinocense
GCGTCGGTATTTTGGTACCGACCGCAGGGAGGCTATCCAAGATCGTTGGGATAAAGGGAGAGCTATATTGTGCTGATGGATGATCCGGACGAGAATTCATGGCTACATTGATCAGATCGTCCAAGATTTTTTCTAGGGCTTCAACAGAATGGCGATTGGCCATCACACCAATTTGCGGTGCGGGTGTCAGCTGTTGTCCCTGCTGAGATTGTAGAATTTGACGAATCAACAGATCAGCCGCTTCCTCAATCTATTTTCAGGTGAGGGAGGTTTGTTGTGGTGCAGGAGGATTTGCATCCAGAGGGTGTTGGAGGTTTGAATGCGAATTGGTCTCGGCATTGTCCTCCAGGGCTACGCTCTGTTCTTCTTGATCTGGGTTCTAAGGTTGTGGTTGATCATTCGGGTGCGAAGATTGTGTGCGAGAATCGTGATGTGTTGGCGGGAGGGTGGCCGGTAACGGCAAACCCATCCGCTGTAGCGCAAGTGCCAAGACGGCGGCTATATCAGGATTGGCTGCTGCCGCCTGACTGATCTAAGTGTTTCTGGACGTGGTGCCCTGATGCCGGGCCCCACGGTAGGCGCCAACTGGTTCTGCCTGATTCTGATGAGGTTGAACGTTACTGCTTGGATCCATGAAGCTGGTCGATGTTAACTCCGAAACAACTGTAAAACAATAAAAGCACGCCGAGGGTTGATAACCGGCAGGCCCCTTCGACGCTCAAGTTAGTTTTTTGGTGAGGGTTATGGTAGCTATAAGCAAAGAGTCTCAGGGTTCTAATCTCGTATCTGTATTATGGCAGAATAGTACCTTATATATGGAATGGACGCTAGGTTTAGGTCTTTACGTAGGTCTTTATTCTCTACGTTTGCATGAGAGACTAACACTTGTGAATGGCTCGTGGACGTGTGGACCTGGGCCTGGGCCTAGTACAACCGACCTAATCACCCTTGATAATTATGTTACATTGGAACTTCTCCAATAAAGTTCTCTATTTATGTTGGCATGGCAGACCGTCCATTCACTCAAACTTCACTTCCCTCATTCCACATAAACATGTGGACATCAGACATAGACGAAACCATATGGGGCCCAATGGTGCACTGAGCCCCCAAAATTTAAAAAAATTAAATATTTTTCACTGAGCCCCCCCAAAATTTAAAAAAATTAAATATTTTTTATTTTTAATATATATATATATATATGTATGTATGTATATATATATACATACATACATACATAAGGATGAGGTTATTTGGAGCTTAGTAGTGTACTAGGGCTCCCAAGATTTAAAAAAATTAAATATTTGAACTTTTCGATCTTAAATTCCTGGCTCCATCACTGACATAAGATAATCTAAAAAACAATGATGTATGATTTAATATAACATATTATTAAAATAACAGTTGGTGTCTACAAATTTAATAAATAGAATGTCTTTATTATATACTAAGTTACATATATATTTTAACAGATACATTTTAACGAAGTAATAAATTTAATTTAACAGTAAGACAATCACAATACTAAAAAGATGTGGTTAAGATAAAAAAGGTATGTTTATGAATCAATTTACTTCATAACACAGTCAAAAAGAAAGACGCATCCAAAGGGCCATAACAAGTTGAATATAGTCCATTTTTTAATAGCCCAACCAAACTAATTTTTCCCGCCAAAACCATTTCCAAATTTTCCTTTTTCTCGAATGACACATCAGTCCTAAAAAATTCTCCATATTTTCAAGTAGCGAAAGAGAGAAAAGCGCAGGAGTCGTCTTCAACTGCAATCTATCTGCTACAAGTAAAGCACAAGGACAAGGAGCTGACTTGACTTGGGCAATGGGGGACGAGTTCACGGCCAGCGAGTCGGACACGGCCCGCACTGCCGGATCTGGCGTAGCCGCCCCGAGGCTTGCCATCAAGGAAATGGTGATGCGGAACTTCAAGTCATACGCCGGTGAACAGCGCGTTGGTCCTTTTCACAAGGTTTGACTTCGAAACTTTGTCCAATTTGTTGGTGTCTGATTGAATGTGTTGGCGTTTTGAAATTTTGAATCTCGAGGCCGATTTCGGGGTCCAAGCAACTGTGCTCATCCCTGTTGTAAATTCTTAAATTCTGGAAATTTCTTGCTTCTTTTCTCTTTTGTTTCTCATTTACAATCATGAACTGTTCCCGAAGTTGATAATTAAAAGAATGTATTCTCCTTCTCTCTTTCTCTAATCTCTTTGGTTTCTGCTTTGGTATCAGAGTTTTTCTGCTGTTGTCGGGCCAAACGGAAGTGGAAAGAGCAATGTAATAGACGCGATGCTGTTCGTATTTGGAAAACGAGCGAAGCAGGTTTTTCGATTATTAGAATAATGTGCTCTTTTGTTGATTACAGGCAGGGTGAAATGTTGGGATTTTCTATTTTAGTTTTAGTTTTTCTAATCTATTACTTATTATGCACCCATTTGAATTTGCAGATGAGACTTAACAAAGTTTCGGAGCTTATTCACAATTCTACCAATCACCAGAATCTTGATAGTGCTGGTGTTTCTGTTCATTTTCAGGAAATAATTGACCTGGTAACTCTTTTGGATGTGAAATTTGTTTTTTTCTTACTGTAACGTAAAGGGCTTTACTCCTTTCGTTTACAGCTGGGTTTGTTTATTAGGAGAAAAAAGATGTATGCTTTCACATTTTATGCTGTTATGTTTACAATGAGAAAGAGTTTGAAAATAAGGGAAATACTCAATACTAAAGCTCCAAAACCTTTTAGGATGATGGAACCTATGAAGCTGTTCCAGGAACAGATTTTGTCATCGCCAGGGTTGCCTTTCGGGATAATTCTTCCAAGTACTACATCAATAACCGTGCAAGTAATTTCACTGAGGTCACCAAGATGCTCAAAGGGAAAGGAGTTGATCTGGACAATAATCGCTTTCTGATTCTTCAGGTTTGTTATTGTAGCTCAGTGGTTCAATTTGAATGACATTATGTTGTTTTAATGGCTTCATTTCTTTCTTTTGTTTTAGGGTGAAGTTGAGCAGATTTCTTTGATGAAGCCAAAGGCTCAAGGACCCCACGATGAAGGGTTTCTTGAATATCTGGAGGATATAATTGGGACTAACAAATATGTTGAGAAAATTGACGAGTCATTTAAGGAGTGAGGACTTTGTTTTCTAATTTCATAAACAAGCTGAATTGCTCTTGTTTCTGTGTTGACATCCTTGCTGCAATCTGTTACATCTGTATCTATTATCTGTTCGAGTGCAAAATCCAGGGGTAAAATCGGTGCTTATATATGTTTTCTATCCTTCAAAACGTAATATAAAAGTTTAGAATTTTGGTAATTAGGATCACAATGGCACACTTCTTGAATAGGATCTATTACTTGTCCAAGGATGATGTATCATAAAAATGTTATGTGATTCTGGTTTAGGTTTCAATCCAAATAAGCTGGTAATGGTGCTATCATGTGTTAGCATTCACCTCACTAAGAAATACTCGGTGGAATCTTATGGATTTATGTGCTCTGTGACCACGCTGTCTCCATTCTTTCAGACATTGCTATTTTGCTGAAGACTATTTGCATTATGAATCTGATTTAGATTAAAGTCAGATCTCACTCTATACAATACTTTCTTCCATAGGCTGGAGTCCCTGAATGAGAAACGATCTGGGGTGGTGCAGATGGTTAAGTTAGCCGAGAAGGAAAGAGATAGCTTAGAGGTTTTTGTGCTGTCTAGTTTGTTGCACTTTGTTGCTGATCTTTAAAAATGTTTGCAAAGCATTTTGGTTTATTTCATTGAATAGGATGTCAAGAATGAGGCAGAGGCTTACATGCTGAAAGAGTTATCACACCTGAAATGGCAAGAGAAAGCTACTAAATTGGCTTGTGAAGATACTGGGGCAAAAATGAGTAAAATTCAAGAAAATGTATCTAGCTTAGAAGAAAGTTTGAAGGCTGAAAGGTTATTTTTGTCACTCTTCACTGTACGTTCTTTATTGTCAGAAATTGCATACGCTGAATCTTTTTTCATTTTCTTCAGAGAGAAGATTGAAAACAGTCATAAAACATTGAAGGATCTAGAGACAGTGCACAACAAATATATGAAGAAACAGGAGGTTTGTATGCATAATATTTTACAATGATGGTTGAATTCATATCGTATATTATCCATCACGGACCTTTTCATTTGTTCTTATTAAATTCTCAGAGTTCTTACATACTGAGTGGCAATTCAATTGCAACTCTTGAATTCAGGAACTTGACAATGACCTTCGAAATTGTAAGGAAGATTTTAAGGAATTTGAAAGACAGGATGTTAAATACAGGGAGGATCTGAAACACATGAAGCAAAAGATCAAGAAGCTCGAGGAAAAGCTTGAGAAGGTAAGAGAAAATGTGAATAACCTGTTTCTGTGCTGTCGATTCACTTCTCTCTGTTTTTGGCAGGACTCATCTAAGATTGAAAACTTACAGAAGGATTGTGAGGACTCCACTATCATGCTTCCGAAACTTGAGGAAAATATTTCAAGGCTGCAACAGATGTTGGTGGATGAGGAGAAATTGCTAGAGGATATTGTGGAGAATTCAAAAGGTTTAATTGTTTTCATTTCACTAACAAAAGTTGATTCCTTTTAGGTGCAATTTTAGCACACAAGTTAGTGGAAGGTTACCTATTACCCAAAGGAATTGACCATGTGAACTTGTATGATTCAACTTATTTGGAGAATAAGATTCATAAAGGCTCATCCTCTGGAGTGAAAGGGTGGCTTTTGAATTAAACTTGTGAACCTTAGTTTTTTGTTGATCTTCTTTTCTTTTTAAATATATTTTTCTGTTTAATATAGACAGTCATATTCAACATTTCAAAAAATAATTGCTCTGCAAGTTAAAAGGATCAATTTAAGTTACTTAGAATTGATTCCCGTTCCATTATCAGCAGTCATTTTCTCCTGTGCCTTTTCTACTAATTTATCCCTGGTAATTTGTCTTTTAAACAGTTGAAACTGAAAGATATCGCTCTGAGCTTGTCACAGTTCGTGCTGAACTTGAACCATGGGAAAAACAATTGATTGATCACAGGGGTCAAATTGAAGTTGCTAGCACAGAGAGTAAGCTTTTGACTGAGAAGGTGGGGTTCTCATGTTATACTAACTCTTTATGAGATGATAATATGGATAACAAATGCTCTAGTGCCTGTAGTCTATCCTCATTGTTTAAAACGTATTTGTCTTCTAATTTTGCTACTGTCCTGGTATGATCCATATAGGTGTCTCTGTACTACTCTGGATTTCAAAGTTCGAAGTTATAAAGATACCTTGAGACAAAACTAGGAACTCGGAAAACTTCTTAATTTCTTTAACGAAGGGTGTTATACACTAGTTGAATATTTTTTCACTGTTACAGCATGAAGCTGGCTATGCAGCTTTTGACAATGCCCACAAGCAGATGGACAGTATATTGGGAAGAATTGAAACAAAAACAGCATCCATTGCCAAAATACAAAGTGATATTGTAAAGCACAAGTCTGAAGCAACAGAAGCACATAAAGTGGAGCAAGTATGTCCTGTTATGATGATTACCGAAACCATGCTTTTATCTTTTCTACTGCCTTGGTGCTATCTTATGTTAACAATCTTTTACAGGACTGCTTCAAAGAGCAAGAAGCACTGATGCCTCTTGAACAAGCTGCACAACAGAAGGTTGCAGAACTTAAACAAGTTGTTGATTCTGAAAGAAGTCAAGGATCAGTTTTGAAAGCAATTCTTCGGGCCAAGGAATCTAATGAAATTGAGGGAATCTATGGTCGTATGGGGGATTTGGGTGCTATTGATGGTGAGTTTACTTATGAATTCAAAATGTGACAAGCAAGCTTCTTTTTCTGTTTTGATCATATTGAATTACATGTTTGGATTCTTTTGTGTTGTGATCCACTTTGATATTTTCCTATTGTTCAAGGACAATAAATTCAAAGTTGTGTTTTATATTTTGAAGGCAGTGATTGCTGCTTAGATGGTATTTGTAGATTTTTACGTTCATTTATAACATCCTTGCTGTATTTGATAAGCTCATGTTCGTGCCATTCTTCTTATTAACAAGTTAAGTGATACAATCTTCTGTTGTCTGATCACTTTTTGTTGTTGAATTGATTGTCATTGCAGCAAAATATGATGTTGCGATTTCAACAGCTTGTCCTGGACTTGATTACATTGTAGTGGAAACAACTGCTGCAGCCCAAGCATGCGTTGAGCTACTCAGAAGGGATAAACTTGGAGTTGCAACTTTCATGATATTGGTATCAACGTCGTCTCATTACTACGCTTCAAATTGATTTAAAACCTGAAAATATGCCTGATTGATGAGTTAGATGCTAAATAGTTGAATGAATTGTTGATGATAGTAAGAACATAACTCGGATTAGAGATCCAATTCAAGTTGCAAGTTTTTCATGATCCGATTATGGCATCTTCTACTTATTTACCGAGTTTTTGTCACACTTGAGCCAACCCTGGCAATTGTATATATTAAAGGTGTTCTGATTTAAGTTCTTAAGTTCTCTAAAAACATGATTTTGAGCTTTGGATTTGCTAAAGGTTATATGCTTTGGCATCATGAAGTTTTTCTTTTGCGATGAGATGCTTGAGCTTGGATGCCAAACATTCTTGTGAAATGACTACTGTTATTTGTGTTTAGGAGACCTTGATTCCAGCATTGCATTTTTCTTTTATAATGCAGGAGAAACAGGTTGACCTTTTGCCAAAGCTGAAGGAGAACATAAGAACTCCAGAGGGAGTTCCACGTCTCTTTGATCTAGTCAGGGTCCAAGATGAAAGAATGAAGCTTGCTTTCTATGCAGCTTTGACTAACACCACAGTAGCAAAGGACCTTGAGCAGGTTGATTCTCATTTTATTATTGTTGCATACCTTTGCTCTTTAGCTTTGATGGTGGAAACAAAAATGACCTTGCATTTGTTTTAATTATTTCTATGCTCAAAACTTGTGGAATAGATTCTTGAACTGATATAGTTCTCCTTGGTCCTCCAAGTTGTGCATCTATAGTTTCCTGAATTGAATCATTGGTTACCTGTGTTTCACTGGCAAGATTCTAGGTGAAGAGCACTTGCTGTCAGAGATCTACAAAGGAACAGGAATGATGTTGCTGAGAAAGTTGAAGTACAGCTGCCCACTCTTTCTGAATTAAAACACTTGTTAACTCTTTATGCCGCAATATCGTGCTATATTTAGCAATGCACTAGAACAAATTCTGACCTTGGATTTCTGACAAGATGATGTATGATGAAGTTTGGAATTCGACAATTCCTTGCCCACCCTAGTGTTCGTTTGATTATATATTTTTTAACCTGATGACATCTTTGAAGATTTACCACATTCATGTGCTATATGATTTATATTTCTAACAGCTGTTTGAGGTCTTTCATAGAGGGAAGAAGATTGATTGCGGGTCCTATGAATGTACAGGCAACTCGAATTGCATATGGTGGAAACACAGAGTTCCGACGTGTGGTGACACTTGATGGTGCACTATTTGAGAAATCTGGCACAATGAGTGGTGGTGGCACCAAGCCTCGTGGTGGTAAGATGGGAACCTCTGTTCGACCTGCCAGTGTATCCGGAGAAGCTGTTTTAAATTCTGAGAAAGAGCTTTCTGCCATTGTTGACAAACTAAATGCCATCCGTGAAAGAATGATTAATGCAGTGAATTGTTATCGGAGATCAGAAAAAGCAATTGAAAACCTGGAAATGGAATTGGCTAGAAGTCAGAAAGAGGTATTTGTTGTCATGTTTTATCCAAGGTTCCTTTTGTCATTGTGAGTAACAAGGAAAGTCATTCTGTGAATTTTTCCTCGCAACCAGATTGACAGTATGAACTCAGAACATAGTTATCTTGAAAAGCAACTTGATTCCTTGGAGGCTGCATCGAGACCAAAGAAGGATGAGCTTGATAGGTTGGAGGAGCTCAAGAAAATTATTTGTACCGAAGAAAAAGAGATAGATAGACTTATTCAAGGGTCTGCAAGGTTGAAGGAAAAGGTGTGTTAAGTAATTATATTGGTTTCTCCGTATATGTACCTAACCAATTTTTCTAGGCTCGAAATAATAAAATGGTTTATGGTAAAGGACCAGTTGTGGTTAGTGTTCTTATTTCCTTTAGATTGCTGTGAATATTCTTTTCCAAGTATAGTTGATTCCAATTTTTCCTACTGGCGAACAAATCCCTTTGCCTTGATGATTCTCATTGGTTGCTTACTACATTGAGTTCTGCTTTTAGGCTTCGGAGCTTCAGAATAAAATAGAAAATGCAGGTGGTGAAAGGCTGAAGGCTCAGAAGTTAAAGGTCAACAAGATTCAGTCAGTAAGTAGTGACTTGACTTTAAACTGTCAAGCTATTGTCTTGCAGTGTCTGCCTTAATCCATGCTGCTCTTTACTGTATAGGATATTGACAAAAATAGCTCGGAGATCAATCGTCACAAAGTTCAAACAGAGACCGGACAGAAAATGATAAAAAAGTTAACTAAAGGGATCGAAGACTCAAAGAAGGAAAAGGAACGATTAACCGAGCAGAAGGATAAAATGAGAGGGATCTTCAAAGAAATAGAAGAAAAGGCATTCACGGTCCAAGAGAACTACAAGAAAACACAGGAGGTCTGCTTTTTCTACGTTTTCGATTACCTTTGACCACATGGTTGGGAATCGGGTCGGTAAACTCTTACAGTATCCGTTGTCTCTAATGCAGTTGATTGATCAACACAAGGAGGTGCTGGATAAAGCAAAGTCGGATTATGAAAATGTTAAGAGGGTCGTGGATGAATTGCGCGCATCAGAGGTACTGTATCCGGGATTATCTTATTATTATACCTATTGTTTTTTTGTTTTCTCCTTCCCTTATCTTGTAGTGCGTATGTTTTTTTTAACTCGCGTAATATGAGAATTGAATCTTGTTTTGAAGGTTGATACTGAGTATAAATTGCAAGACATGAAAAAAAGCTACAAAGAGTTGGAATTGAAGGGGAAAGGTTACAAGAAAAAGCTCGATGATTTGCAAACTGCTCTTACGCATCATATGGAACAGTAAGTTGAGTTTGTGGTAAAATAACTGTTAACTCTGAGCTATGAGCGTCAGAACTTGATTCAGATCGTCGACTTTAATTCTGTGGCTTATCTGTCGTTGAAGTTTATATTCCATACTCTATTGCATGGAAATTGGATAGTTATACACCCAGTTTCAGTTGCCAAAGTAGATGTAGAATACTTTTATCTCTTAACAACTCAAATTTTCATTAGTTACATACAAATTCTGTTAAAGTTGTAATTCTAATTCCATTTCTAGGATCCAGAATAGGCGTTATTGTGGACAGAGCATTTTGAAAGAACATTTAAATGTATGCCTGTTTATGGCAGAATTCAGAAAGATCTAGTTGACGCCGAAAAGCTTCAAGCAACGCTTGCAGACGGGACTTTAACCGATGCTTGTGATCTCAAAAGGGCCCTTGAAATGGTAGCTCTCCTAGAAACACAATTAAAGGAGATGAACCCAAATCTAGATTCGATTTCAGAGTACGAATAATCTTGTTTAACTTGATCTGAAACTATGCATACTTTTAATTGTATGTTGATATTATCTTATATAACTTCGATAGATACCGGAAAAAAGTTTCATTATACAATGATCGGGTAGGGGAGCTGAACATGATCACTCAACAACGTGACGATATGAAAAAGCAGTATGATGAATGGAGAAAGAAAAGGCAGGCATATCTATTCTTGTTTATGTCCATGTTTTAGGTCTTCACTGTGTCCTAGAGCGCGATTCTGATTTATTGATTTTTTTTTTTGCAGATTAGATGAGTTTATGACAGGATTCAACACAATATCACTGAAACTGAAGGAAATGTATCAGGTTCGTATATTGCATCTTTTGACTGGTTGTGGGTCAGTGGTTAGATGTATTCATCTGGTTGTGGATTAGATATTTCTCCTTTTGTCTTTTTTCTCAAGCCAGACCCTAAGTTTGCACTTGGTCATACATTTTTCACTTGTTTAGTCTCTTTTCCTTATTCTTTTCTTGAGTGATTTAAATTTAGATGATTACACTTGGAGGTGATGCGGAACTTGAGCTAGTAGACTCTTTAGATCCCTTCTCAGAAGGTGTTGTCTTCAGTGTGAGGCCACCAAAGAAAAGCTGGAAGAACATTGCCAATTTATCTGGTGGTGAAAAGGTGATTCAATACATAATTGACTCTTCCATTATTTAGTTGTACCTGAAAGTAGCATGAGGCACGACAAGAACCTTTTTTATTAGGATAAATGACATTTGTGTGTTTTCCGTCTTCAGACTCTCAGCTCACTAGCGCTTGTCTTTGCGCTTCATCACTACAAGCCTACACCGCTCTACGTAATGGATGAAATTGACGCTGCTCTAGGTAATGACTAGAAAAAACTCAATTATCTTCTTGCCATGATTGCTCCTTGTTTTACTTCTCTTTACTCATAATTCACGTTGAATACTAGATTTCAAAAATGTTTCAATTGTGGGACATTACGTGAAGGATAGGACAAAGGATGCTCAATTCATAATTATAAGGTAATGTCATCGAATAGTTGCTTGTATGCTTCAGCTGCTAGTCATAACTCATGTTCTTAATGTTTGTGCCCCATACAGCCTTAGAAACAACATGTTTGAGTTGGCTGATCGACTTGTTGGGATCTACAAAACTGACAACTGCACCAAGAGCATTACCATTAACCCTGGAAGCTTTGTGGTATGTGAAAAAGCTGCTTGATGGCGCTGATGGATCTTTTGGAGTCGAATCGTACCAATGTTGCTGTCGTTAATTTTGTATTGCTTCGATTAATTAACTTTCTCCACCATACCTAAAAATATTATAAAATATCAACTCGATATTTAAATGTGAATCATTTTGATATATTTGTAACTGAGGTAGCTACTTGCACCTTTGATACAAGTCTAATCTATGCAAGCAATACATGAAGGCTAAGGAAACGATTGATACGACGTTACAAACACATCCGCTCTCCAGGGCCAGGCCTTTTACACAACGTTGAGAGAG
The DNA here is from genome assembly GCA_025531955.1 of Erythroxylum orinocense. NCBI lineage: Eukaryota > Viridiplantae > Streptophyta > Magnoliopsida > Malpighiales > Erythroxylaceae > Erythroxylum > Erythroxylum orinocense. The sequence goes on from JANZLX010000008.1 coordinate 12,207,210, forward strand.
TCTTTGGTGGAGAGTTGTTCCTCATAGGCTCTCTGTCTACGAACCTTTAGTGGAACAGAACTCGGAGAAGTGGGATGGTCTGGTTTATCTCGTATGAACGAGTAAGAAAATGCTCCGAGCACTGTTCCTGTCACTGGTCCAATGAAATATACCCACAACCCCTTGTAGTACTCACTAGCAACTGCTGGTCCCAGTGTCCTTGCTGGGTTCATGGATCCGCCAGATACTGGTCTGTTGATGACTAAATGCTCATTAAGGAGGCTCGAAAATGGGCTTTCGACTTCCAATAACAAGCAGACAAAATGTGCCGACTTAATTATGGCTTAGTGATAAGGGTTAGAAAGAGTTTTGATGTAACTGATGTGCCGACTGAATTATGACTTAGTGATAAGGATTAGAAAGAGTTTTGAACTGACTTACCCTGCCAGTATAGACGTGATACAAACAGCAGAACCAACTGCTATGCCTGCTAGCTCTCCAACCTGTATGTTAGGAGATAATTGAAATAAGCATGTCATTGGCTTATAACCTTAGATAGAGAGATCCCAACTTCTAGTGAATAATGATGATGTGAGCCCTTACAGCTTTGTTATCAGTTGCCACCGCCGAAGTGACGAACATCATAGAAAAAGTCACAACAATTTCCATAAGGAGAGCTTGAAAATCTGTTCCAGAAGGAGCAGTTGTACCCAAATGTTTTATGGGGTGAAGTAGCTCTTTCAGTGTAAAGGATGCAGTTATTGCACCTGTTAACTGAGCTACTGCATAAAGTGGGACCTGCCATTAAAATTTCCAATGCCATCAATTTTTGTCTCTTCTTTCCACCATTTGAGTTCCCAGTAGGTGCAGAAGAGTTTGGAACTTAGAACTATGACTCTATATCAGTGCCATTGCTAGTGTTTCCTTTTCTTTTAAAAGGATCTTGGCACTATTTTTCTAGTTTAATTAGAAGATATTTTCATTAACTTAAGGTTAATAATTCATGATAAATCTACTCGTTGCCCATGAGTTAATAGTTATTCTATTGACAGACAATGTCCATAAAGCTGCGTATTCTATCCATTTTTTTTGTGTGTGTAGTTTTATCCTGTTGAAAATTTGTTGCATCTTTAAATAAAGGGTTCTTTGAGCTTGAGCCTCTTTTCATGCATTCCCTCCGAATAAGAAATAAAATAATTTTAGTCCATTTCAAAAAACAAAAAACAAAAAAAAAATAATTTTAGTCCACATATTAGAGGACAATAATTGACAAGTTATTACTCAGTTTCTTTCTCATAATTTAAAAATCATAAAAGCAATTGGCTGACTGAGTGGGATATATGGACATATATGTATACACCTAGATATGATAATTATAAGCTAACGGGTGTTAGGGAAGTAGAGTTTGGCATTTAAATGAATATAATGCTAATATAGAACGGGAAGACAAACATAGAAATGGAGAAAAGGTCTGGACTTAAGAAGCCATTCATGTGCTTTTCATAAATATCCATCATATTGTAACTATCAATTTTTTTTTCTCCATATTTCCTATAGATTAGATCTTCTGTTCTAATTATGATGTTCCTATTATATTCTATTAAATCTTATTTATACATTTATGTGGATTTTATATAAATGTATGGATGAGATTAAATAGAACAAGGTTAAAAAAAGATAACTGAAAAGAAGAATTTGATATGATTTTCTAGTTCAGTTGCCCTTTCTCTTCAATTAGCCTTGTTTAAACAGGGGCCTATAGTACTTGGCTAAAGATACCAAACTACTGGTTGGAAGGCCACCAAATGGTATGTGGGTCTAATGTCCTGCGGCGCTATATGCCACTATGGTCACCTGTGCCTATCACCAGATGTGCATGACGTTGTATATTTGTCGATGAAAACTAACCAAGCATTATGCAAACAATCAACATAACCGAATTTAACTATGTCCCATAACATAGTAATTTGTGAACAATATCCAATTTAGTACCTGTTTCCATGGAAAACGTTTAATAACTGCAAAAGCTGTGGTGACAGCAGGATTCATGTGTGCACCGGAGATGTGTCCTACTGCATAGATCATCACTGTTACGATGAGGCCTCCAGCAACCGAAGCTCCAAGCTTTGAAACCCGGCTTTCATCGTGTGCACTAATTGCTGCGGTTCCACACGTCACAAAAACCAACAAGTAGGTCGCTATAACCTCTGCCATCACCTGCTCATGCATGATTATTTTTAACCTTTTACAGAACACGATCGCGGAAAACAGTGAAAGAAAAAGTAGTTAAAGAGTTAGATCTAAGCAAACATTGCCTAAGCTGTGCCCTGCACAAATGGTACCTTTTTGAGAAATCCTGGAGGGTAATTTTCTTCAAACGATTTAGCAGCAAAAACAAATGGGTTTAAGGGTTTGGGATTGCCCACTGAAACCAGTTCTCCTCCGGAGGTTAAGTTGTTGGGATTTGGATCTGTTGTCGCCATGTTCTTGGATGACAGAACCTACACAGCAGGGGTTCTGAAGTATAAAGAGACTGTACGTACTGAAAATGTGAAAGAGAGCATCAAGCATAAAGATAATCTTTCCCAACTTGCAGAAGCTGATGCGTTTATATATATGTAAGCATACCTTCACCAAAATACTCTTTTCCAGTATCTTTCTAGTTTGTGTTCGTTTGTAGATGATCAAGCTCAAGGGAATAGCATCAAAGAAGGAAACGACATAAAAATTTATGAACAGCTACCAACTAGTTTGCATCATGCAAAAGTAGTGGATATCTATATATAGAACTTTGTTATTGCCAAGTGGAGAATTTCTAAATGCAAGTTTACTTAATTTTATAATAACAATTAGAACTTTGAAAAATAACACTAAAATATTCAGAGTGTGCTTATTTGGTGGGTATAAAAAAAAAAGAAATGAGTATGGAATAAAAAATTGAGTTTGATAAGGGACTACGATTATAAAGTCATTATTTTGATTACTTATTTTTGGGTAATACCTCATTCCTCTCCTAATCTAGAGGAATGGGTATCATTGTTATGTAAGGGTGTGCTTGTTACAATTAATTAAAATATAACTATTAATTAATTAATTAAAATATTGTAATTAATTAATTAATTGCAATATAATTAATTAACTACAATATAATTAATTAAAATATAATTAATTAATTACAACATAAGTAATTAAAATATAATTATTCATTAATTAAAATATTGTAATTAAAATATTATTAATTAGTTACAATATAATTA
>JANZLX010000008.1:12210545-12226326 GCA_025531955.1 Erythroxylum orinocense
GATAACATACAATTAATTAGGTTTAAATTGACTGGTAAAAAAATTGGTCCTTGAGGGAGACGACTTTAGAATATTCACTGTGCGGGTACTGGGACGATTCTGTACGCTTGCAGAAATAATTGATCAATAATCATGTATTACTTTATCTATAATGAAAGCTGTATTTATAGCATTTTTAATTGCATTACAATATACGATTTTATTTATCTAATTCTTAGTTCATTAGGAAATTACTAAAACTAACTTGATGTAGTACTAATCAAATATGATAGTTAGTATCAATCACTTATACAAAAGATTTCAAATTTTATTACAAAACTAAGTATAATGATGCCAAGTATAAATGTGTGAAGGATATAGTCTTATGAGGTGAACTGAACATGAAGTATATTTCTACATGTAAATGTGAAGTCACTAACATTAAATATATATTGTTTATTTTACCATAAGCATTATATAGCATTTGATTTTAATGTATATTTCATTTGTATGAAATATTTAAATGTGAATTAAAGAGTATGTCAAGCAGATAAGAGATTAGCCCTCTCAAACAAACAGTAATCTATAATTTTTTTAATAACCAAAGATTAGGTGGTTTTTTCTTTATTGCCAATTATAAAAAATTATCAAGTGAACCATATTGACATCATGCACCTTATATAGAGGGATGGATAATTGAGATTGGCTTGAGTCAACAGTTAAGATTAAATGATAATTTATCCCCTACAGTTCGTTGAAGTTTCTATATATAACGAGAGATAAATGTATTTCAAATGAAATTTTACCTTGGAATAATCCTAATGAATCTTCCAAAGGAAGATTAAGTCTTCATTTGTCTTATGATGAAGGCTTGAGGGTTAAACATAAGATGGATATCTAAAGGTTGATGTTTCTTTTTTGCTTATTTTTAGCATACATATATTGGTTTATGAATTAATGCTTAAGGAACAATGTTCTATTATAACTTACGAATTGTCATCCTTCTTTAGGCTTAAGGGCCTTAAGTTTACTTAAAATGCCTAATTATTTGAAAAAGGTAAGTTTAATCAATAAATTTGTATTAATATAAGGAGGTTGAGTCCTAATCGATATCAAAGTCTAATAAAGTTTAATTAAGAAATAATTCATCCACATAATCTAAGTTATAAAAGAGGAGCAAGAGTTACCTAGTTTTCATTTTAAATTAGAGATGGGAATTATCATTCTACCCTAAGAAAACGACGTAAAGGAGGAATTAGGCTACATTAGAAAACATATGACAAGCCTTAAGTATAATGCTATACTTATCATCAATTTAACTATTATTCTTAAGAATGCAAAATGATGGTAATTATGATGTAAATACCATGCATAAAATGTTTATTTTAGGTTTTCCCAATATTTACTAGGGTACTTAATTAGGGTCTCTAGTATATAACTATCTTCATGCTTCTTAATGTAGCTTAATTATACAAGTGACAATGATCTTCTTCAATTATTATACGTGACCCAGGGATGGAGTCAAACTCAACTCTAAGGGGGGGCCGGAGGTCAACATCTAAATACAAAAAATAATATAATTATATAATATTATTTTAAGGGGGGGCAACTTATATTTGTAATTTTAAAAATTTTAATTATATAAGTAATTTTTGTTAAAAAAAATTTGGAAGGGGGGGCCATGGCCCCCCTCCCCATGAACATAGCTCCGTCCCTGACGTGACCCCCAAATATGCATGTACACTCACCTATAAACTCATTCTCTGATACAAATCAACTCCATCTTCACAAATTAACAAAATTTTCTAACAAGAGGCATTTCATCAAACACCTCATATGCATCAACAAATCATCCCAAGTTCAATAAGAAATTGAGAACTTAACCTTCTAACACTAACATTTGAACCTAAAATGTTGTTACCTATTCACAAAAGACTCAAACATACCAAACAAATAACTCAAACATACCCCAAAAAATTCAAATTTATAACATGCACGTACGGGTGGGGGTGGGAACGAAAACAAAGTCAAATGGTGGAAGAAGACCTACCCCTTCCGACGCACCACCACCGTTCGACGACACTGACGACAACGGATGACCAACTGACGACGACACATCGGAAGAGAAGACGCAGACGCAGCAGGGAGGAGAAGAACAGAGAAGAAGAGCCGACGGTGGGGGGGGGGAGAGAGGGGGAGGGAGTGGTTCGGGAGGCTTATAACGTTATCAAAACGACGTCGTTTTCTTCAACTTAATAACGTTCAACCACAAGCAGATGACAACGTACAGGTTTTCCAATTTATCTATGAAAATTTCCGTCGTTAAATTCCATCGGTAATATCAAACTGCATTAACCCGCCATCAATTCCTGCCCTTCTTTTCTGACGGTATTGTTCCCGTCACTAAATTATATTTTTCCGTCAATAGTTTTGATAAACGTGTTAATTTCATTTGTAATTTGTGATAGTGTGCTTTCCGTCGTTATTTTTCCCTATTTTTCCCTCACTAATTAGACTTTTTCTTGTAGTGAAGGAAGGTTACTGATTAAGGCTAGAAGAGAAAAAAGAGATGGTAGATTTGGGGTTCAGGGGGTAGGAACGTACAAAATGTAAAGGAGGAAGCGTAAAAAGGGATTGATCGAAAGATTTGGATATAAAAGAGAAAAAGCATAAGTCATTATTTTTCCTTTTAAGTAAAAGAAATCAAGAGTAAAGTCTAAGTGGAAAAGGGTCTCCAAAAAGTTGTTCCCAAAATTGACAACAGAGGGACAAAAAAATGAAACAAGGAAAGGAAAGAAAAAAGGTAAGAAAATACAACTTGTTAGAAAATTATTTTATTTGCATAAATAATATTAATAATTAAGTCTTGGGAGGTAGGATTGGAATAAGAGTGGGAAGTGATGGAAAAATTAATAAACAAAAGCAAAAGAGACGAAAGAGATGGACTTCAATCTGGATTGAATATAGGAATTGTGGGCAGAGACCATAACCAAATATATCTTACCAAACAAAATCGATATTCTTGTTAACTTCTTCCCTTTCTCCGGCTCTCCTTGTTTTGCTAATATTGTTGACTTCTTTCCCTTATAAGTAATGATTTTTTCAAATTCTAATTCATGCACCCAGCACCCGGACGTCTATCGGTGAATCATATATTTTTATTGACATACGAAAGGGCAAACTTCGTTCTTATTCATCAAAGGTATGGATTCAGACAGATTGTCCCTTTCTACATATACACGTAGCTTTCGTAGGTACTACTAGAAAGATATATCATATTCTTTTATTTCAGGGAAAAGAGGGGGGGAAAACAGTATTGATCTGTAGCTGAAATATCCATGACAATGAATATCAATTCTGCAGCTCTTATAGGATGCTCAGCAGAGTTAGATACGAAGTTGTTGCCCCGACCTGGTTAACAATTTGTGTGGGATGGAATGCATCCCAAAACAAGTACGAGTTCCTGAAAGAGCATGGGGCTTCTTTGGGAATGCATAGACCATATCCGTTTACTTGACAGCAGCTGCTTGACGTGATTCGCAAACCTGGAAGTGGAAAGCAAACACACATAAATCAGTTTTTTTTCTAACACCGTGCACTAATATTTCTGTAACAATAAGCAGATCTATTACTGTTGAGTTAGCAATAAATATGTACCTATGGTAGATATTTTTTGAAAGGGAGCTCCATAAGTATCCAAATAGACAAAATTAGCGTCCGTAAGATCGTTGTTAAGCTGGTCTACAAGAGATTTAAGGTTTCCATTAAACAAATTTGCTGCATTGTTCATGTAGTCGACACAAAAGGAGCCATTCGTGCCATAGGTAGCAGTAGCATTTGGAGTACACCCTATTCGTCCGATTCCAGTCAAGGCCACCTTCCTTGCTCCAGAATTATACAAACTCTAAATCAACCAGTAGCCATAATTAAATCACTTGTACCTTAATCGCATCAAAAGATATATTATCAATCTATCTAGGGATGAGATTGAAGGATCAAACATAATGAACTAACCATAATGTTTTGTTTATATTCCTCAGTAAGAACTTCTGCGAACTGAACTGGACTGTACTCCTTGCTAGTGTTATAAAACTGGGGCAAGAAGTAGTTGTTAATGTAATCGTTACTGCCAATTACGGATGAATATAAGCACTTGTTTAGGTGATTCATAGCTAATTCTTCACTTCCTAGTAAGCCAGCTATGCGGGAGATAACAACTTGGTGTCTCTGTAGCTGGGTGGTTAAGTCGATATTGACACCCTGACCAAAAACAAAAGCCCTATTAATCAGATGTGATTAAATAGCTAGTAAGGTTAATATTCCAAACTATTACTTCTTATAGTTCCTTTTGAAATTGAATATAGTACTGGAAAAGAAAGTTTTGAAGGGAAAGGCATGGTGATAAATTATTTCTTTCCAGTTAGCTCAATGAAGGGTAGATACAATACCCAAACTTTTCCAGTTTCACTTCGTATTCCTGCTGTGCCAGATGCGTAATTCACACCCTTGAGTATTTGAGAACCAGAAGCAGATAGATATGGTGGAATGAAACTGTCAAAACCCAAAAGTTCACCTGCATAGGCATTGGTATATTGATCAAGTAAGTAATCAGTAATGAAAGACCCGAAATAGAACAAATATATTTAGATGTAGAGAATACTCGACCAATTATATCTGCTGATGTTTGACCATTAGTGAACCTTCCTGTGGGACCATAAGGGAAGTCTATGCCGTACGGCTGGTAATCAACCTTGGCCGTGGTGGCAAGGTTGTTGTTGTTGCCACTGTCCACCAACGAGTCTCCGAATATGAAATAACATGGTACTTTTGGTTCTCCATTAACACAATTATTCAACCATGCAACTAGTAACCACACACAGACCACACCATATTTTAGTTTTATATGGTCAGCCATGGGAAGAAGCAATTAACTTGTGAAAGCGTAGGAACAGGAAACAATAGAAGAAGAATGATGTGAAGAATGAGGGTTGTAAACTTTCTTCTTAAACACCTGTATTATATGCAAGGTCAACAACGAAGCAATAATGTTAGTATACCCTTCTTCAGTTCAAGAGCCAAGCAATAGCTCTTTCGTAAGAGAGTTTTACACCATATACATGTACGTGGGTAAATCAAAGAGATGGTCTTATTTCTTTCTTAAAATATTATTTTATTAACTTTATTTTAGTTATTAAAATAGAAACATTAAATAATATCTGGTTTGTTCTATTAGTAGGAGTGCCAAAACAATAGGCTGTAGAAGGTTTGACCTAGCAGGGCATCTCAATAATAGTTAGCATTAGTAATTTAATTAACGAGAAAATTTTAAAAAAAAGGTCTTTATTAACGTGGTTTCAATATCCTTAACAACTAAATTAAGCATTAAAATATTAAAATTAATTTGATGTTTATGTTCTGTTTGTTTCCATTTTATTTTTAGTTCTCTGTTTTTATTTTCAAATTTAGTAAAAAAAATTGTTTGTTCGAGTTTTTTAATTTTTATTTTTGGTATTGGTTTTTCAAGTTTTCAAAAATTATAAAAACTATAAAATATAGTTTATGTTTTCTATTACTGTTTTTTTCATAATTTGATTTACTATAAACTAAATATACATTATTTAATTATTTATTATAATAATAATTATTAATAAGAACTATAAATAATTGAATTAAATATTATATTTAATTAAATAAAATTAATTATTAATATGAATTATAAATAATATAATTTTACTTAATAATTTATTTAATTTTTAATTAAATTAAGTAAATTTAATGTAATATTTATTAATAAATATAAGTAAAATTAAAATATCTTCAAAATATATCACTTTCAAATAAGATTTGATTTAATAATTAAAATAGATTTTAAACAACAAGTTAATTTTAAATTATTTATTTTAATAAATAAAATAACTTTTATGAATTTATTAATTAATATTATATAAGAGATTATAATAAATTTATTTAATTAAAAAAAATTTAAATTTTATCTAATATGTAATTATTATTATCAAAGATAAAAATATAACTCCACCTGATATTAACAACTCAACAAGTGTTTGTTTTTATTTGAAAAAAATAGAAACTAAAATTAAAAACTAAAAATTAAAAATTAAAAATATACAACAGAAAAATATAAATGGAACTAAACTATACTAATTTAATCAATTTGTTATTTTTTTTTTCATAGCTACCGGATGGTATGTGAAATTCAACATTCATTTATTATTCTTATTTCCATTTTAAGGGAATAGTTTCAAGTTCTTAAGATTCTGAAAGGTTATTATTCTCGGAAAGGGACTATTTGATTTTATAAATCATCCTTTATTTTAAGGTCAAGTGAATTGAGTGTTGTGTCTCAAGTGGTTGCGTGTGTTATGAATACCTAATTTAAATTAAAATTTTACTAATTTATTATCGAACTTATTCTAACCATTATCTTTGATATTATTATTTTAAATAATAATTAATAAAAGCATTTCTTGCTTTAGAAAATGATCAATTGTAACATTTAAGCACTAATACAAAATTAAATTAAAAGAAACTCCAATATAAGTCGTTTAGAATTAAATAACAAGTTCTTCAAATTCTTGTTCTTCAACAACTTTCTTCATTCAACACAAAAATTTCGACATAAGAAAGAGCATATAAGTTATCTTTTATGAAACATTCTTCAATAAAAGGATAGGACTGTTTCATTGATAGTAAAATAAGAAAAGATTAAAGCACTAAACAATTAAAACTTTTGAAATACCATTAGAACTTGAAGGAACTGAAAGAAATGAATAATACATTTATATGTCTTATTCCTAACAAGTTAAATCCTCATCCATGATGGATTATAAAGTTATTTCATGTTGTAACACTACCAGAAAATATAGTAAATAGGGACGGAATATCTAAGGCGGAAGTGATTCCGTCTGGAATCACCGACGACGAAGAGGCATCGCCGGAAAATGAAGACGGGAAGGCAGTGTTTACCGACGGTGTAAATTCCGTCGGTGAGACTCGTGCGAAATCGTTTTAAAATGTAACGAAAATGACGTCGTTTTCGTTCACGTTTTAAGCCAGCCAAATCCTCCTCCCTCCCATTCTCCCGCGCGCGCATATGCTCTTCTTCTTCTTCTCCTTCATAGTTGGGTTTCCGTGTGCTGTCGCCACCTGCTGTCGCCATCGCCGCCACCGTCTGCTCCAGCTATCGTCGTCGACTTAATACATAGTGTATGGGAGTCACGAGCCCGTACACGTTATCGCGACTTAATTAATCAGATACACGACAGTAGTGTACGACCCTCTTACATTTCTGAGGCCACATGGAGTCATTGGCTGGAGTACTAGATATCTCCTGAGGCAATGCGCATCTCGGGTCGTAACTCCACCAACAGACGTGGTAGGGGAGGAGCAGACAGTCTTCCCATTCACACGGGCGGATCAATTACTCACCGCGAGTATCCAGAGAGACTTGTAAGTTTTTTTGGCACATTACATTTATATTCTACATTTGTACTTTGTTCTAATTCAATGTAAATTGAGTTGCTAATGTTGTCATGAACATATATGTGTAGTATGCCTGCCGAGCATGATTGTGTTGAGTAATATGCTGCAAGCCTTTATGGCTGTGTTGAATAATTTGCTTTCTTCAATAGGGGGTACTATCAAATAACCAGTTGAAACGTTGCCGAATTAGTGGTAAATTCTAGTTCAACTTATTACTTTCCGTTGTTCTACAGGCAAAGTCTATGGGTGTTAGGCCTACACTCCATCAGTTGTTTTTGCATACGCACACCAAGAAACATAATGGTGTGACATTCGTAAACAGCCGATGTCGAGAACTTCATGTATGTTAATTTCCTCGTTTCATATTCACTCTTACTTTTAATTATAACTTACTAATTATAATATGTTGTATTTTCCTCCTAATAGGACCAAATGCAACAAACAATTGGGCAATAGTCGCAGGATGACCACCTGTTGATGAGACCCAGGTATATTTTGATGCTGTCGGTGACAGGGACAGTCGGGGAAGGATCTTTGGGCTAGGATCATCTACCAATGCATTTTATTCGCAGTCTTCCACTATGTCGACAACAACTGCATCTAATTCAGAGCCGACAAACCGACGTATCGGTCAGCTTGAGGCCACAGTTAATACGTCGATGGAGGTAATTAATAAGTTACAAAATGACATAGTGGAAATCAAAACGAAGGCTACAGACTTATAACAGCAACGCTCACCAGGACAATAGAATTGTGGTATTCAAAAATTTGGTTTTCACTTATATACTACTAAATGTTTCAATTTGCAGTTAAGACTGTTTACAAAATTTTTGTTCATTTGCCATTTACTATGAGTTCAAAAGTCCTAAGCTTATGTTACAGTAATTTATAATTTGTTAACCTAGGAAAAAATTTAACGATAAGATTTTTGGCAAATTGTCCCATTAATAGAGATTTATAGGCGACTTCAGCGATCAAACAAAATCTACTTTTGAATTACACATATGAATTCAACAACTTTGATTTTACACTTTACACATTACCGACGGAACCGTCGGAAATGTTTACATTGGAGTCAATTACTGACAGTTCCGTCGAAAAAAAGGACAGATAGTTCGCCGACGGTTCCGTCGGTTAATAACACAAAGTCCCTCCGATGGAACCGTCGGTGAATATGCCGACGGTACTGTCAGAATTGCTGACCTCGCCTCTGACGGTTCCGTTGGAAGGAGTCTTCGGGCCTATTTCAACACTTCTCCTCTTCGGTTGGTAATTTATACCGACTGTATGATGTTACCATTGGTATTTTTTACCGTCCGTGCTGTCGCCGACGACTTCCTCCGTCGCTCCTGTTCGTCGGGAAATATTTTACCGACGGAATTTCCAATAATTCCACCGGTAATTTTCGTCGGTAACGGTCCTTTTTCTTGTAGTGTTTACAAACCAACCACTATCAGTGATAATGGTAATCATTCCTTAACCAACTATCATAATGATAATATCTATTCCTATTCCTTACTATATTCATTCTTATTCCTATTACTATTCCCCTATACGAACTAACCGCTTTCTCAAACTTTTAAGTTTTTACAAAAATAGACCGACTTTAAATTCTTCGTTAACGTCGATAATATGATATGCCACGTCAGATTATTATTTTTGTTATATGACTGTCACTTATTAAGATAATAGTGCCACAAATAAAAATTGTTATTTAATAGAATAAAAATATATTAAATTAATAAAAACTTGATATTCGAATAAAAAATTCCACACACACAAAGATAAATATCCATCCATCAACATTTGCAAATAGAACATTTAAAATAATTGTAGCCCTAAAAGGCCCAGTGAATATCTTGTTCATCAATACTTGTAAAATAATAGCTTCCAAGTTAGATAATAAGCCAAACTATGTAAAACCTAAAAATGAAAGCAAATTCTTACAATAATACGATCTTCGATCCTTAAATCCTTATGTTCAAAGAGTTATATCTTCATGCGACGCTTTCTGCAACGCAAGAAAGAAAACATAAAAAATTAGCGAACTCTATCAAAGAAATGAAGTTCAAGAACCAAACAAGAAAAGAACCCATAAAATTAGGGATTTATATTTTGAAGAAACCTTAACATCAGGTTCTATATTAGCAGAATTCTTCTGCGAAGTGTAGTGACCAGACAGGTGAAAACAAGGAAGATGAAACTTGGGCGGAGTCCATCAAATTATATTTTCATTAATTTGCTATGTTTCTATTTTACTACATAACAAATTTTATATATGGTACTATTATTTTACGTGGTAGCCACATGTCAAAAATAATAATTTAACGTGACATGTTATGTCATCAATGTTAATAAAGAACTTAACTCTGGGCAGTTTTACAAATAAATTAAAAGTTGGAGCATTTTATCATTATTTTTTAATATTTGGACTAATATTGCAAAATGAAGCAAAGTTTGAGATTTTTTTTTTTTTACAATTGACCCAACAAATAATTAAATTTCATAGCTCTTATGGGTCCCGGCGATAAGCCTATGGACTTGTACTATTCTAACTAGAGAATTTTATATATTGAACTGCCTCATCTATAAATTGCAATATATGAACATGTTATTGCTGGCTACTAAATGTATGATAAAGGGTTGTTATTATTAGCTACTTTACATAAAAAAATTAACAATCATTCAATAACATTTTATAATTAATATATAAATAGTAAACCAATATTTATGATATATACAAAATTTCCTTTATTCATTACTTATAATATCTTTTTCTTTTGTCTCTCCCACTAATTCAAGTTAAATTATAGATGATATAAATTTAATACCTTAATATATATAAAGTTATGAGATGATAGAGAGACCTAGATCTTAGTTAGTTGAAATTTGAACCCTATCATTAAAGTGTCTTGATACCCTTACATAATAACCATATCACTCATCTCACACGTTAGGCCTACAACTTATTCTTGATCTAATCTTTCTATAAACATCATAATCTAATCAAGATCTAAGCTATGATGATAAGCAACCGTAAAAAGAACGAATGGAACTAAACTAAAGGCACGTTGAGTTGACTAAGCTCATAAAATAATTATAAATATAGCCAATGGTTTACAAGTCTTTATTTGACCCAATTGTAATACAAAAACTAATTCATTGTATCCTATATAGAAAACTCTAATATTCTCCCACTTGAGTAAAACTAATTGGATTTGATAATTTCTTTAATTTAAAAAAATACTCAATTATGTTAAATACAAAAATTAATAAGTTTGAGCAAAATTTTGAAAAATATCTTAATATAAAGAACTTAATTTGATCAACCATTCATGCTGTACTATGGTAGTTAATGTATTGTAACTAATGTATAGTTACCATAATCATAAGCATAAATAATTCATTATTTGAAAGCTTTAGTGTAGTATTTGTATTAAGAATATGGATAGCAAATGTCAACAAAAAAAAAGAATATGGATAGCAAGAATAGACAATAATGAAAAGAAAGAAAATAAGATCATAAGAAGTCTTTAAAAGGATTCATTGAATAGGTTGTGCCTATGTCTTATGAACGAAGAAAATCCATTTCCATGATTAAGTAATGTGATGATGAATTACAACAATTAGGTTTACAATATATATTCATATATGAAAACTCTAAATGTTACAATTTTACTTAAATAAGATCTTTATCAAATCCAACCTAATTTAATCATAACTCTAGTGGTTTTTAAAATCCTTCCAACATTCAATATCTATAGAAAGTACAAGTCCATATAAGGCTGACTATGTTATGTCCTTGGTTAATAGATCTCCTTGTTTAATTATAGATTATGACAAGGGCTCTGACACACCAATGTTCTCTGACCGTGAAATGTCCTGCTTTTTTACACATTAATATATGGTTTAAGATTGTGTCTATAACTTGTATATCTTACTGGGTAATTTGTATAAAAATATAGTTTGTGACACAACCATGTCCCAAAACGTATCTTCCTTCGAAAAATTCTTTACCACACTAATATGTCTGTGTCTCTAGCCTCTGGTTTTTATAAAGTACACACCTTAGGTCATATCTTAATCTTAGTTGTAGCACTTCATTCTCGCAGGACCCGAACCCGATATCATGGGTGATATCCGAGTCCATGCTTCACGAGAGTGGTATGCTAGAGCACTCGAAAACATTAATCCCAATCACTCTCATCATTTTCTAAATTACTATTCTACCATTCCCGTCGGAGGTGGGATGTTACATTAGTAGTTTCCAACTCAAAGACTTTTAATAAACATTTGTTTCCATCCTACAAATCTAATATTACATTCTAATATATATAAGTCATAGACAATAATATCTAACTCAACCAATATAATATTTATAGCATATCTAACATCTTAATACATTAATCAAGTCTAAACAATGCTTAAACTTCACTATATTATTGACTTTAGCAATATGTCAACTGCATTCTTTGAAGTGTGAACCTTTTCCGTTAAGATCTATCTAGACACAATCAACTCCATGATCTTATGAAGCCTCATATCTAGTTATTTAGTCCTTTTATGACTTCCTTAATTATTTGCCAAATAAATACAATTTGACTATCAATGCGTATTTGAACTCCACCTTGAACAAATACCTACCTCCTTCAATAGCCTTGTAAGCCATAATACTTCCTTAGTGACCTTAATCACTATCATGTGGTCTACTTTAGTTATAGATAATGCAACCATAGACTATAATATGAATTTCCAACAAATAAGCCCTCTTGTAAGGGTACCTTAAACTAGTATTCGTATTATCTAAATGTCATGTATAGTTTGAATTTATATATGCAAGTAAAGGATCACCTTTCTAATTACTGAACACAATTTTATGGTTTTACGTACTCTTTAAGCTCTATGTCTCTCAATAAATAAACACTCAAATTTGTTCTAACTGAAAAGAAACATGACTTAAATATTAAATATAAAAATTAATTTTTCAAATAGGCACAATCATAAGTTAGATTGTGTTGGTAGAAAATTTCAATGTTAGTGGATACGGTTTAAGACTCATTAGTATTTAAGACTACGAATCTCTCTATAACTTTGCAAAGTTGGGCATAGTTTGGGACATGCTTATGGTTAAGACTATGAATCCTTGTATAACTCTACAAAGTTAGACATGTTCTAGAGCATGCTTATGGCTGAGACCTTGTCTTATAACTAAGTCTTCCAAAAAGATATATGACCTAGATTACAACTTTTTCCAAATATAAGTATTCTTCTTTAGCTTGAAAACTAAGCTACTCAATGCTCGACCTTCAATTTGGCTTGATTATACACATGTAGTTACCTCTCTCACAATACTATTAAGCTAATCTTAAAACTTTTTCTTCCATATTTTCATAATTGGTCCACTTAGCAAACTTAAAGGACCAAAGGCAATTTAATTCCTATCATTCCCTTCTCCTTGGAAAAGATTCATCCTTGAATCATCATCAACATCAAAAGGAGTTAAATTAGAAACATTAAAAGTAGCACTTATATTATAGTCACTTGAAAAATCTAATTTATAAGCACCATCATTGGTTCAATCAACAACTTAAAATGGACCATCTCCTCTTGGTTTTAACTTTGGTTTTCTTGGGATGACACCGTTCTTATATGCACTCACAACTAATCACCTATTTTAAAGATAATTTTTTTTCTCCTTTTGTTAGCTTTTGGTGAATATTCTTTATTTTCCCCATTAATATATTATTAAACACTTTTTTGTAGTTGCTTTATCATTTTAATTTTTTTTACCATCTATTCTATTCCTCTTAAGAATATGTAAAGGAACCAAATCTAATAGAGTTAGTGGGTTAAAGCTATAAAATGTCTTAAAAGGTGAATACCCATTAATACTTTTTTCCAAAGAATTAAGATAAATTCATTAGCCATATGGCAATAAAATAAAATATGCAAAGTAAATAAAGTGTAAAGGTTTTTGTCTAAAAAGGTTCATACTTATTACCGTAAGGAGAACATGGAACATTTCACATAAGTGGTAGATATGTTTTTGTATCTGGTTACACACCCACGTTTTCAACTTCTTTCATTACGATTATCCCCATAATTCCTATTTTATAAGATACACTAGTTTTGCTTGCCTTCAAAATTATCTTCAATATCCTTGCCTTCAAAATTAAAGTGATTCTGAAATCCATAATCAACTCGAGATAAGGATAATTCCTTTAAGGAAGGAGTATATGGGATAATATCTTATTGGCTTCGGAGACTTTTTAAGACCTATTATAAGAAAATTGATAACAAAAAAGTTATGCATTCAAAATTGATTTCTATAAAGCTTTTGATTTAGTATATATAATGAAGGTTCATGTTTGATAGTCTAACAACTTTTGGTTTCCCCATCTAATTCACAAAATGACTAGAACAATATGCAACCTTTATCTCTTTGAGTGTGTTAGTCAAATGGGTAAAAGTATGCAATCCTAAAAACCAAAAAGTGTTAGGAATTAAATCTATCAGAATAATGAGCAAAGTTCTACTTGAAAAAAAAAAAGATTTGAAAGTTATTTGTAGACCAAGAGTCCCTTTATGTACAACACGCACTCAGTCCCTAAAAGGCCAAATTTCTTATATAATAAAATCCTAAACCAATATTTCTTGAACTCTTCAGCTGCCTAACAGACTCACTAACTTTTACAATTGCACTCAGATTTTGTCCTATATATCATGTGAAAGGAAATGAACAAAAGAGTGTTCAAAGATGAACTAATGGACTCACTTGTCTTTACCGTAGAAGGATTCATGTGAATTACGGAATCCCTCCTAACTATATAATTCAATACTAAAATCTGTAAAGACATGACATGAAGATGGAATATGAAATAACCCTATCAACAATCTGCTAATCAGCCAACCTATTGGTCCTCTGTTGGGATAACCTCATGACATGATCAGTCACAGATTTGTATGCTAGGGTTCTAGTGTCCTTTACTTGGTTGAGTCATCTGGCCTTGTATGTTCTTTAGGTCTCCGTTTCTTTAATTCATTCTTTTTTATCTTAAGAAAAACTTAAGGCAATAAATTATAGTAAATAAGCGTTGTTGTGCAATTCAATTCGTCATATATTCACCTACCGTTATGAACCAACTGGAACGCTTTTAATAGGACGAAAATATACAAATGTTGCTCTGTCTTTGAATAATAATGCATTATATTGTATTTATTTATAAGGATATGCCCAACCCCACTACTCTGCACCTTTATTTTAGGGATATATTATAGGGCAGACGTGAAAAAAAATATTAAACTTGTAAATTGTAATATTATATAACAGAGTAGATCTAGCAGATTCGTCCAGTTATTTCTTTACAACAATTGTTTTCTTTTTCTCTATAATGGGCTTTAAATCAATCCAACAATTTTAATCTAGGTGTAAGTCTCCCCTATCGATCAACGTCATTTTGGTAGGCACAAGTGCAGATTTATTTCTTTGGATATGGTTGGTACTAGTGGAGATGCAACTATATGAAGATAACTACACTACACCACCGTCGTAACTTTTTTCTTTAGCTTTTCTTAAATCCTTAAACACTCACCTATTCACCGTACGTTATCTTTCTCCTATCATTAACAGAGGTGCCTGTAATTTGGAGGCACCTGTGTCTTGTGTTCCATTTTTGCTACCTTAAGTCAAAAGTAATGGGACACTTTTAACGTCGTACTGAAATCAAATGAATGCAATCTCCACTACATAAAGCAAAAGGGCTCGAGAATGTGTCAATTATTTTTTTCTTCAAAATATTCTCTCACGGGTTGAATTTAGGATGTTAGTAGCGAGAATACTGATGGATGTCGAGGCTGGCTGGTTTCTCAATCAATTTTCAGGGGTATGAACCTAGAGGTCCACAGATTATGGAAATTCAGAGATCCAATGCCCATGAACTTGACTAGCAGAGTAACACTACGTAAATGCACAGTAATAATGCCATGTGAATTTAATTGATTATATTATTAAATAATTTTAATGTATAAATTAAAATAGAAAAATAAAAATATATAAAGCAAGATTTAAAATTTTGTAATTAAATTATAAAAATTTGACTAATAAAATTATCAGTAAATATTTAAATTGTATAATAAGCAGGGGAAATTTTAAAATCATAATTAAATAATAAATAATATAAAAACGTAAACTTTCTTAGAGATACATTTAAAATAGTTTACATGTCTACTACTTACATGTGCAGTATAAAGATAGCTTAATCTATAAGCTTTTTAATTTGTCCTTCAAAAAATTTTCTAGTCT
>JANZLX010000008.1:12263153-12274037 GCA_025531955.1 Erythroxylum orinocense
TCAAACAGAGAAATCAAACCAAAAATCCATACAAATAAATAAACCGAGATTTAATCCATAAAAGTAGCTAAAAGCTTCAGCCCAACCTTGAAACTTTGAGAAAACTACTCACTCATGGTAGGATGAAAACCACAAATATTATGCCCAGCAGACAACATTAAGAGAAATTAAATAATAGAACAGAAATTAAATGGGTTTTAGGTCTCCCTCTAATGTTGCATCTTCTTCTGCAAGCGTTGCGCTGCCCCTGATGAGTGTTTGCTGGAGCTGTCCTTGGTGTTCACCATGTATCCTCCCCAACTAGCTGCCACGTTCCTCTCTAAACCACCAACAGCTCACTCTTCGTCTTGGTCCAATCACTCTTGTAATGTTTTTCTCGAAAGACTATATGAGTGCCCACCAAAAAGAATGTAACGTGAGTGGTTGTTTTGTTGTATATCGTTGATAGCTTGGTCGCTCACGGCTGTTGGTGTTTTTGTTGAGTGAGTGAAATGTTAATCCTTGGTGGAGCCTCTCCTCTCCTTTTTTGCGTTCTTCCAAGTGAATGTAACGATGATGCTTAATGTTTAGTGAGTAATGGAGAGAGTAATGCTTGATGGGACCCCTTAAGTGTTGAATGGGTAGAGCCCTCCTAAAAAAAATGTAAAGCAACGTTGGAGAGCCTCCCTCTGGAATGAGTAGCATTGGTTTAATGTTTTGTCCCTAAATGAGCCCCACCAAGATGAAGTAAATGAGAGGAATGATTAAATAAATTCATGAGTGGAGAGTGGCCCACTTTGGTGTTTGTAACCAATGAAAATATTTTTCAGTCCAGAGCCACCCATTTGATTTGTGCGTGATTGGAAATTGAAACATTGAGAGCCCTACATTCTTGTGCGTGATTGGTGGTTTTCCAAAGTGATTGCTTCCCTTTTTTTATGCGTGGTCCCTTGGATGAGCTTCTTTTGTCCCAACTTGCTGCTAATATCTTCTCATATATCTCCACCAACAGCTAGCGTCTTCTTTCTTTCCAATCAGCTGGCAACGTTTCTATTTTTATAACTAGCTAGTTTGTTGTTTTCCTTCTCTTTTGTCAAATAAACACACTCTCTTATCCCTGCACCGCCACTGCTTTGGTTTCTCTCTATATAATCAATTTTCTGGTCCCACGCAAAACTCATTCTTCGTTCTTCTACTCACGCCTCCAGCACTGTTGTTTGCTCATGCCTAAGCCACCAAAATTGACGGAGATTACTTTTTTTTTCTTTGTCAGCGTTTTGCCTGTGGTCTTTTATAACTAAATTAAGTGCATTTCCTGCAAATTAAACAGGACCTATTATAAATGCAAATTAAGATAAACTAAACAATTTAGTAGAATATATATATATAAGACCCAATAATTAATCCAAAAATTAAGGGAAAATTCCATAAATTATAATGATAAAAATGCCTTCAACATTCTTCTTCTGCAACCAATCATCCATCGGATAGAGACCTTGGATTGACCTCCCTTGTGCTACATGTTGCCCTGTCCTCTTGTCCTTCACCACACAAGCATCATTAGTGAATGCAACTACCACTGGATTATCCTTTGTTAATTTATGAACACTCAACAAGCTTTTAGTAGCAGAAAGTACAATTAAAATATCTTTGAGTGTTAAATTTAAGTGCGGTAGAGAAGTCGTGCCAATGCCAATTATGCTAGCCTTTTCTCCAATACAAGTGGAAAGATATTGTTTACCTGTGGGAGAGAAATGATCAACTTGTGCAGCATTTGGTGTCACATGATATGAAGCACCACTATCCATATACCATGAGGGGTCATTGACCATATGAGGTTCTGCATAGAAGGCCGAAGGTGAATACCTGCTTTGTGTGGATGGTGGGTAAAAGTTCTTATCAAACCTGTGATAGCAGTTCAGTATCGTATGTCCAGGTTTCTCACATAGGTAGCAAAAAGGATGTCCACCACTGTTATTATATCCTCCTTTTCGTCCACGAGATCTACCACAGCCTCGTCCACCACGTGAACCACGCCAAGAGGATTTTTCAGAGAAATGTTCCTGACTGTTATTAGCAGAATCTCATTCCACTCATTGAGCCACATTTGTTGCTGGTTGAATAGTTAATGATGAGAAGTGATTGAGTTGCTCCAGCCTACTTTCGAACGCCAATAATGCCGACTGTGTTTCAACCCACGTTAAATCAACTTGATCAATTAGCTTTACTACAATGGGATTGTAGTCAGCGTCTAAGCCATTCAACGTATGTAGAATGAGGTCATCCGTAGCAATTGGAGCTCCGGATAAGGTAAGTTGATCGGAGATGCTCTTCATTTTTGCCAAATATTCTTCCATCTTTATATTGTTTTTCCTAGTTTGGTGGAGCTCCAACTTGAACACCATCACCCTGGACTTCATAGATGCACACATAAGTTCTTTTGCTCCTATCCAAAGTTCTTGAGCAGTTTGACAGTGAAGAAGTTGAGCACCAATCTCCAGGCTCATTGTGTTGCGCAGCCACCCTACAAGCAGCCTATCAACAGAGAACCATTCCTCAAATGCTAGATTTGGAATGATCTCCGTTCCAGAAGTAATGAGGCGAGGTGGCGCGGCACTTATCCCATTAATGTGGGAGACAAGTAAGTTTCCTTCAATTAACGGAAGGACAACAGATTCCCAAACCAAATAGTTACTCCTATCCAACTTGATAGATGTAGTATGACTGGATGAGTTGAATAATGTATATGTTTTTTATGGAGGCGAAAGCGTCTGGACTAAGGATGCAGAGGAAGCGGCTGAGGAACACATTGTTGCGTGCTCTGATACCAAGAAAGAGAAAAGCAATATAACAGAGAAAGCCAAAAGTTGAGTGCTCTTGCAATCTGCACACCTCGCGAATCGTGCTTGGTGTGATATATACACTTATAATAACAGCATTTGGTACAAGGGAGAATATCAACCATACACATGTATGGTTTATTTTAACTTTACGGTTGTCAGTGTTAATGATAAATGTACATTTATATTATATTCTAATAGTGCTCAATCAGGATCGAACATATGGGATAAGTAGATATTCAATCTTTTTTTCTTGGTTCTCACGCATTTGAGTTGATAATAATTTGTAATTTTAGTTTTTATTTTTAAGATTAATTTCTTAATCAAAGAAAAGATATGAGAAAATTCAGCATTATGGCTCCTACCCTTCAATTTGCCAACTACCATATGTGGGATGTGGCCAATTCAATGTGCTGACAGTTAATTTTGGTTTTTTTACAGGTTCTATCCTGAACGAGAAAGCATGCATTCGCTCTCCTTGTTCATTTAACAGTGGTGTTGAATCTCTTGAGATGGTCCCTTCCGTTTCATGGGGAAATTTGACAAAAAAGAGACTGTTGAAAAGCTTGGAGGGTGACTTAGAACTAATAAGTGTGGCTCACTCATGCTTGTCATGGGAGGCCCTCCATTTTCTATATAGAAAGGTTGGGGATCTTGCCTTGTATCCCTCTCATAATAGAGAAATATTCAACACTAGTGTCGTCAATGAATTCCAAAACTTTCAGATACTTTTGGAGAGATTCATGGAAGATGAGAGATGTCAAGGCAAAAGGCCATACAATTACGCAAGAGGAAGGTTTTCTCTTAGGCGTCTTCTCCAAGTTCCAGGTATAATCCGTACTGAATTCTTGTTTCTTAATACAACTTAGAATCAAATGCTTATCGATAGGTTTTTTTTTCTTTCTCTTCTTGAAATTTGCAAAACGTAAAATGTCTTGAATTCAACTTATTTAAGCGAATGTTCAATCGTCAACCTATGAATGAATATGAGGGTAAGAGCTAGTGCATGCATATCAATTAGCCCAACAGTATCTTTCCAACTAGAAATAAATATAATTTTTAACGACCATAGGGGTTTAATATATATATATATATACAAATATAAAAAGACCCTTTACTGACCTTGTTTCCACTCCTAATTAGCCATGGCCTTGTCGATTCTGACCACTACAAAATAATCTTCAAGTTTCCACCATTGGAAAAAGTTTTTGAAAGGTTCTACTTCATTTTCTTTATAGTGACCATTTTCAACTGTATCTTTCATGTATTTCCCATGAGTATACAAACCAATCACAACTCCACCCAAGCAAGATGGGTATAAATGTTGTTGGTGTGTAGACTTGTGGGCATTTTTACGATGGTGCACAAAATCTTTAGCTAAATTGGTCTAGTATGTACTAGGCATCATATCTCGTTAACTGCTTTTTGCAAGTGCTACTATCAAGTTTGTTAGAGTGTTCCATATTATCTAGACATGAAAATGTTAAAGAGTTTATAAGTGGTAAGAATCAACTATCCAAACAACTAGTTCTAGTTATTTGGACGATAGTTAACTCAAATCTAATTTGTGATAGTAAACTCTACACTATGCCCATATTTAAAAATTCAATATAATATCAGAGTCAGATTTGGTCCGAATTATTAATTTCTCGATTGTTCGTCTAGATGTCTAATCCTAGAGGCTCGGTCCGGTCCGGTTACCACTGTGTATATTTCAAGTGACAACTGGATGTTCAACCTCAGTTGCACTTGAAGGGGAGTGTTAGAGTGTCTCATATTATCTAGACATGAAAATGTTAAAAGATTTATAAGTGACAAGGGTCAACTATTATCCAAATTAGTGAACTCCACACTCTACCTATATTTAAAAATTCAATTAGTTATTCGAATTTGTATCGGTCTGCAAAGGCATTTTTGGGCAGGAAGAAGAGCACACGAAAGGGGAAGTCATACATGTAAAGTAAGTGTTGATGACCATATATAGGTGCATGGAAGCATTTTGGCGGTTCGTAAACGCTGACAGGAAAAGGTCTTGGTGGAAATTGAGAAGCTCCTTGGAGACCGTTTCACCTGTAGAGGACCCCAAAGATTTGGAACTACTGCAAGGCCTTACTAGAAATCTCCAAAGGGTAAAATTTCCTGATACCAAACTAGGCAGACATATATGCTTAGAGAGGCATAAAAGAAAAGTGAAGCAACTGGAGGAGTACCAGAAAAAAAGAGATGTTATTTGCAATGATTGATATGAAACTGGTTGCAAGAGTGCTCAAAATGGCTGTAGTCTCCAATTTGCAACTCAAATGGTGCCAAGAAAAGCTAAATAACATTAGACTTTAAAGAAGGGAAGATCATCAGAGCTTCCAGTTACTGTGCCTTGTTCCCACATTGATACGAATCCAAGTTTTAACCGTTCTCATGTAGCCTACTTTTGCTATACATATGTAGAGGACCAGAAAGTAACAACACCAGCACAGGAGAATGAAAGAGACATGAGACGTTGGGTGAAGAAATTGTTACTTATTAGTGATCCCAGGCTTGTTAATTAGCTTAACAACCATGCCAACATGGATATTTCCTTTATAGATCAATTGCAGGTTAAGTTTTAGGATTTATATTCTCAATCTTAAGATTTATAGTTAAAAAAGATATAAACTATCATTGAATAATGGATATTTTCTCATGCTCATTTTCTTGGAAATGGTACTGTACCAATTAATAAGGTAGGACAGTCTCTTCTTTAAAAAATTCATTTGTATTGGAACCAAATCAAACTTTATCTCTGACAAATAGTACAACTCTCCCGATTAACACACAATCCTCAAGTCTGTTCCAACAGACATATATTGAAGATTAACAATCATTCGCGACACTTTACAGATAAATGGACAAAGTCCCCCAATGTGTTCCATTATAGCAGGGAGACATACCCACGCTGTCCTAGAAAATGTGGGCACAAATTTATATAACAACCTCAAGTCAATATATTCTTTTACACTCGAAATGTACATTTCTTTGCAGCTGCTACTCAGTTCTACGTATAAGAAACTCTTCTTTCCCGATCAAGCTGCAAGTAAGAAGGAGAGGAGAAAAGACCTGCAAATCCCTTAGACAAGCAACCTTCAACTGCACATGGAGATTTGGTGCAACCCAGCGAAGAGCTCTGTTTAGTAATATCCATGCTGTCACCACTTGAATTAACTGGAGGATTATCCTCCCAGCTCAATGGCATATGATCTATCAGTTTATTGCGCTTAAAACTTAATATGAGATCTAATGTATCTGAAGCATCCATTTCATCTTTCTGAAAGCTAGACAACTTCCTTTTCAATCCAGGAGTGATTCTTAATCCTGCATCAGAAAACAAAGTTAGTGGAAACACAGATTATGTCAAACAACTTGAGTGAGTGGAGGAAGAATAAATGGGTAAAAACTGAAACTGGAATAAAATTATTACCAGGAAGAGAGTCGTCAAATGTGCAAGACTAAAACTCTGCATCACCATAGGTACAATATGAAACATAGTCCTTGTTCAATCTCATGATCCTATAAGACAAAAATCATTCACCCAAGGTGTCTTAGATAAATGATGTATAATAGAAGATTGGAAAGCTCAAGTTCAAATATATGAAAAGACCAACTTCTTACATTGCTCATTCTGCTAAATGAAAACAAACTACTTTAGCTTTCACAAAACCTAATTCTAAACCCAAATGCATTTGAACAGAGTCTGCAACAACCATTTCTCTTTTTCCAAGCAAGATTTTGGATAAACTCTCAATGAAGATAACTTCCATTCACCACCAAATAAATGAAACTGAACTACACTTCCGTTCCTCAGCAATTCCCACTAATTACTTAGTATCCCAAATAGAATCCTGGTGGATGTTTTGGATCCACATTAGGATTTTAAAAAAAAAATAGAGTAAAAGAGTTGGATCACAAAATCAATAATTCTTCCCTCCTATACTGCTGAATATTTAGACTCTTCAACCATACATCACGCATAGGAAAAATGATTTTGATTCTGGTGTATGTGTCCTATAAACACCAAAGCAAATATATGTTTACAAAGTCGTACAGAGTGCAACAACTATCCAACTCTTCAAGTAGATGTTCTTAATGATGCCAAACAAATTAGAGTTTTGATATGAAACTATAATATAAGATTCGTCTATAAGATTTTTAGCCAAGAAACGCCTTAGCATAAAAACAAATCTCAATTTTCTTGCCAAAACAAAATTGGCAATTGATATGACTACATCTTGAAACTTTTTACCAAAGCCAAGTAGCTAATGAACAATAGGTACTATTTTCCTTGAAAATATCAATTATAAATTTATAATCCATCATCCCATGCACAGTGACCAGATTAATCTAGCATAGGACTACAACTATTAGCATTTTCTTAAAGCGTTATAGTAATAAGAAGTTGATCAATTTTTGGTTGTAATACAAAACATGACATGGTACAGTAGATCCTCAAATTTCTTAGAATACAAACCTGTACATATGCTCAACAAATTTGTCAATCAGAACAAACTATTCATTATGGAAATCTCATAGAATCTGAAATTCTGAACAAACCAATAAACGTATCAAAGAAATGGAGATTGAGAAACAACACCTATTCATAGGACCCTCAAAAACAAGAAGAAGGCAATGTAGGAGAACTCATTCGTGATCATAAATTCATATAAGACAAGAACAGAGACTTTTACTTGACCATTAAAATAGACTAATATATTACTAGTTTATGAATACCTTTGCTTTGCCTAAAGCCATCTGACGACACAAGCAAGACTTTGTTATACTAAGTTATTATCAAATATTAGCTTAAATTACCTTGTAAAAAAGTGTTCTTTCAAATGGAGAAATTAACTTAAATGGTTGTGCAATAGATGCAAATAGCACGCAAATGCATACACGTATTTATACAGCATTCAACAAGTCAATAACAATGAGGAAATAACTTGCAAAAATTGGTATGAAAATCATTCATTGGGAAGCTAAGTATAGTTCTTTCACCTAAATAGGTGCAAGAGCAGCAAGACATAATTGCAATTTTCTGTGTGTGTTCATCAGAATATTTTTACGCACCAGCCCAGCAAGAAATCTCTCATATATCATCATTACATATTCCTTCAAATTGGTGCTCGATTCTATGTTGAACTAGGACTGAAGAAATTGCGATGTTAGCTTGAAAAAATTAAGACATCGCTATTTATATATTCTTATTTCTAGGAAAAGTTGGTGGCAGTGTTCTATTGAGGTAGAAAAGTTAAAAGATGACAATGAAATGGGTCATATGGAAGACTCTTACCTGTTTAATGCATTTGTCACCTTCGAGCAATCGATGTGAAACCCTTGATGCAGGGATCGAAAATCACTGAATTCCTCGAAAACCCAAAATTTAACACTTGAAATGCACACTCAAACTTCAACCCTTAGATCAAAATTGAAAAGAAAAAAACCTAATAAAACCCTCTTATTCGGCCATAATTCCAAACAAGACTATTATTATATCTCCTAGAGCTGAATACCAAAGAGTCAACGAACCATCCTCTAAATCCCAAACTCCACAATAATTTGATTGAAGGTAGCTCTTTTATCCTTCAATCCTTTAGAAATCACGACACCCAGGACTAAAGATGTCGCCCAAAACCCCCCAAAGGACCAAAAAATAAACCCAAAACAACAAAAATCAAGACACAAAAAGGAAAAGTTTTCTAAATTTTATAAGGAAATACCTTTGGATTTGTCAACGAAGAAAAGGGAATCATTAGAGATGTGGGAAAGAGAGCTGCTTGAGAGAGCGTCCTTTGTCGATTTTTTGAGAAAATTGTCCATGTCTTCGCTGGTTATATTGGTTCTCCATGCTTTCTTTCCCTTTCTTAAGCCTTTTTGCTTTCTTTCCCATCTCTCTCTCTTCCTGTTTCTCTACTTTCCCGACTGCCAAAAATCAAAATTTCATTCCTCCCTCTCTCTTACGGTTTTCTGCTTATATTTGTTTAGGTCATTAATTAAACAATAGGTGACGTTTTGTTCTGCAAAACGTGATGGTATTTATTTTATGACATTTTAATTAAAAAATGTCGCAAAAAGCATTACAAATTTGCGACGTTTTTATAAAACTTTGTAAAAAAGTTAAACAAACGTCACAAAAAGTCTTTTCAATTTGCAATGTTTTATCAATAAAATTTCACGGATTGTATTAATTTCTTGTAGAGTATGAAATCTACAGTGATATGGTTTATTATGTTAAAAAATTTCTTCTAATGTAAGCTAACATTATTGCATTTTACTATATTTGTACTTACGTGTGCTCGTGTTATTTTATTTTTCTGAGATTTGGTATTTATTTCTATCAATTAGATTTTAAAAGACGAAGTGAATGTGCCCCATGAGGCATATAAATTCCTTTTAGCCACCATACATCTATAAAGCATTTTACTCCTGGATACTTTCTTCTATAATAGCACGATTAAAGTTGTGCACTACTTTTAGTTTTTCCATAAGAGTAGACTCCAGTTCACCAGAAAAGGCAGGGAACAGAAAGAACATGACATAATATTTCATGGCGCAGAGAAACAAGATCAGTTAAGAACCAAGGGAACTTATAGTGATAATGAAACTTTATTTATACGAACGGTATGAATGCAAACACATAGTGAAACTCAATTTAACGACCAATAGTACAAGGTGAAGAAGAGAAGGGGAAAAAAAGAAAGACCTAATGACTCTCAAAAGCATTATATATATGACACAGTAAGAATTTCAGGGCACGGGAAAACTTGGAGACCGCAAGAAGCACATACTACTGGCATAGAAGTCTGACATATTCTAGTTTCCAGCCGGTGGTGGGGAGAGGAATGGGATGGAGGGAATAGTAGAAGGGATTGTGGGGAGTGAGGGGATGCTTGGGAATGGCGGCAAGGTGACCTGAGGTACAGTGGGAATAGTGGGTTGGTTAGGAAGTGATGGTTGAGTACTTGGCAAGGTTGGCAAAGTGGGTTGAGGCAACGTTGTGGAAGGCAACGGTGGTAAGGTTAGCTTAGGCATGGTTGTAGGCAAGCTAGGAAGTGGTGGCAGAGAAGTTGGCAGAGTAGGTTGCGGGAGATTTGGGATAGAAGGCATTGGTGGTAATGTCGGCTTTGGTAGATTTGGCACCGAAGGCATGTTCGTCGGAAGTTGCAAGAGATTACGAGCTGCGAAGCTAATGTCCAAGCTCGAAAATGACAATGCTATAACAAAAGCTAAGATGAAGCATTTGGGGGAGACCATTGTTTATGAATTATGTGTGTTGGTGGAGGTTTCTTCGAATTGGAGAATTTGAACTAAGAAGTTTGTTCTGTTTGGGACGAGTATAATTGCGTTTAATCCTGGGGGATTATATAGGGATTTGGTTTGAGGGCGGCATTGGACTTTGGTAGGTTTTAAGTAGTTCTGACAAAAGCCTTGTATCACTGTAGTTATTTTTTGTAGTTGGCTAACCTTGAGCTGCAGACATTCTCCACAAGCAATTGTCAAATGTTTATCTAGTTAGTTGGTCAGATACTGAAATCGGTGTAAGTAGATACAAGCACGTCAAAATGGTGACGTATTTGTCTAATGGTGGTTAGTCAACATTAATTAGATCAAATATATTGAATACTCAAATCCATTAAATATAAGTTGATATGCTTGTTTCTTACTCCAAAATTCTAGACATTCCAAAAACAGATAAACTTAAGGGGTGCTTGGTTCACATAAGGTAATGAGAATGGTAATGAGAATGAATATAGTGAGTAATGAAAATGGATATAATCATTATAATTATGATAGTTGGTTAAAATGAAAGAATGATTACCATTACCATTGCCATTGATAATGGTTGGTTTATAAAAAATATTGTAATTAATTAATTATAAAATGAATTGTATTTTAATTAATAAATGAATTATATTTTAATTAATTAATTACAAAATAAATTATAGTTTAATTAATGAATCAATTATATTTTAATTAATTACAATATTTTAATTAATGAATGAAGTATATTTTAATTAATTATATTGCAATTAATTAA
>JANZLX010000008.1:12288457-12306640 GCA_025531955.1 Erythroxylum orinocense
AAATTTTGAAAATTTTGCAAAAAAGTCTTCCAAAATTTTAAAATTTTCAGTATCGACTGGTATTTGACCGATATTTTAAATACCGACCGATACTGCCTAAATTGGCCGGTACCGATCAGTATTTTTCACCGGTACTAAAAGTTAAAATTTGGTACCGAATTTAGGCTGGTACGGTACGTTCCGGTCGGAACGGAACGGTTATCATAACCATGTATTAGGGTCTTTTAATTCTAATCCTACTCTATTTAATTTAATACACATATTTATATAAATTCTATTAAATTTGTAGATAAAATTTAACAAAATAAAGTTAAAATGGATTAACTGAAATAAAATATCTGGTCCCGAACAAAATCCAAGCACCTATTTTTTATTAAAAAACCCATTTTCGATCCTTGCCTAATATTTTATCTCATCCTAAGGCACAACGAATCAAAATCTCCCACGAACTTCAGAGAAAACGATAGACACCAACTTCTTTAAGAGGACAAGTGTCGGCTGCGAAGCGAACCTCTACCTGATAAGGAAATAGCTGAGCCACTACAAGTAGATTCACATGTGAAAGTCTCAAGTGGGTGGTTCACAGCACAGGTGTGACGCCCTCAGGACACGTGGGAAGTTTAGATAGGCACTAGTACTTTTTGCACTTTACTTTTGGCAGTGGGCCCTTTTTAGGGGATAAAATAAATGACTGTTTCTCTGACGTGGCAGGGAAGGCAGTGACATTGAATAACTTATCAGCCGTTAAGGAGTCATTTGGGGTCTAGTACCACGTGGAAACAGTTGACGTGGATTTTGTGATATTTAATAAAATATATGAATATATAGTTAATTATTATTAAAAAAGAAGATTTATTTAATCAAATTTATAATATGAGTTCACAACATCTAAGTTTGAGAAATAAAATAAAATGAATTATTAGAGTAAAGTTCAAATTTAAGTATAAGCGATGTAATTAATTAAAAAGTAGTTAATCAAATTTATGATATAAATTCACTACATCTAATTTTAAAAATATTAAGATATTCTTTAATTAGATATAATAAAATGAATAGTGTGAGAAATATGGTATGATTTGTCTCTAAATTTATGACAAAAGGGGAGAGATACTTTACACATAGGAAGAGATCCGCACACCAAGTGGAGCGTATGGGCAATCTCAAATTTCAACCACATGTTAAAGAACAGAAAAAGAAAGAAATATCAAAGAATTGGCGAGGGAGGGATTCAAAGTCGTTGAACGAAAGGGAAAAATGGCTGCCGAGTAGGAAAAGACGCTGAAGCGAATCAAAAGAAAAGAAAGAAAAATCTTTCCTTCAAGGCCACAAAGGCAGCTTGTGGCTGAGAATCGCTCTCTCTCTTCTGACGTGGCATTCCCCACCCACAGATCCGAAAAGCACAACACGTAAACGAGGTGTTTGACAAAACAAGCTATCACCTGTTTTTTAATTTCACTGTAAAAGAGTTTTTTTTTTCATTTTAAAGAATTATTGACGTGTTTAATAAGTAATTTATTGGTTAGTTTATTTAGCTATAATAAGTTAATTTTTAAAAGTTCAGAAATTTTTAGTTTTAGTTATTTGTTTAATGACAGTATTATTCTTTATTTTATTATCTACGCTTACTCTATGTATTTTTAAAGTTAATTTTATTAATCGTATAATTATATTATAAAGTTTAGAAGAATGTAATAAAAGAGTTAAGCAAACTTTATTTAATTTTATAATATTAATTTACATTTAAAAATATTATAATATTAAATTATTGAACATAAAAAATCACATTAAATCAATATTTTTAATATATAACTACTATATATAAAATTTATCTCATATTATAATTATTGATACTTTATTTATTACATAATAAAATATTTATATATTATATAAAAATATTAATATAATATACCTCGTTGCATTATTAATATTAATAGAGAATCTAAGTTGTATTATTATTATTAGTATTATGTTTTTTATTAAAATTATAAACTTGATTTTTGAAAAATTAAATATTTAAATTTAAAATCTTATAAGAATATTTAATAAAATATTAAAAAATATAATATTTATATTTTTATAATTTTTGTAAATTATATCCTCTTAAATTATTTTATATATTAATAATTAATATTAAATAGTTAATTATTTGTTGATAAAATCAACAAATATAATTAACTATCTTCAGCGATTTACGGGTTAATGCAATCCGTTATTTGTAATGCACCGTGTCACTCCGAATCTAATTTATCAATCCTTTCTCTCGAGAGGGACGCCCCGCGCTCTCTCTCTCTCTACAACTTTATCGTTTCTTTTCTAATTAATGTTGAAGTCTTTTTGTTTATTCTTATATGTTTAATGTCTGCGATACCCAATAACTGAATTCGATATAAAGAGCGAAGAGACATACAGAGAGAGAAAAAGAGATAAACAGAGTGAACAGAAATGTCGGAGCCGAAAGACCCGGCTATAAAGCTATTCGGGAAGACAATTCCGTTGCCTGAAATTTCTCAGGGACTCACCACAACAACCACTGCTACTGATTCCACTTGTGGTGGTGGGTTGGA
This sequence comes from Erythroxylum orinocense, assembly GCA_025531955.1. NCBI lineage: Eukaryota > Viridiplantae > Streptophyta > Magnoliopsida > Malpighiales > Erythroxylaceae > Erythroxylum > Erythroxylum orinocense. The sequence continues at coordinate 12,291,022 of JANZLX010000008.1, forward strand.
TGGAGATAATCAAGATCAGGATCGTCCATCTCGTCCTGACTCTTCTCCTGATGAAAGCTCCAACAAAGATGATGGTAAGGAGAGAGAAACTGGCGATAAGGTATAGTTTTCATGGCTTTTGATTCAGTGTTTTGGAATTTTGAGGATTACCTATTTCGAGTAGGGTGAAATGAAATAATGGGTCGGGCGTAGTTTTGGGATAACTTTAAAGGTTAAAGAGCTTTCTCGAATTGGTTGCTGTTTTAGTTGTGCGGGGGAGTTTTGGGTAGTTCGTGGTTGACAGTTTAAACTATAGTAAGCAATCTAGACTCGTAGGAATGGTTCTATCTTAGGTTTTCATGTAAAGTTTGAGTCCTTCGGAAGTCTCACTATTAACATGTTGGAATTTCCATATTATATCATATTTGATGTGATTCCTACCGGGCTGGAACTTGGAATGCTTGGATGTTGTTGGATCTTATTGGGGGCTCTACCTGATCTTTTGTCTTGGGAATCTATTATTTCGTTGACAGTGTGGCTTTCAGATAATCATTTTTCTATGTTCGCCCGTTTATAGCCCGGGCTCAGTGTTCTCCAAATAACTTTTTGTTGAAATTTGGATTTTGGTGTAATGTTGAATTTATTCAAAGTATTTGACGCCGCTCCCCTGCTAATTGCTCCCTGAGTTCTCTTTGTGAATGCTCTGATCATCTTGCTTTCAGAGATGAAGGGATTATTTTCAATTATTGTGCTTAGTCTATGACTTCCTCTGGTCTGCGTGGTTGAACAGAAGTTTTTTTTTTGTTTTCGAAAAATGTGATTGAAGAGAGGTTTGTACTAGGGAATAAGTTTCTTTATGAGCTAAGCATACAGGTGCAATGGTGATAACACATATATGTAATATGTACTATTATGGATCTGAAACTTTTGAATCTCGACATTCCTTCTTTACACTAGAAGATTTTAAACTTCACATGTCAAGCATAGATCTAGTTTTTTGCTTGCTAGTGCATAAGTCTTTAAGAGGGCAAAATGAGATGTAGCTTGCTGGTTCTAAAATAAAGGTAGAGGAATCACTTGAAATGAGCCATATTGTTGGAAGAATAGATGGCATATTCCTTTTTGTCGAGGAAAGGAAAGGGAAGTAGAAAACTGAACTCAGTAGTACTCATTACAACGAGCCTTGTTGTTGCCTTGCTTCTTGTTGTTCAATTTTAACTGTTTCAATGCGTGGCCTCACATGGTTAAGAATACTTAATTTTTTTGCCTGCCACTGGTTTATCTATGATGTATATCTTGCAAGCAGTTGAGAATGCAATTGACACCATGATTCATTCAGGATGCAGTAGTTGAGAATGCAAACCAGTGTAAGCAAGAAGATGGAGTCCCACGTGAGACTCTGGAAGAGTCATCCAATCTAGATGGAGCTTCAGGGATAAATGTAAACCCAAAAACACCAACTATTGAGAAGGAAATCACTCCGTTGAAATCATCAAACACTGAGGAAGAACAGAGTGAGACAAGTAATTCTCAAGATAAAACCCCAAAGAAACCAGACAAGATTCTCCCATGCCCCCGCTGCAATAGTATGGATACAAAATTTTGCTACTACAACAATTACAATGTGAACCAACCTCGGCATTTCTGCAAGAATTGCCAGAGATATTGGACAGCTGGAGGAACCATGAGAAATGTGCCTGTAGGTGCTGGTCGTCGTAAAAATAAGAACTCAGCATCCCATTACCGTAACATAACTGTCACTGAAACTCTACAGAATCTCCGCTCGGATGCTCCAAATGGAATTCACCACCCTATTCTAAAAACCAATGGTACCGTCCTGACCTTTGGCTCAGACACGCCTCTCCATGAATCAATGGCTTCTTCATTGAATCTTGCTGATAAAACAATGCGGAACTGCCCAAGAAATGGGTTCCATAAACCAGAATCATTAAGGATTCCGGGTTCTTATGGAGGTAAAGAGAATGGGGATGATAATTCTAATAGAGCTTCAGTCAGCACATCATATTCACAGGATGAGGCAGAGAAAAGTGGGTCACAGGAGTCGATGTTTGGGAACTGTCAAGGGTTTCCAACTCAGGTATCTTGTTACCCTGGTGCTTCCTGGCCTTACCCATGGACTGCAGCTCAGTGGAATTCCCCCATGTCCTCACCTACTTTTTGCCCTCCAGGATTTCCGATGCCATTCTATCCTGCTGCTTCTTATTGGGGTTGTACAGTACCAAGTGCTTGGAGCATTCCTTGGCTTCCTCATCCATCTTCACCAAAGACAACTGGCCCTAACTCTCCAACTCTGGGGAAACATTCAAGAGATGAGAACGTGCTCAAATCAAGCAAATCTGGAGAAGATGAGCCAGCAAGGGAAAATAATGGTGAACGATTCCTCTGGATCCCAAAAACATTGAGGATTGATGACCCAGAAGAAGCTGCGAAAAGCTCAATATGGACAACACTTGGGATTAAGAATGACAAGGCAGATGCCATTAGTGGTCAAGGGATTTTTAAGGCCTCTCGGTCGAAAGGTGATGAAAAGAATCACACATCCGAAACTTCCTCAGTCTTGCAAGCTAATCCTGCAGCATTGTCTAGATCTCTCCAATTCCATGAGAGCTCGTGCTTGAGTAGTTAACAAAGTTGTGATTCGATTTTGGTGGTGCAAACAGTTTGGTGTTATTTCGGTTCACCAGTTCAGTCGAGAGTGAATGTTGGATGCACAAGGTCAGTAGCAATTATCAAGTCAACTTGCAGTGGAGCACAGGAGATCCCAGATACTATTTTTGGCAGAAATAGCCATTGAAGTATTTAACCCTCTCTCTCTCTCCCTTTTGTTTATGTAATTCTATGCAGACGTTTTTGGGTTACTGTCAGATTACTTCCAAGTTTATGTACATATTTATATATGACATTGTAAGAGGCTTAGATCTTAGAAGAGGGTTGAGTTTGTGTACCATAATTCCAGATGTAGAAAAATAAGTTTGGGAATGAAAATGAACTTTTTTCCTGGAGATGTGGCATTTTACGCCTGCGTGCCCCTTGTACTGGAAGACAATAATCTTTATCTATTTTGAAAAGGTCAAGAATTCATTGCCTAACGAAGTCAACCAATCCATAGCTGGCGTATGATAAAGCAGCTTTCGGGCACTGCACGCAACAATGTCAGGCGAGGTTTTAAAGAATTTCTCTTGTGGGCTCCAAGAAAGAAAACAGATGTAATGAAGCAGGTAATCCGAACTGAATAATGCCAGGCAAGTGAATACCGTTCCCTTGCAGGCTCCCAATATCTCAAATTTAGCAGGTGATGCGGGTGAATAGAAAGACGGGGAAAGTTGAACCCCCCAACCAACAAAATGACAATTCAGTGATGTGGGTGTGGATAGACTTAAATCCCCAACCAACAAAATGTCCATTATCTATCCTTTTCAAGCATACAATTAGGTCAAAAGAAGGAAACTTTTCCTTTCTGTTACAACTCTTTTTTTTTTTCTTTACGTTCTTCAACACCATCCCTTCAGCTTCTACATTTGCATCCACATAATTCAGGTGCGGACTAAGAAAAAGTTTCTTATTTATGAATAATACATATATTTTATTAGGAACGGATTCTTATCTGGCGAGTTGTCTGACTAGCTTATCCTATACCTCATATGTTTCCACCAAGCTAGGATTCATTTTGGATCTATCAACATCAAACACCATAACTGTTCTGATGTATTATTGGCAAGTCTAAAACAAGGATATGAGAAGGGAAACATTGGCCACTATTTTTGTATTCTGTGAGATGTTTGTAGGTCCCTAAAGCACGTGACGACATTAAATTTTCTTGGCTTTGCTGTACGTCTTCCTTTTTTCTGCCGCGTACTGTATGCACATATGATCCTGAACTTATAAAAGGTTTGCTGATTAGAAGAACTTATCTATCTTATTGCCTCTTATTCATTGGGCCTCATGACTCATGAGCTAAGTAAAAACGCGAGAAAAAAAGGCTAAAAGCTCGGTTATTCTGACGGTAATAGGACAAACGAATTAACTCGAGCAACAAGAGAAGGGTGCCTGATTTTGAGAAGCATTACATGAAGTTTTTTCCTTTTAGTTTAGTCTTTTGGTAATTCTAAGATTGAAACTTTAATTATCTAATGGCTAATGAGAGACTAATAAATAGGAGCCCACAAAACCCAAAACCCCCCCGCCCTGATCCAATTCTTATTGGCAACGTTACCCATCCTCCTCCAGCCAATAGGACGGGGAATCAACTTAATTTGGATTTTTTGCTCTCAAAAGAGAATTGGTGAAATTGTATTAAAAAATCATATTTGGTGTACGAAAACTTATTGTTAAAAGACTACGTGAAGAGGCCTGAGCTAACCCATACCTATAGGTAACTTATGACCCAATAAATTCATTACCTTTACTCAGGGACGAAGCTACAATTTGAACAAACTTCATGCAAAAAAATTATTATTTTAAGTTTTGCCCCCATAAAAAAATAAAATTTTACTTCCATTAAAATTTTGCTCCAACTGAATTTTTTTTTTTAAAATCCGCCCTTGCCTTTACTTACGCACAGAGCTAAGCCACATACATATTCCAATTTTATTTCTTTCACTGTGTACAGATGATTAGAAGCTTCTACAATGCTAATTCTATTACAAATCCCAGTATACGGTAGCCAATAGTTTTTCTTCATTTCTAGTATAAAAGTCCTCTTCTGTACATATTTAAATCATGATGAAATAAAACATTTCCTTATCAACGAAAATTTTCTTTACATGGTATCAGAGCCAAACAGTAGCCAATAGTTTTTCTTCATTTCTAGTATAAAAGTCCTCTTCTGTACATATTCAAATCATGATGAAATAAAACATTTCCTCATCAATGAAAACTTTCTTTACATAGTATTAGAGCCCAACGGTAGCCAATAGTTTTTGTTCATTTTTAGTATAAAAGTCCTCTTCGGTATATATTCAAATCATGATGAAATAAAACATTTCCTCATTAAAAAAAACTTTCTTTACATGGTATCAGAGTCAAAGGTCTAATCCACCCTACCCTACTTACCATCCAACATAGTTGATAGTAATACTAGCAACCTCGATCCTATACAAAACCCAGATCTAGAAAAGTATTCCATGACAAATACTGAAAATCCTGAAGCTGCCCTAGTTACTACCCTTTTTAATGGAAACAACTACCTAACTTGGAGCAAATCAATGATGATAGCTCTATGTGCCAAAGACAAGCTTTCCTTCATAGAGGGAACATGCACGCAACCAATGAAAGATAGGGCTCTGCTTACCAAATGGACAAGGGCAGACTCCATAGTGAAATCTTGGACACTCAACTCCATGGTCAAGGAACTTGGTGATGCCTTCCTTTCATTCTCCACAACCAAAGAACATTGGGACAAACTAAGAGAGAGATTTGGTGAAGCCAACAAACCACTGCTGTACCAAATAGAAAGAGAAATCAGTTAGTTTAAGCAAGGTAATCTCACCATTTCCGCATACTATACAAAGTTAAACAAACTCTGGGATGATCTAACTAGTTCGAGCCCAACACCTATATGCACCTGTGATGCTACTAAAGCCATTACTACTAAGGAAAACACACACAGATTAGTGCAATTTCTGATGAGCTTAAATGAAGATTATGAGCATGTCGTGAACCAAGTCATGTTAATGGAATCTTTAACCCTAGTAAATAGAGCTTTTACCATTATGCAAACCGTGGAAAGACAATAGACAGTAAGTGTTAACAATGACAACAGCTTGAACGTAGAAATCCAACTTTAATGTCAAGAAAGGGGGCAAAAACAACAACAACAACAACAACAAGAGACCATCCATAAAAAAGAAAGATAAGTATTGTGAGAAATGTGAGAAAACAGGACATACTATAGAAACTTGCTTTAAGATCCATGGTGTACCTGAATGGTACAAGGAACTAACTGGCCAGAGGAGCAAGGCCAACCTAGCTTTGATCGGCGACTCTCCTGCAGACATACAACAAGAATCTGGTGAGCATACCGAGAGAAGTGGCCAAATTCCACAAGGTCTAGCCAACTTTATACGACAAGAAATATCTAAAGCAATCAAAGGGAAATCCACGGGAGAGGTAAAGTTGGGAGGACTTGCAAATTTTGCAGGTAATAGCACAAATTACACTAATGTTAAAAATGCATAAAATGAATGCATGTGGTTGATCGACTCAAGAGCATCATCAAACATGGTTACAGATTTAGATTTCTGTCATAAACATGAGATAAATAACATATACGAGCCTGTTACACTCCCGGATGACATAAAACAACAAGTGAATATATGCAAGACTACTATTGGTGACAAAATTACTCTTGATGAAGTTCTGCACATACTAAATTTTTTCAAGAACTTACTTTCTGTCAATAAACTGACAACACAGAATGACATTGCTGCAATTTTCATAACTAATGATCTGTTTTTGCAGGACCTACAGACTAATAACGTTATGGCAGCTATCAAGGTTAAAAGTGGATTGTATGAGCTAACCACCGACAGCTTACTACCCTCAGGAACTTTGAAAGGTCCTCCTTTAGACTTCTACAGAACTAAGAATGTCTCCCTTAGTGCCTCTATTTCCTTTGATGTTTGGCATAACAGATTAGGACATGTTTTTAAGGAGAAAATACGACACATAAATGAAATTAAGTTTTTTAATCACAACTTATTTTATTGTCAAGTCTGTCCAATGTCAAATCTTTGTCCAATGGCAAAGCAACATAGAAAACTCTTTCTCAAACATAAAATACAAACCACTTAGCCTTTTGAACTCCTACACATGGACCTATAGGGACCCTATAGAGTACCCACTCTAGATGGGTCACAATATTTCCTAACCATTGTGGATGATTTCTCTAGAGTTACCTGGACCTTTCTACTCAAACACAAAGATAAAACACAATCCATCGTAACCCATTTTATCAAAACCATTGAAAGACAATATGGCAAAAAGATCTTAAAGATCCAAACAAACAATCGTAGATAATTCATAAACTATGAATGCAGAAGGTGTTTTATAGAAATGAGAATAGTGCACCCGAAAAGTTGTCCATACACCCCACAACAAAATGGTGTAATGAAAATAAAGCACAAACACTTACTACAAATAATGAGAGCCCTACTATTTATAGCAAGCCTACTGATACATTATTAGGGAGAAGCCCTCCTCACTGCTACTTACCTCCTAAACAGAATCCCAACCAAAACCTTACAATGGAAAACACCTTATGAGAGACTATATAAAAAAAAACAACCTATGAACACTTGAAAGTTTCGAGTGTCTTTGTTTTGCCCTAGATAAAACACCTAACAAGACAAAGTTGGATCCTAGATCTTTGAGATGTGTTTTCCTTGGATATATGCGAGACTACAAAGCGTACGGAGTTATGGACCTTAGCACAAACAATGTTTTCAGCTCAAGAGACGTAACCTTCCATGAAAACATCTTCCCTTTTGCCAATACACAGACTGACCCAGAACAAAGACCATTACCATTGTTCCCTTACAACATGACAGAAGATGATGCAAAAGCATTAAGTAACATACCAGGGACGTCAAGCATATAACCTATTGAAGATACACCAGAAATCACAGAGACACTACCACAACCCATCAACATTGCAAACCAAGATACTACTACAAATAACTATGTGAGAAAAAGCCAAAAAACACACACAAAACCAAAATACCTCGATAATTATGTCTACCAAGCCTCTGCTCATCATTCCACTTCTGTCTTTAATTCTTCTAATATCGCTTTAAAGTTCTCAGGTCTTGTAGGAACAAAAGGAGACAAAGATTCAAACATCCAGATTACACATACACAAAGCTATAAGGAGTTCATAGGTAATGTGTGCACCACCTTTGAACCTTTATCTTATGAGACAACAAGCAAGTCAAAAGAATGGGTGGACTTCATGGATGCACAACTAACAGCCCTAGAAGAAAATCAGGCTTGAATTTTGACAAAGCTACCCAAAGGAAAGCGAGCTATAACATCAAAGTGGGTGTATAAAGTAAAATACCACCCAGACGACACTGTTGACAAACTGAAATCTAGGCTGGTAGCCAAAGGCTTCAACCAAAGGGAGGGAGTGGACTATTCAGAAATGTTCTCTCCTATGGCCAGGATTGTGACAATAAGAACATTCCTAGCTATAGCTACGACCAGGAAATGGCTTATCTTACAATATGATATAAATGATGCTTACCTACATAGCCATCTAGAAGAAGAACTCTACATGTTACCTCCATAGAGTTATAAAAAAGCCAAGACAAAAGAAGTATGCAGATTAATAAAGTCAATCTATGGACTCAAATAGGCGGGTAGACAATGGCACAAGGAACTGACCACAAAACTAAAGGAATTAGGTTTTGATAAAGCAGAATCAGATCATTGCCTATACACTAAAGGTCAAGGTGACAGCTTTATGGCTATCATCATCTACGTAGATGACATTCTCATCACAGAAGCCAAAGAAGAGCATCTAAACACTATCAAACATGCCCTACATGAAAAGTTCCCATCAAAGACCTAGGATATGCCAAGTTCTTCCTAACAGTCGAAATAGCAAGGTCAGAAGAAGGGGCTGTACTCAGTCAAGGTAAATATGTAAGAGACATTCTACAAGAAACAAACATGTTGGACTGTAAATCATGCACAACACCTATAGTTCCAGGAAGTAAACTTACCATCGACGGAGATGAGCCACTCAAAGACCCCGAAATCTATAGAAGGATCGTGAGTAGACTACAATACCTGAGCTTCACAAGACCAGACTTACCTACATAACACAACAATTGAGTTAGTTCATAAAAACACCAAGGGAAACTCGTAAAAATGTTCTCAAATATCTCAAAAATACGCAGAACCAAGGCATATTCTATGCATCAAATTTGGACCTACAACTTACTGCTTACTCATATTCGGACTGGGCAAGCTGCATGTTTAACAGGTGATGGTTGATTGGGTTCTGCGTGTTTTTCAAAAAATCGCCCATCTCATGGAAAACGAAGAAACAAATGAAAATTAGTAAATCATCAACAGAGGCAGAATACAGAAGTTTAGCTTCAACCACATGCGAATTAAAGTGGATTGTTCAACTATTAAAGGTTTTTCAAGTGGATAACAGAACAACTGTACCTCTATTCTGTGACAATCAGGCGGCGATCCACATATCAAAGAACCTCATCTTCCACGAGAGGACCAAACACCTGGAGATAGATCTCCACCTAGTACGTGATGTGGAGATAGATCTTATGCATATATGGAGCCAACACCAACTAGCTGACTTATTCACTAAACCTCTCATCGCATGCATGTTCGAAGACTTAATCTTCAAGTTTGGATTCATCCTTCTCTCCAGGGCTCCGACTTGAAGGGGGTGTTAAAAGATTACGTAAAGAGGCCTGGGTTAACCCACACCCGTGAGTAACCCATGGCCCAATAAATTCATTACCCTTACTCACGCACACAGCTAAGCCACGTACATATTCCAACTTTATTTCTTTCACTCTGTATAGATGACTAGAAGCTTCTACTGTAACAGAATTGTTACAGATCCTAGTATACAGTAGCCAATAGTTTTTCTTCATTTTTAGTATAAGAGTCCTCTTTTATACATATTCAAATGACGATGAAATAAAACATTTCCTTATCAACAAAAACTTTTTTTACACTTATTAAAAATTGTGCTGAAATATACCATTGAACGTCTTTAAATACATCAAAGGCTAGAACTTAAGCTAATTAACAATATTATAATTTGGCAAGGACATGACATGCTTCGATCTTTGTTTTAGCTTAATCTTAGGGTACTCAAAAAAGCAAAGTTGGACCCGTGGGGTTTGTGACTTGAAAATCAACCAACTGGCTCAAGTTGTAAAGTTTCTCCTAGGTCTTTGAGTTTTTTTGTGTGTAAGTATTGCAGATTTATCCAGACTAGCGATTTAGTGCATGATGACTTAAGGTCCATTATCATTATACACTCTGCCTCTTCGTGGGGGTCAAATCAGCTAAATTTTATGGTTTCAATCGTACTATATTCTTCAGGTGGGGCTTAAATAATTACAGAACATTAAAAAAAGGGTATAAGCATGGGATTAATTCATAAGTTAAGTTAATAAAGTGAGATAGGAAAAGTGCTTTTGGCTAAAAGTCGAGACTTGCAAACTTGCTTCTTTCGTCGGTGCACCAAGACCTAACCTATTACTGCTTAAAGTCTCAACTCAACTTGTCTATTTTTTTATGTGGCAAACAATTAAAAATGGTGATTTCAAAGGCCAAACCTGAATACTGCTACTACATGGTTGTAATTTAGCTTCCCAATGCGTGATTTAAAGTTTTATGTGGGTGAACGTGCAGGAATAAGTATCTAATCACATTAAAGCATGATAATTTGTAGGTGAAGGAAAAAAAGAAAAAGCTCTAGAGTTGACTAATCCAAATTACCGCTGTACTTTGTTGATCGTTATCTGATGCTTGTTGAGTAAAAGGCGTAAAGACAAGTTGCTGAAGCTATGGTTAGCACGTGGATAAGTATCGTAATCAATGGCAAGCATGTTAACTTAATCGACTTCTACTATTCTATTTTCTCTATGCTCTTAGAGTTCAAAACGTAAGTTATTCTTTAATCTCACAATAAATGATTTCATTTTGTTGTCGAATAAGAAAACCAATGTTATTCTTAGGATAGGGACAACCACTCTTTAATTTTGTGTCTTACATACTTTAAAAATTAATTAAAAAGCGAACGTATAACTATAATTAGTTCACCACTTACATGACCTTTTACTATTTGACCTTTTCAGGCCTGAAATTAGGAAAATTAGGCCAAAAGAAAATTTTAGGTGAAGAGTTAAAAAGTCAAATTAATAATTTAGGACACTATGAATTCACTCGTCATAATTTTTAGGTTTTATTTTTTTAGTTTAGATTTTTCTTTTAAATAAAAACAAAAATATATTTAGTTGTTAATGTGAATGCAGTTATATTTTTTTATCATTAATATTAATAATAATATATTACATAAAATTTAAAGATAAATTATATTTAATTAAATAAATTTACTTTAATATCTTATATATTTTATTTTAGTAAAATAAATAACTTTAAAATTACTTTTTGTTTACAAATTAATATTTATTTTAAATATATTTTAATTATTAAATCAAATTTCAATCGAAATTTATATATTTCAAAGAATTTTACATTTAATTATATTAATTAATAATTATTAACTTAAATTTATTTAATTTAATTTCAAAAATTAAATAAATTTATTAAGTAAAATTAAATTATTCATAATTCATATTAATAATTAATTTATTTAATTAAATATATAATATTAAATTAAATGATTCACAGTTTTTATTAATAATAAATATATTGAATAATATATATTTACTTGATATTAAATCATATTCTTAAAAAAACAGAAACAAAAAACAAAACCTAATTTTTATGATTTTCATAATTTTTGAAAACAGGAAAAAACCAAAGCCAAAACTAAAATTAAAAACAAATACTAAAATACTAATTTTTTTTACCGAAATTTAAAACAAAAAAAAAATAAAATGGAAACAAATTGACCTTTATTTTTTAAAAAATTCAATTTATTTTCTGAAACTAGGACCAATTCAATTATATATTTTTGTAAAAAAAAATTGTAACAAATTATAATTCTGCCAAATCTCCTTCCAATAAGTAGAAAATGAAACAGCAACACAAATATGCAATTGATTGCCTGTTATCAACATGCTTCTCAGGCTCTTAAAGGAATTTAGACATTACATTTCAGCAATTATAAACATAAATTACCAGGTTTTACCCCAGAAAACATATCTGAAGAAAAGATAAAACCTTATGATATCAGATGACACCATCATGACTCACAAAAAAGTAACACGAGAGAATCATTAATAAGAAACATGCTTTCTTAAGGTATGATTTTCTCTTATTATTAGCCCCAACTGGGATCTAGGATTCTTCTAAATTAAAAGTCCTGTTACAGAGATTATGTCACAACTTGAACCGGCTCGAGCTTATTTTATAACAGTTTTCACGTTTCACCGATTCGGTCGAGTACACGTAACATCTCTACGAGGCCCACAAGACCAAAATGAAACCACCCACTTTCTGTGAAGTGTCCCAATCTAGTCCTACAGCTTCATAGATACCTACACATCCATAAACGCAAAATTTATCAGTCTGGAGTGTTTTTGTACCGCATATTACAAGCGAAGTATGTAAGCATTATTAACTCTTCTATTCATTGCATCTGCTGTAGGCTGTTTCTTGGAGACCTAAAAGCTGCCAATAAAATCTAGGCCTTACCCATTTCCTGGAACTGTGCAAGAAACAATGGGTCGGTCTTGTTCTCTCAGGTTTTTACTTGTTTTTGCTATTCTGGTTCTCTCCATCTCTAATGGTATAAACTACAACTTCTTGTTTTTGAACTTCGTATTTTGTAATTTCTTTTTCTTTCTCTCTCTTTGAAATGCGCAACTGATCGATTTATCTTTTAATTGTGCCACCTTCGACGGTTCTACAAGGATTTGGCAGAAAGATGATGATAGAGACAGCCGATATAGTAGATTCCTCGGTTCAAGCAGAGGTTGGTTGATGTTCCTTGATATTGTTTTGTTACCGCATTTGGTATCATCACTGTTGTCCACAAGTTCTTGCTCGAAGGTGTTTTTGTTATGGCATTGAATTACTTAAAGTTTGGTTCCAGGAAACTGCAGGAAAATCAAGAAAGATGATCGAGATGTTGGACTATCAAGATCCGCAACCTAACACTAACCCGAAAACTGGGTATGTGTATGTCCCCTCTCCGCAAGGCTGATCACAGTTAATCTAAGGTGCTGTGCTGTTATTTTTGTAATTTTGTGGTGTTGAAAGTGGTTTATGTTTTTTAGTGGCTTGAGACGGTTAGACATGAGTATTGTTTTGACTAGTATTAGTAAAACCTCTATACTGTAATTTGGGAATAAAAAGATGGCCTCTAATGTTGATTTTGTATTTGTATATTGTAAGTAACTAAGTATCACTAATGTTGATTTCGTGATTGTATATTGTAAGTATACTTTTGTTTCCTTGGTCTTAATGTAACTGCACATAGTCAGACTATTTCATTATGTGCCTCCAGTAACCAAATAATCAGCTATGAAATAGATGCTGATTGACAGAGAGACAAAGGAGCCGTTGCTGCCTTGCTGGTTGAATTTAATTAGCACCTAGGATACGGTGAGCCACAGGGTCATGTTCGCCAAATGTATGTTATAGGATTAATATAGTCGTATTGTACTTTTATATTAATTTTCCTTTATAATTTCAATTTCATTGAAGAAGCTCTACAATTTGATAAAGAAAAAGTACAGAGAGTCTTAGTGCAAGTAAGACTCCTATGAGGAAATCAATCTTGGCATAATCATTTTTATCTTTTTAATTAAGCTATGATATTAAGTTAGTATGGTACTACTCTAGGCAAAATGAAAAAGTCAAATTTAGCGCTTTACTGATGAGTAAATTTTAAAAAACTGATGTTATATAACGTGTAAAATCAAATGAAAAGTGGATAGAAAGTGTTTTTTTTTTTAAGTGTCAAAAATAGTTACTCGTAAAAAATAAAATGAGACAAAATAAAAGAAGTTAAGAATGGGTTGTGCGTGGCTTTGCCTAGGCGACCTGCAACTCTTATATAATAATATTGTGATCAAAGTTTACTAAAAACCATCTAAGTAGATTTTTCATAAATACGCTTAAATATGGGTGTATGAACAAGTAAACTGAAAATATATTTCTTGTTTGGCCTCTAAACTAAAAATTAGAAGCCACGTCTATCCTGTACAATAGTCAAACAAAACAACAATCAAAGAATACTATAAGCCTATGATCGGCTTTCATGGGATTTTATCCTTGACACTCTCTTTTAGATTGGTATTCCGGACTCGCTGATCAATTTGATTATGAAATGTCTCTCCCTGGTTACAATGCATGTGCAATGGAATGGAGAACTTAGTGACTCATTCTATCCCACCAGGTGTATTCGGCATGGCGACCCTTTATCTCCTTACCTTTTTGTTCTTTGTAAGGAACGACTCGGACATTTAATTAATGAGTCTCTAGCCATAGGAAGATGGAAACCGATTCGTTTAAGCCAAGGCGGCCCTCCCTTTTCTCACTTATTCTTTGCCGACGATCTTATCCTTTTCGCTGAAGCCTTCCTGGACCATATGCGAGAAATACGCGAAACGCTAGACACATTCTGCAATTCTTCCGATCAACGGGTCAGTCAAGATAAGTCCCGCTGCTTCTTTTCTAGAAACATTCCTTTCCCCCTAGCCCATTCCCTCAGCGAGGCCCTGGGATTCAAGTTGACAAGCAACTTAGGTCAGTACTTCGGTGTGTCTCTTCTGCATGAACGGGTTACCAATCAAAGTACCAACACAGTCTGGATACGGTACAACACCGCCTCTCAGGATGGTCTTCTAATGTTCTATCGCTTGCAGGGCGTATCACTCTGATTCAATCTGTCATAGTGGCGATTCCCATATATACGATGCAAATAGTCCGGTTGTCCCAGCAACTTGCTATGAACTGGAGAAAATCATGCATCATTTTTTGTGGGGCATGATACCGGATATGCAGAAGATTAGCTTGATTAATTGGGACGCCGTGTGCCTACCCAAGAAGATGAGGGCCTTGGTCTCCGAAAAATCAGGGAAACCAACGACGCCTTACTTACCAAACTCGGCTAATCTTTGGTTTCTAAGTCAGACACTCTGTGGCTACAAGTGTTATCCGATAAGTATAGATTTGATGCTAATAATCTTCTCGTTTCCCTTGATGTTTCAGGTGGCTCGATGGTTTGGAGAAGTATCAAAGCGACGTGGCATCACGTGCTGCAGGGACTGCACTGGATGATAGGGGACGGCTCCCGTATGAGATTTTGGCTCAATCCATAGGTTGAGGATTGGGGTCCTCTTATGTATCATGCAGTGGCACCGATCCCCCTGAAATTCTG
Organism: Erythroxylum orinocense; assembly: GCA_025531955.1. Taxonomy (NCBI): domain Eukaryota; kingdom Viridiplantae; phylum Streptophyta; class Magnoliopsida; order Malpighiales; family Erythroxylaceae; genus Erythroxylum; species Erythroxylum orinocense. Next base: position 12,306,080 of record JANZLX010000008.1, read on the forward strand.
GAGCATAGGGTGGATCAATTCAACGACATTACAGGTAACTGGAATTGGGCCATTATTCATTACCTTCCCCCTTAGACAATATGTCTGGTTATTGTAGGTATCCATCCACCGACGACATCCCTCGGGCCGGACAAGCTTACTTGGGGCCGCACGGAGCATGACTATTTCACGACGACCTCAGCATGCTCCATGATCTTGCACCAAGGTGACACTAGGACCCTTGATTACTGTAGGACTATTTGGCAGTGGCAGGGGCCACAAAGAATCTGGGCTTTTCTTTGGCTCCTATTGCATGATAAGCTCGTCACTAATCAACAACGTATACACTGATGCCTCACGGTGGATGCGACCTGCTACTATGTTAGATCGCGTACAGTCCGAGTATTCAAAATACGTTGCGGAAAAGACCATACAAGAATATCACGTATAATCGAAAACACGAAGGATTAACAAAAATACCTTATTTACGTCAATAGGTTGCTTCTTTTCGGATTCCAAGACACTGCAAATCGCTAATGCCCTCTACCGGTATCCACACGAGCATGCACGATCCGGGCTGCG
>JANZLX010000008.1:12317086-12334490 GCA_025531955.1 Erythroxylum orinocense
ATGGTTTTACTATCAAGTCACATACTTGATGACATAAGTTTAATACCATCCATGGAATGTAAATCTCATTACATAAATGAAATACATGCATATATAAAAGGAATACCTCATAATATATTATTAACAAATCATAACGTTAATATATGAATCACAAATGTTCATATTCCTAGGGCACACTACTAACATACTATTGCCATCTTGAGGAATACTCTCTCCATGTGGTACGGGACGGCCCTAGAGGTTGCTCCTTATGAACACGATTTCCCCCACAGGTGATCACCGCCGAATTCTTTACCATGGACCACCATGACTGGCTCCTTAAGAACCTCTGTACACACCGGGTGATAAGAGGTTTCGACTGGGCGATTATCTTTGGGAAAGCATGCTGGTTCCTCTGATCTTGGAGAAACAGGGTTCTCTTCGAAGTAATATTCTCTTGGCCGATTTCTCCAGAGCAGCCAGTTCTGGAATACGTTAAACACATTCATCTGGCTACAGACTGGCAGTAAAGAGTACAGTTGAGCACTGCCACGCACCGGACACTCTTTGTCGGTTGGAGCAAGCCTAACCAGGGTTTGGTGAAGCTCAATACAGATGATGCTTACAACGGCTCCACCACTTCGGCTTCAACAGGTGGACTGTTCCGTGACAGTTCAGGCGCTTGGTTGGGAGGCTTCGTTCAGAACATTGGTAAGTGCTCCCCGCTAATGGTAGAATATTGAGGGGTTTTATCGGGTCTCAAGTTTGCATGATCTTTGGGGTACTGGTATATCATGTTAGAGGTGGATTCGAGCACAATGATCGACATGTTTTCTTCTCCCCAAGCGTGGGCTGTCTCCCCCCATCCTTTAGTGTTGGGCATTCATGGCCTACTCTCCCGAAACTGGGTTGTAATAATTCAGCATATTTACCGGGAGGGCAATTAGTGTGCGGACTGGCTTGCATGTTCGGTCGCATAATTCTCCTTCGGGATCACCAATCTTGAGAACCCTCCTAGCGGATGCATACTTATCCTTGTACAGGATGCGTCGGGAGTCTGTCACCTGAGATTTACCATGTAATTTTTTCTGTTGTTCTCCCATTATCAAAAAAAAAAAAGAATACTATAGGCCGGTAGAATTTAATTCAGTTTCAAGGTCATGAATAGTACTAAATAGGGGAAAAAAAAGTTGGGAACAGTTATACCAAAAGGCCCAAGTCAACGTACAAAACCAGTAAACAAAGGGAAATGGGCCATTAAGTGTAAGCTTGCGGAACATGACCGTACAAAATTTGGTCATACCATTCTTGATGCTTGTTCCGATAAATTTGTCTATCAGAACCCAAAGTAGCGTCTTGACTCTTGATCAAGGAGGCTTAGACCAATGTTTGTAGGGTCCTAGTTCTAAGTTGCATCCGTTGTGGGGCAAAAGATGGAAAGTGTAGCATTAGAATGTTGACGAGTGGTAACTGCCACTTGCGTGATTTATTCTAAAACCCTGAAAACGAGTTGAAAAGTAGAGAGCTTTCAAGGAAGTTGCATTCCAAGTTGGCTCATTCCCTAGAAATTGCAGGCTTATAAAAGTGCAAGCCATAACTTCAGCAAGCTTGCAAGGAAATTTCATCTATTTGGGAAGGAATTCCATGGAAGTGGAGAGACAAAAAGTGGCAGCCCACTATTCTCTTTTCCAAGAAATTTCGGGTGCGTATTTTCCAAGTTCTAAGGAAATTTTCAGTTCCTGGCATGGCAATAGAACAAGAAGGAACAGGTTAGATTCCAGGTCGCTGTCGCTTCCCATCCGACTAAATAAATAAAAAGTCTCACTCATGACCTATTTTCTTAAGAAAAATATCCAGTCAAGTATTTCCACCGTATGCAAGAGGCAGGAGCCAAGAAATTTCCCTCCTAATATGAGGCAAAGATGCCATTTCCTTGTGTTTCTTCTCCCCTTCTATATCCATGGACAAGTGCTTATCACGAATCAACCTCCTCAGCCTGTTTCAAAGCTGACAAAATTTACCAACACTCTTACCCTTCCTATATAAGCATTAGTCCGACATTCATCCCAAGAACTAAGTATATGCAGCAACCTTTTAGTGTTGTCCACCTCTGCAGAACTCAAAACCACCATTTCTTTTCTGTTCTTGAAGGAGGAAAATTAGTTAAGCTCTTCTCTGTTGTCCCTTGGAGATAGTAACCTGGACATGGGGTCAATCTACTTTTATTGTTTGATCACCTTGCAGAAAGCCTTAGTGAATACTTATCAATCTTATACTTTATTACATGTATTGCTTTATATTATCTTGTGTAAAGTGATTCTTAATCAGGTCAATAGAATTCAGAACATCATATCAAAAGTTTGGTTTTTTCTCCAATCCCAAGCTAGGATTGGTAGTCCTCTAAAGGCTTGGGCAGAGAAAAACAACAAAATACCTGATTCATCCAGCAAGAAGTCTTCCTCTCAGAACAAGGAATGTTACTCAAGCTTTTGTAGAAAGGATATGAAAATGGTGATGCAAAGCTTGGGACTTTTTTGGAGCCCAGAAAGCGAGGAGCTTAAGGAAATGATTGGCTCCAGCGAGCTTTTAGAGCTGTTTGACGAGAAGGAGCCAAGTGTGGAGGAAATAAAAGATACTTTCGATATCTTTGATGAAAACCAAAAGGGGTTTATAGTTGCTGAGGACTTGCAGAGAGTCCTCTCAAAATTGGGACTGAAGGAGGGTATTGAGTTGGTGAACTGTAGGAGCATGATCAGCAGATTTAATGGAAATGGCCATGGAAGGATAGATTTTAACCAATTCGTAGAATTTATGGAAAACAGCTTTCGTTAAACAACATCTTTAAATTATCAAATAGAGAACCAAGAAAATGTTTTTAGTTCTACACGTATTTTCTCTGTTCTTGCTCATTTACTATGTCATATACCATAAGTTTTTGTTTCATCCCTTTGTCGCCTGAATGGTTCTAGATTTTTAGTATATCAGCAATTACTTAAAATCTCCTTTGGTGGAGATAGAGCTGAATCTACGTAATACCTCTTTTATCATCACTGTAACATAACCTTTCCCTCTCAGACGTGTATACTTTTTGATATCTCGTATCAGCTACCGTCGTCCAAAAAAGAAGACTGAACCTTTTCTCTACGCCTATAACCTGTCTCTCCCTCCAGTTAGTGCAGGATTTATATGCTCAATTTCAATAGACGACGATTTTAGCAACTGGGGGGAGATTGACTATGCCTAACAATGTTATGTGTATATTAAGACAGAAAATCAATTAGCAAAATATGACTATTACACCCAGAAATCTGTGAACGGTAAATCAGTTTTTATTATTATGTTTTGACTGTAATTATTGTTAGGAATACAGGACTTTGTTAACATTAATAATGTGTGTGATTGCCATAAATTATGGTGAAATATAATTTCCCTGACCTTAGGTTTTTGGTGAAATAGAGTTTTAGTATACACCTATTAAAATAGAGTTTGGTTGACCTTAAGTTTTTCAGTGATCTTAAGATTAAGTGATAATAAACCTTTACTGTGGTAAGACCTATATATAACCCTATAATACATTTTTGAGAGTTGTGTAAGTTATTGTGGTTGTCATATTTCTTTTTGGATCATCTTTCTTACAGCAATAAAAGAATGACAAAAGGTACAAATTGTCCTCTAATGTTTCCTAAAATGTCTAAATTAGTTCTTACCATTATTCGTGATATTTATTATACTTTGACATTTTTAAAATGGTACTAATAGCACCCTAAATCTTAAAAAAGTTAAGTTTTCGGTAATTTCTAATATATTTATTATTAATTTAGCCTATATGATATCGCAATTAAACAAAATGGACCAACTAGATGTTGATATAATCTTTAAAATGATTTTTTAAAACATTGGTTAAATGTTGATGTTTACTTTTTATATATATATTTTTTGAAAAGTTGTTTCCTTTAACTTTTCACAAAAGATCCTAAATAAGTTCTTACCATTTTCTTTGTTACCACTTTTGCCCTCTATTTAGGGTGTTATAAGACTATTTAGTAACATTAAAGTCCAAAGTTATACTAGAAATAATGGTAGAGACTTACTTAGACCTTTTGTAAAATGTTGAAGTAAAAATTAAACATTTAACCTAAAATAATTTATTACCGTGCTTATAGATGTAGGACAAATCAGTTGGTCAAACCATATAACTTTTTGTATTCTTCACTTCCTTATTTTTTTAATATATATTGCTTTCATTTGTACAACAATTGGTATCAAAGTTAAAGTTTGTTGTCAAGATGTCTATGCATAAGTTCGATATTGAAAAGTTCAATGGATTCAATCACTTCACTCTATGAAAGGTAAAGATGATAGTGGTTCTTATTCAGTAGGGATGCACAGTAGCATTAGAACAAGAAGAAAATATGTCGAAGGATTTGGGAGCACCAAAAAAAGAAAAAATTATGTCGAGGGTGCATAGTATAATACTATTAAGTTTATGTGACGATATCCTAAGAGAGGTAGTTGATGAAACTAGTACTGATTTCTTGTGAAAACAACTTGAAAGTAAGTATCAGAAGAAATCACTTACCAATCATTTATACAAAAACCAGTATTTGTATACCTTTAGGATATTAGAAAGTAGAAAGGTGAAAGATCAGATAGATAATTTTAACCAAATCTTTTTTTAACTAAAAGGTACTGGGGTTAAAATTGAAGATAAAGATCAAACTATAATCATTTTGTGTCCCTTGCCAAATTCATATGAGAATTTTATTGATCTTATGTTATATGGTAGAGAGACAATTTCTGTTAGTAATGTGAAGGATGATCTGCAGTTCAAGAAATTGAAGAAAAAAATCTTTAGTACATATGAATATATATCAGAATTGGGTTTTGTTGTCAGTAGAGGAAGGAATGAGTAAAGGAGCTTTCAAAACATTAGTAAGTCATGATTTAGAATGAAGGTTAAAGTTAATTGATGTTTTAAATGTAAAGTTAAAAGGCACCTTAAGAAGAAATGTCCATAGTGAAAAAGTAGAAATGTAAACAAGGAAATAGATGAAAAAGCAAGTATTCATTTAGTCTATGAGAATTCTGATGAAGAGGATGGAAGAGGTGTTGATATTTTAACAGTGATATATTCTAATTTTGCAAATTGATAGGTGATAGACACTATTATCACTTATCATATGACCTTTAATAAGGATTGGTTATACTCTTTTAAAGAATTAAATGGTATTGTTAGATTGGGTGATGATAAAGAGCATACGGTCAAAGGCAATGGTTTAGTACAAATCAAGATGTATGATGGAATTGTTAGAACATTGGATGTTTAATATATTCCTAAAATTCAAAAGAATATTATTTTTATGATTAATTTTGATAGACAATGATAAAAATTTTATGATGATAATGGGCTGCTTAAGATGATAATTAGTTTGTTGACTTGATTATGTTGAAATAAAGATTACAACATGGCATCTATGTTTTAATAGGAAAGACAATAATAGGATAAGTGGCTATATTTGAATCTTCAAGAAATAATGATAATATTGCGGTATATCACATATGAGTGATTCATCTTGGTGAGAAAGAGATGACAGAACTTCACAAGAGAGATTATTGAAGAGTGACAAACATGGGAAGGTAAAATTTTATAAGTTTTATGTGCTTGGTAAAAAGTGTAGGATAACCTTCAAAGATATAATGTTTAGAGAGCGACATATATTGAGAAAAAAAAAATAGAAAAATGATGTTCCAAAACCTATAGTGAGTAGTATTAGTCGAAAAGTGGTACTAGAAAAGCTTACAATAAATTTTAAGATGGTTGAAAATTTTGATTAAAGAGATAGAACAATGTCAAGAAGGAAGTAGAACAATGTCAAGAAGGAAGCATCAACATAATATAGCCAAATATAAAGCAAGAAGGACCATTAGACAGCCAAGGAGATATGATTGGGGGGACTCGATCATGTATGCTTTGATAATTAGTGATGAGGATGGATTTATCTTTATAGGGACTAAGGAAAGTCAAGTAGAAGATAGACAAATGGGGAATATGATGAAGGTTATAAGATTTCATTAGAATAGGAAATTAATTATATATAATCACATCTTGTTGAAAAAGGTTCACATTTTGAAAAATACAACTGACATATTGATGAAGTTATTACCCCCAAAGAAGTTCAAGCATAGAGAAATTTGTGAAAATTAATGTAGCTTGAAGCCTTTGGAGGCTTGTCTAGCAAGGAGTGTTTCTTGGTTAAATGTTGGAGAATTCAAGTCAAGGTGGGAAATTATAAGATATTCCTTGAATTATGGTAAAAAAGAATTTCAGTGACCTTACGCTTATAGTGAAATAAAGTTTAAGTATTACTAAGCATATATAGAAATAGAGTTTCAATGACTTTAATCTTCTGTGAGAATATAATATTGTTGATCTTATGATTTTAGGATAATAAGTTTTAGACTTTTCCCGTGTAACTTTATAATACATTAATAAGGGTAATGTAAGTTATTGTAGTTGTCATACTTTTTCTTGTATCATTTTTTTCACAATAATAAAAGAATTTATTTCCTTATTTGTGGATGTAGGTCAAATCAATTAGTTGAATCACATAAATTCTTATATTCTTTAATTCCTTATTTTTCATATATATTGCTTTATGTTTGTTCATCAATTGGCATCAAAACTAAAGTTTGTTGCTAAGATGTCTCTACATAAGTTTGATATTTAAAAATTCAATAGATCAAATGACTTCACTCTATAAAAGGTGAAAATAAGAGCAATTGTTAGTTAGTAGGGATGTGCAACAACAATAGAAGGAGAAGAAAATATACCAAAGAATTTGGGAGCGTCAGAGAAGAATATATTCTATCGAGGTTGCACAATGTAATACTATTGTGTCTATGCGATGAGGTCCTGAGAGAGGTGGTTAATGAAACTAAGATTGCTAATTTATGGAAATGACTTGAAAGTATGTATCAAAAGAGATCATATACTAATCGTTTATATAAAAAACATCGTTTATATACCTTAAGGATGTCAGAAAGTTCATAGGTGGAAGATCACATTGATAATTTTTAATTTGATCATTTTAAATCTACAAGGTGTTGGGATTAAAATTGAGGATGAGGATTGAACCATAATTCTTTTGTGTTCCTTGCCTAATTTATATGAGAATTTTGTTGATACCATGTTATATTATAAAGAGACTATTTCTGTCAATGATGTGAAGGCTACTATGTAGTCTAAGGAATAAAAAAAGGTCCCTGACATATATAAATATATATCAAATTTAGGTCTAATTATCAATATATGAAGGAATAAGGAAAGGAGTTATAAAACATGAGTAAGTCACGATCCATATCAAAGGCTAAAGATTTTCGATGTTTTAACTATAAAGTTAAAGATTACTTTAAGAGAGAATATCTGCAACAAATAATTGAAATGTGAAAAGGGAAATAAATGAAAAGGCAAGTATCATTACAATTTAGATGAGTTTTTATGAAGAGATGAAAAAGGAAATGAGGTTTTAATAGTAAACATTATTTGATGAGATTGTAATTTATACAGTTGACTTATACTTTTAATTTTAGATCTCAATTATAATGAAACAACATTAATGAAAAACTCAAGTGTGTGTGTATTTAAAAGTAATAATATATATATATATATATATATATTTATATATTATATTACTTTTAATTAACATTATTTGATGAGATTGTAATTTATACAGTTGACTTATATTTTTAATTTTAGATCTCAATTATAATGAAATAACATTAATGAAAAACACAAGTTTATTAATACTAAATTATGTGTTATGGTATGTGCTAGACGATACTCATAGTCCCATCTTTCTCAAATACTTATTTCTAAACAAAGAAATTCATCTACTATTGTTTTTTTCCTCTTAAAGAAACACTTCCTTTTCTTGAATCTTACTTGCTTTTTTTAGATTCATTAAGCCTCTGACATAACAATAGTATATTATATTACATGACATATACTTACCAATAAATTTCACTACCACCAAAAATTGCTTACCTCTCATCTTTTGCTTCAGGAGATAAAACCTACTCCTCTTTCATTTGATTTGAGCTACGAAACCTTTTTTCTTTTAGCCACCATCAATCATGTCTATTCTTTAAACTCATCATATTTCAAAATAGGGAAAAACAAAATATGTTCTTGCCTTAATCATTGAAGACTAGAGTGGCTCTCTTTCCAAAGTTACCCTCTCTTTTGTTTTCCTTTTAATTACTTTTAGAATTTTATGTGAAAACTCATCTAATTCAATCATGGTCACCACCATACCTGTAAGGCCCCAAAATATACCCTAGTTGAAATAATACATGTTTATGAAAGTACATGTGTGATAGGAGTTAGAATTCTGCTATGATTAGAATATGAAAGACATATGATTTGAATTTTTGGTCAAGTGGATAATAGTTAGTGAATTGGAATTAATTGATTTCATTAGAGAATTAAAGTATTTTAACGTACATTTGGTCTAGGAAAAGTTCTCAAGTAGCAAGTTAAGTTAATACATGAAAATTAGAACGATTAACCTATGAGTTAGTGACATTTGGCATGATTAAAGCATTAACAAATGGCATAGTTGATACATTGACAAATGGCAGCACTAAGTGTGTGACATATGGCCTAATGTATCATTGACACATGGCAGCTCCTTCAAGGGACACATGAAGCTCATTCATAGAGACATATGTTGCTACAATTCCATCACACCTAGCTTTGGATGTAGCAAATTCTGTCAGAGCAAGTTTTCAATTTTCTCTTTTCTCTCCACCGAAATTCTTCTACTCCCCCTCTCAACTTCTGGATTTTTCCTAAAGCTTGGATCATCATCTTTGTAAGTTATTTCATTAAGAAGTAGGTCATGTAACTTTATGTAATATTATTTAGTTGGTGCTGAAAGTTACACCTTAAACTTAGGTAAGTGCTGGATGTTTGGAAGCTTGGTTTAGCTGGATTCTTAGAGTTGAATTTGAAGTTTAGTAAGGTAAGGGAATTATAAAATTGGTATCCTGTGATAGCATGTGTTGTTTGATGTTTGATATGGATCAATTATGTACTGAAATGGGAAAGAATTGAGGTTTGATACATGCTGGAAATTGGTTCGGATGAGTAGTTCTACTAGACAAGTTTCGGTATTTTAGCCATAACGTGCCCTGTAGGTATTCAAATTGGATGAATTTAAATTCAGAATAAACTAGAAACTTATATCTACAACTTTCATGAAGGCGTCGAATTTGATTTGTATCATTAATTGTGTCAAAAGTTGGCTTAAAATTGAGTATCTGGAATCTGTCACTGGTTGTGAATAGACTGTAGTCATTTGGGGATAATTTTCAAAATACGGAACCAAATTGCATAACATTGGTGTTAGTATAAACTTAAGACATAAAGGAACAAATGTTTAGAAGAATGTTTGGCCTAAATCCTTCATTTTTATTGTCAAAATGACCATGTAACATTGATCCAAAAGTCTATTTTAGGGAAAAGTTAGAAGAAAATGATGAAGTATGTTGGATTTTGATAAATGAAGTGTTTTCACTGAACTTGCTTTGGTATTTCAATTATAACTTGAATTGCGGATCTCCAAATAAGTTGGTTCTTAATTAAAATTAAACTAGAGACATATTTCTACAACTTTCTTGAAGAAGTTGAATTTTAATTCTGTCTCTAAGATTTCCAAAATTTGGTATGAAATTGAGTCTTGGCTTAGGCAGTAACACTACCAGGGACAAAAATCATATCCTGTGGTTTTTGAATAAATTGCATTGAATAGGCTGAATTAGACTGAGGCGTATTCACCAAGTTGAAGCTTATTCTCTTAGCTTTAAATTGATATAAAGTTTGTAATTTTTGGATATTAGAATTGATAGTTATGAGGTGTACAACTTGGAGGCATGATCATACATTAGCCAAAAATCAAATGTACACAGTCTGTGGTATTCTGAGTATAACTCATTAAATACTAAACTAAATTGGATGAACTTGGTATCATTGGAAACGTAAGACAAAGAGGGAAAACTTTCTAGAAGGAAGTATTACCTAATTACCTCACCTTCCTGATGAGAATAATTGAGCAAAGTGGACCCAAAAGTAGATTGTGAAATAAATCTAGATTGAGGGATTGAGTATGATTTTACATGATCGATAATGTGATAAGATTAAGGATAAGAAACCTGGATTTTTGACATGAACATACATCATACATATTCAGTATACATGACTCTGCATAATTGAATTTATAATTGTGCACAATAATAATATACGTTTATGATGAATATTTTATAGGAACCCTTAAAGCAACCGATTCTAGATATTTCCAGGACTTCAAGGCAATAAGAAAACAGGGAGCTTTTGTAATCAATTTAGATGGTCAATTTTGATAGTTTTGCTTTGATTGTTTTGTTCTGCTTGTTGAATTTGATTTATGCTGATTGTGTTTTTTGAATTCCGGACAATGATTGTCCGAGGCATTTGATGCATGTTTATATCATTGGAAGTGCCACTTTCATGTGAATATAATTGACTACTTGCTTTGCACATGTAATGTCTGAAATGACCCTGTTTTATTTTAAAACTGTTGAGTTCTAGTTGTAAGTAAGCAGGCATGCCTAGAAGGGTCTGCAGCTGCTTCTGTGACACTTCAGTGTCTGACACTTCGGTGTCTTTTGTTATTGACACTTTCGTGACTTCTTTTATTGAGACATAAGTCTCTTCTGTGATATGATACCAATTATGGAATCTTCTGTATAAGTCCCATTACCTACTTCTGTTGACGGATTAACAGTCATTTGATTATGTATTATGATATATGTTGGATTTTTGAAATAAACAAAATAATGTTTTGAAATGAAGGGATTGTGTCTTCTTTGATACTCAATTCTGTTAACTATGCAACTGTTCATAAATTTAAATATCTGCTTGTCCTATAATGTGATTCAGTATGATTAACTGTCAAATTATGCGTAGTTTAGTTATTACTCACTAAGCTATATGCTTAGCACGATGAATTTACCCCGTGTAGGTTTTGAGCACGTTTATGAAGACTGGGACAAGACAACCGTAATAGCCAATGAAATCTGAGTGTTGTTTTGAAAATGATGAAAAAAATTTTGTTTAAATTTTGAGCTTGTATCTGATATATATATTTTAATTTTTTTGTAAGTTTGTAACAACAATACTTCAGTTTGGTTTGGATTTTTCAACGAGTTTGTGTTAAGTAATTTAATGTATGTTTGCCTGAATTGTTTACTGGAAGTTTTCATATGCTTTGATTTGTTTGTACTATTTTATGTGGCATTCGTATATCCTTCCAGGGGGTATGTGGGTGTTATACGATAAATAGGAAAATCAGTAATGCAGAAACGCAAAAATAAAAACTAAGAAAACTAGAGACGTCGAAAAATTGGACTTCGATGAAAAAAGAAACCAAGAAAACTAGAAAAATAACATAATATAATTAAAAAATCAAATCAGTTTCGGGAACTCACCTGGTTAAAAGCCCAAGCTTTCGCTTTCTACATGGATAGAAAAGAGACGTAAGAGATGAGTTAAGGACGTAAGAGAGAAGAAAAGAACAAAGAAGTAGGAAAGAGAGAAGATATGAGTTTGGGATGTAAGAAAAGAGAGGAGATAGAGTTTCATTATGACTTTTATAAGAGGAGGAACTAGAAACTAAAACGTGTGAAAACTATTGCAAATATAAAAAAAACATCTTTTTTACGTTTCTGTAAAGTTGTTGTGGTTTTTCTATTTTAAAAAAATAAAAAATGATAACAATATTCAATTAAACACGTTTTAAGAACTTGTTTATGAAAACCACAACAAAAAACATAAAAGAAAAATGGAAACCACAAAAATATTTGATTTAATAATTTAGACCTTTATCTAGCAACTTGACAAAATAATATTCAATCATTTCCACAACTTACAAAATAAGATAATATTTAACTAGACAAATTTAGAATAGTTAATAACTTACAATATAATTTACTCTCCCCCCCCCCCCCCCAAGTATGTTAATTTTTTGTATTTTTAGACATTGGTGTTTTTCTATCATAAAAATTTGCTCTTTATTTTTCATTTTTATATAGGATATTAAATTTTTCTCTTTATGTTTTTCCTTTGTCACAGATATAATATCATTGATATATCTTTGTGATATATTGTCAAGCTATTTGTGTTTTATTATGCTTGTATACGTCTTTCAGTTCCACACATGTGCTTTTATTCTTTTTCTAGTCCAATTGTGTTATAATTGGTTTATATTATGTTGAACACTTGTCTGAAAGTAAAGAAGAAAAAAAAGAAAACAAGTAGAACAGTTAATAGAATTTCAAAAAGGAGCAATTAATAAATTTATTAAAAGAGTAGGCGCTTCTAGTGAGAATCATGAGGAATTAGGTGAAGGTAGTTTTTAATATCATAAAGAAAATTTAAGTGATGAGATTCATATTCATAAGGATATTAGTAACTTGAGTGAGCACGATCATGTACTAAATGCATCCACTTTAAAAAATTTAAGGGCAGACGATCAACTGATCCCTATTGGATATTTATGATCATAGATATTTGGATAATCTTGATAATAAATTAAGGAACATTTTATTTGAAGGCTTATAAAAGAATTGAATCTTGTGTTTCTTTAGACAATGCCTCTTGACATTTTTCATATTCTTATTGTTCTAGAAATTTGAGTCATAGAGAGACTAGCACTAGAAAATGGATGGTTTACTCTAAACATATAAGATAAAGTATATTGTTTTTGTTGTAAGTTGTTCAAATCTAATAGCATACAAAGTGCATTAGCAAATGTTGGATTTAGAGATTGGAAGTATCTTAGTGAAAGACCCAAAATACATAGAATAACATTGAACATATGACTAATATGAGAACTTAGAATGAATTAAGATTAAGATTGAGCAAAATCAAAAAATTGATAAAGATTAACAACAAAAAATTGTAAAGGAGAAAGAACATTAAAGACAAGTTTTGATAAGAATAGTTTCTGTTTTGAAATATCTTGCTAAATATAATTTGGCTTTTCTAAGATCCAATAAGAAACTTTACTAAGATACTAATGGTAATTTTTTGGGATTGATTGACATGATTGCTGAATTTGATGTAATAATGCAATATTATGTTAGACGCATTCAAATCATAAATTTATCATCATTATTTTGGTTACAAAATTTAAAATGTGTTGATTTCTCTGTTTGCCCACAGCGTTAGAAGTTCGATCATAGGGATTATTAAAAATGCAAAATACTTTTCTATTATTCTTGATTGTACTCCAAATTTAAGCCATCAAGAAAAAATGATTTTGTTAGTACAATGTATGAATATGTCAAATACAAAAATAAAAATAAAGGAGTACTTTTTAGGATCCTTGAAGGTAGATGACATATATGAATTGGGACTTTTCAATGAATTATTGAATGTATTTAAGTCTCTTGATCTTAATGTCCATAATGTGATGGTTCAAGGTTATGATAATGGTTCTAATATGAAGGGAAAAAACCAAAGGGTTCAAAACGATTACTTGAAATAAATTCGAGAGTATTATATACGCCACATGCTTGTGATAATCTTAATCTTACTCTTAATGATATGACACATTCTTGTGTTAAAGTTGTTTTCTTTTTTGGAGTTATGCAACACATTTATGCATTATTTTTAAGTTCTCCTAAAAGGGTGAAGGTTTTACTGGATAATGTTTTGGGCTTAACTATGAAATTGTTGTCTAATACTTGTTAAGAGAGTCAAATAAAAAATGTTAAAGCTATTAGATTTTAAGCTCTTCAAATAAGATTCGCTTTTATGGAATTATCTAGATCTTGTGATGATGCCAAGCAAAAGAGTGAAGCGGAAAATTTAGTTAGTGTATTTGAGAGATTTGAGTTTTTACTTGGTATGGTTATTTGATATGATATTTTATTCACTATTAACATGATGAGTAAAAAGTTGCAGTCTAAATCTATATGGATTGACGCTACCATAAAGCAATTAGAAGGTGTGATGGTATTGTTTTAGAAATATAGAGATGAAGGGTTTAGCTTTAATGTGAATATTATGAAAAGTCCTACATATGAGATGAATGTAGAGGAATTTAGAGCTTACATTTCCAACTAGACACTGTATTATTAGGAAAAGACAATTTGATGAAAATGATCACAATGGAAAAATACAATCAGTTGAGGATTCTTTCAGAGTTAATTACTTTCTTGTTGTTCTGGATAGTACAATTGCTTCGTTGAAGAATAGATTTGAACAATTAACAACATTTGAAATTTTTTCGATTCATATTTGATTCAAAAAAGTTGAAGTCATTGGATGATAATAAATTAAGAGAATGTTGCACTAATTTTACAACAACATTTTCTTACGATAACGTGTCAAATGTGGATTTAGATTATCTTTTTTGTAAATTAAAAGTGTTTCAAACGAATTTGCCAAATGAGTTAATGTCATCAATTAAAATTTTAAAATTTGTTAAAGCAGCAGATTGTTATCCAAATGTTTCAATTACTTATAAAATTCTATTGACTATATCTGTGACTGCAACATCAGTTGAGAAAAGTTTTTCAAAGTTAAAATTATTAAAAACCTACTTGAGGTCATCAATGTCACAAGAAAGGTTAAATGATCTAGCTATATTATGTATGGAGAAGGATATATTGGACAATATTGATCTTGATATTATTATTAATGATTTTGCATATAGAAATGTATAGAGAAATTCTTTTTCATGAATCATGATCATCTTTGTGCCTGTTAGTACAACTCTTTGATATTGTTGTTCGATTGTTGTTACTGTTATTTTGTTGTTATTGATACTATTTTTAGTGATTTTATTGTTGCTGACATTTGAAAGATGTTACTAATTAATGTTATGATTATTTAGTATTTTGTTTAGCATTTGGACTTATAAATTGAGTCTCTTACATGTGGATATTAAATTTTAATAATAAAAATATGCTTTTAAAGTTTACAGATTTGTAAATTGCCAATTTCTTATGGCCTTTCTAATTACTTGACCTAAGGCCTATAAAATGTTAGGAATAACCATGATAATGAGTTAAATAACTATACAGTCAAGGACAAATTCCCCATTCATATGATCAAAGAACTTTTAAATGAGCTTCAAAGGGCTACCTGGCTCTCAAAGCCTGACTTAAAGTTAGGGTATCACCAAATTTGCATGTTCCTTCCTAACATCCCAAAGATAGGATTTAAAACCCATGATGGGCATTACTGAATTATTGGTGATGCTATTAAGGCTCACCAATTCTCTTTCCACCTTTCAGAGTTTAAGAACAACAAGTTCAAAACCCACTTAAGAAGATTTCTCCTAGCATTCTTTAATAATATTTTCGTTTAAAGGCCAACATTTGAGGATTACTTGCAACATTTTAAGGATACTCTTAATATTTTAGCTCAAAAACAGTTCCTAGTTAAAGAAACAAATGCCTTTTTAGGGCAAACCAGATCAAATATCTAGGACATATTTTCTCAGGGAAAGGAGTGGCAATTGATCTAAAGAAGTTAGAGGCAATCTTTAAGTGGTTAGTCCCCAAAAATGTGAAGGAGTTAAAAGGTATTTTAGAGCTAATAGTTTATTATAGAAGGTTCGTTAAACCCTTTGGCACTATAAGTAGACTCTTGATAAATTTGCTTAAGAAAAATGCTTTTAATTGGAGTGATGAGGAAGAAAAGGCATTCCAACCACTCAAATTGGCCTTCTCTGTCTTGGTTCTTCCAAACTACTGTAGGCCTTTTATTGTTTAAATAGACGCTTCTGGGAATGGTCTTAATGCCTTACTTATGGAAGAGGGACATCCAATGACTTTCATTAGTAAACCATTAGCATGAAAACATCAAGGACTGTCCAAGTATGAAAAAGAGTTTCTTACTATCTATTATGAATGTCAAATAATAATACCATTACTTGAATGGAAAACTCTTTATTATTACTCAAATCATAAGATTCTCAAATTATATTAGAACATAGAATGCATACTGCCTTCCAATAGACTTGGTTCCTTAAACTGCTGGGGTATAACTTTGAAATTAATTATAAAAAAGCTAAAGAGAACACAGTTGCAGATGCCCTCTCCAGTTTAAATAGCATAAAGCTTTACACAACGTTGGTGTCCAAAGTTCAAGCTCAACTCCTAGAGGATATTAAGATAAGTTAAACAAAGGATAATCATATCCAAAACATGGTAACTAAGCTGAACAAAGAAGATTCCAACAAGAGTCCTTGCTGGTGGAAAGACAATATACCCGGATGGAAGGGAAGACTAGTAGTAGGGAATGATGAACAGCTTAAAACCAAGCTTTTTAAACTCATGAAGGATCAATAGGGGGCTATTCGAGAGTTTAAGGTACTTCTAAGAAACTACATTCACTTTTTCATTAGAAAGGCATCTTAAAGGATATAGAGAATTACATTATGCATTGTCAAGTAAAACCAAAGCAGGTATGTTACAACCATTCCCTACACTTAAGCAATATTAAACAGATGTTCATATGAATTTTATAAAGGGATTGCAATTGTTAAATCATTTTTCTATAATATCAGTTATGGATTGATTCAACAAATACATGTTAGACATGATAATAATCTATATACATGTCTATTATAGAAAAATAGAAATGTGGAATACTGTTACATACCTCCTGCCATTGATGTTGAGAGGTTTCAGAAAAATATGAGAGGGCTCTTCTAAGCTTTTTAACAAATGTAAGAGATGGTGTGTGTAGAATAATCCTAAGCCTAGGGACCCAATCTCCTTATATTCCTTGTTGTCTTCCATCAAAACAACAAAAGGACATGACGGTTCGCAGTGGAAGGACACGAGGTTTCAAAATGAACAAACACGACCCATTAGAAAGGAAACTAACAGATAGCAGTCTTTCACTTGGCTTGTAGATGTAATGTAAAAGTCATAAAACCTCCACTTAATTAAAGAAACCAAATGCACGAATCATGGCGATAAGTCCTCTAAATGTGATTAGTATCTTCCATGTATCACGATGCATCTTATTTCTTATGCCACTTTAACTAAATGAATAAACCTTTATGTTTATTCTACGTCCATAATAGTTGTAAGTCTTAAAATAAAAATGTGTACACCAAAATGAGAAAAACAACTAATTAATAAGAGTTTCATGAAAGTACATACATAAATCACATAGTGGAACTAAGTCCCATTCTAGCAACATGATCTTTAAAACCACCTCCTCAGTCACGTTAACTTGTCGTCGGTTAATAGATGCTCTTCCTTCTGAACAATTATTTGATGTATGCCCCGGCTTTCCGCAACGATAACAGGTGTTTCCAGTTGGTTTTTTATAAGGATTGGTTCTGCTTCTGTCCGCTTCAGG
>JANZLX010000008.1:12342317-12362033 GCA_025531955.1 Erythroxylum orinocense
GGTTCGGGGTCCAACATATGTTATTAATTATTAATAAAATGTTATAAACTATTAATAAAATCGATTAAGATTACATAATAATAATAATAATAATTATTATTATTATTATTATTATTATTATTATTATTATTCTCATTATTCTCATTTTTGTTTCTAATATTTATATGTTTAAATAGTTAAGAATAAATTTAATTAATTTTTATTGTTAATAAGGGATATTTTAAAATTCTTATTATTTTCTTAATTTATCATATTTGCATATCAATTTAATTTTAAAGTATTAACAATATTTAACAAATAATTTTATTTTATTAACATTTAATAGTATATTAATTTACCATAATTCCTTAATGATTGAGAATACAACTATAAGTTTAAATGTGATAATAAATTAGGTATTTTTTATTTTTATTTATTATGTAATAATACTGATAAAAATAATGAATTTATCATTTTATTTACAGTTCATGTTTTTAAAAAATAATCAAGTTTTTTACAATTAATCAATAAAATTGTAAAAATCTAAAATCTAAATAATTTATAGGAAGTAATAATTGGTCAATAAGATACTAAGTCCAAAGAGCCAATGAGATTAAAAAAGTATTTAATTCTTACAAATATTGTAAAATATGAAATAAATAATTTATTAAAAGTAAAATTACTTTATGAGATATTTAGTATAATAAGTTTATGAGATAAAAAATTATTAGCATTGAGAAGTATTACAAAAACATGAATTATAAACAATTTATTGAAGTCATAATTATTCAATAAGATACTAAGTCCAATGAACCCTTAAAAAAAAGAATACTTAACAATGGCAAAAATGTTGATCCAATTGAGTGATAACGAGAGATTAAAATTGACCTCGAATCCAAAAGGTAAATATGAAAAGGTATAATTTTTAATTATTAAATAATTAAAAATTCATATGTCTTATGTTTAGCATAAATAATTTTATTTGTAATACTTCTCTCTTTACCAATTTTAACTAAGTATTTATTTCTCTTTTAATTTTCTGATTGTTTATTTATTTATTTGTCCTCTTGATTATTTGTTTATGTATTTACTTATTTATATACTATATTTTTATTCTTTACTTTTTAATCGCTATTTTATTATTTTATATACTTTTTGTTTTATTTCATATCTTTTTTTTGCAGTTTTTTTGTTTAAATGGCTCTCAAAATCTTTTTTTCTTGCTTTTTTCCTTTTTCTTTTTCTTTCTCCTATTAAAAACAACTTCTATATTAATTAGGGGTAAGACTGTGTCTGAATTATTTTTCTATTAAACAATAAATTAATAATAAAATGAATCAAATGATTTATTAATTAATTTTTTAATTATAAATACAAATGATAAAATAATCATATTAGTTATTATTACTAAGTAGATTTCAATGAAATAATTAATTTATTATGATATTAAACTAATAAGTATATCATTAGTAATTATAAAACATGATAAATTAGTATATTCTTGATTATTAATAACATTTAATATTATTATATTCTATAGACAAATGATATATAAGAAATATTTATCTCATAATCTCATTATATTATGATGTAATTTTTAGGCTTTTTTAATATATAAAATTTTCTTAAATGTTAGTATTTATAACAAAATTTATACTGAGAGTCTTTATAACTTTTAACTTATAAAATATTAGTATTCTATGATTCAATTTGTTCTACGTTTTATTAAACGGAAAAAAGAAAGCAGATTAAATACAAGGAAAAAAAAGTCTACGGAGCTTCTTCTTGTATATTGTATTTGTCTCACTTAAATTTAATTTGTTATTTTCCTTAATTGAATAACGAGGCATGACATGGAATGGAAGCAATTAAAAACCGTCCTTTTTTTCTTTTTATGTATCGTGCATTAACTTTTGGCCTGTACTATTTTTATCCTGATAGTGCATTTCCTTTATGTCCCGAAACATGATGTACCATCTCAATGGAGAAGCATATGTATGGCACCATTAATATGGCGTCATTTTCCAATGGCATTTTTCATGTTATTTAGCTCAGTCACCTGAAAGGCACCATATATAGAGTTGTTTGTCCCACCAATTATGGAGGGCCTGCTTGTATCCTGTTTCAAGGGAAAATTAAATTCAAGAATCGCCAATACCAACCATGTTGATGGAGCTAAATGCCAGCAAGAAGCCACGCTTCTTCAATGTGGTATGCACATGGTCATGCACGTTCATGCCTTCAGACTTTCGATTTTATAGTTAAACAACACCGATCATGTTATATGTAGCTGGTTCCAGTGTACTTTTAGTCCCGAAGAAAAGTAACTGTTTGTTTATTTTATGTTCTTCCTCCGAAATATATTAAGTGATATTTTAAACTGAGAGAAGCGCTTTTAAATCATTTATTTGTTAAAAGATTGTAATATGAAAAGGTAAAGGTATAATTACTCAAGTCACACGATGTCTTTTCTCTATCTTATATAGAAAAGCATTCTCTTCACTTTAGTTTATATATATATTCAAGGGAAATCGAGATGGGATCTGATTTCGACTGCAGTGAAATAATTATAAAATTCTTTCGTATTTTAATTTTTTGAAAAACAAGATCATTTTAATTATATAAAATAATTAAAAATTAAATTATAATAAAATATGAATCTTAATTCGTACCTTATTTCGATGCTTGATCATAATTTCGTCGTATTTCTCGAATCGTTTTTGATACTAGCTCATTTCAATCATCATATTCGCACAAATGACTAGCTTCCAACGGTATCTACAAAAAGAGTTGAAAGAACTCTACAGCTGTTGCAAAAAGGGTTAAGCAAAGAGTACTAACTCAATTAGAGCTTAAGTCTATTTGTAATAGATTTTGGATATTTTAGTAATTTAATTGAAATTAAATTCTAATTTCAATTAAACTTTAACTAAAATTACAAATAATTCTAATAGATATCAATTATTCCTAAATAAGATGTAACATCTTGCGTTGATCCTTATTTATTAAATATCTCATGTTTAATCATAAAGTTTCTTAAACATTACAATCAAGTCCAAATTGATAAAAATATCTTTACTTTCTTTCCTACATATGATGGTAATAGATACAAATCATAAACTTAAATCATATTTATGATTAGATAAATTAAACTCATTTAATTTATCTTTAATTCTCTAATTAAACAATTTATATCCATAGATCAAGATTGATGTCTAGTAACACTAAAAAATTTAGGAATGTTAAAGTAGTTTTGATTAACCTTTTTGTGCATGATTTTTCTGTATAATTTATTCATTTCATTATACAATATTCTGATTAGACATTGAGCATAGAATCAATGTCTACGCTATTTTGAGTACAATCATAGTAATTCTCCACCATTAGCTATTTGTTTAATTAATGACATTTTTAAACTATTTACAAAACGTCATTCCACCTTGATCAAGAATTTTTTAAATCAATACTAGTCGAGAACAATAAAATATTCTTCCTAATTACTATAGAGTGATGAATCCTATTTTGATCACTCAACTACTTCTATATAGTTCATGTTACATCCAATGATTACTGACTGAACTACCTATAATTAGAATATTTCATAAGTAGTATCAAATATAACAATGTCTATACAAGATAATTTTGAAGATCTCAAGTTAAAGAATCACTTACACAATCATCATAATGACAATTTTCATAAATATACAAGTAATGTTCCAAATGGTTTCTCACATAGGTTCAATTCAATGAATTTGATCTCTAAAAAACACTCACACGTTTGTTTAACTTTCTCCATACTTTAGCTTATGAGATCGAATAATTTTTTTATAAGGAAAAACATAATATTTGCTAGTCTTTTATGTTTTATTAATGTTCAGTCTTAATAAAATAATAACTAGAAATAATTTAAGGATAATACATAAATACAATATGAATCTCATAATAATTTTATTTTCAATGTATAATTATCTTACGAACTTTATCATATACATCTAAATATGTGCAAGATAAATAATATCTTTAAATTATTTTGTAACTAAACTACAACCAACCGATTAGTTGTAGAGTATAAACAAATATATATATAATAGATGATGATGAGAGAAGTCCCACAATTAATCAAAACTAACATAGTTGCCAACATCGGTTAACAATTTCAACATTCAAGTGTATTGACAATTAATCAAAACTAACATAGTTGCCAACATCGGTTAACAATTTCAACATTCAAGTGTATTGACATAAAGGTGTAAACTCGCACGTTTTCTCTTATCCATAACTTGCCGGCCAACCTTAAGCCAAACTGTTGAGTAGCTAGTTAACGTTACAAGTTTAGAGGAACAGGATTATCCCTTTGGAACTATTGGTTTTGTCTTTGATTGTAACTCCATTCGTTCTTTTTACTTTAATGAAAAGTCCTTTTATATTTTAGAAAAACAAAGTGTATTGGCATACAACTTAATAAAAGAGAACATGGTAGTGGCTGTAGGAAATTGCAACAATGTAGATCGGTGATAAAATTTATATGAAGTGAAATCAATCAACAAATTGTCGCATATGCTTTTTTAAAATTTATAATAATATATGCATTACAAGAGAAAAATTTTAAAAGATTTTAATCTATAAATATTAAAATAATTAGTCATTTTTATCAAACATGATTACTAAATTTAAATCAAATCGGAAGTAACTATTAAATAGGCTAACATTTTAACCTAAACTATAATAAAAATGGCTCAAAAGAATAAAGTATATTTGCTGAAAATAAAATAAAAATGTGTTAAAAGATTAATTTCATATGACAAAAAGGAAAAAAGGCCATGATTCCTGATACATAACAAGACGAGAAGCTGGGAATTGGAAGCTCTGATTGCCAGAGAAGGTATATAATCTAGCAGGCCTGTGAACACGTGAAAGTGTTAAAAATCAAAATATTTGTTGCGGCTTTAATAACATCAGTGGCCGCCGCGTAATGTCGCTGCTGCCCAATGCCCATGTATTCTAATGAAGGTTTCACGATTAGATTCCAATAAAATATTACACTGTTATTTAGAGAACAAAATTCATACTTCCAATCCAATTTGTTAAGGTATTAAATTCATCAAATAAATGATATATTTATAATAACTGTTAGTGACAACAGTCAATGCTCTGAAATATTTTAATTGTTATATACTAATTAATTGAAATATAGATATAGATTACTTAATTTATACAAATTTCAATTTTTATTAAATTAATTCACATAAAGAATATCTAAATTGTACTTTGTACTTAGTATTAAAGATAGAGTTAAAACTAAATTATTTTAATTGTAAGAATCAAACAAGGACTTAAAGATTTTTCTCACTGAAATACAAAATGTAACAACTAATCCCTTACGAATCAAACTTTGTAAATTTTAACTTACAACGGAGCATCTCTGCTACCATTGGCTAATAAAGTTTCCCAAATTGTACTAACATTGTTCCTAAACAGTTGAAAGCATTTATGATTTGATTTGGTTTCAACATCTCCTAACTTTTATCGATCATAACACCAAAAGTATAATAATTAATCTTAGTATCATAACTATAATAACCAACATCTAAAATTTATCATTAATTTTGGAGAGGATCGATTCATAATCATCCAAGTTAAGATTGGTGTAATGGTTTGGCTATATGATACTTGTATTTGTTAAAATATACCTTTAACATAAGCCTTTATGCAAAAGTACAAGTATTTTTTTTAGGATAACATATTAAAAAGTCGAATCTTTTAAGTTTTTTTTTAAATACAATGCCAAGCTTTTAAAATTTTAAATTGATTAACAAACCTTTTAAAATCTTAATAATTCAACTTACAAAGTTATTTTTTTGATGATTTGACATGTTTATTGAGTATCAAGTAGATGTCTATCTATTAGTCACATCAACAAAAATTAACATTTTGAACATAATTGCTAAGGTTTTGGAAAGACTAGTCACTCAATTGAAATATTTAAAACCTTGGACACTGACTTAAAAATTCTAAAAAGTTATTCACCTTAGGATTATTTATCCCTTTTTCTAAATATTAGATTTTGGTTTGCTGTTTATAGCGTAGGCCTATCTATGTCACATAATCTAACTCTCTAAATAATGAGTGAGTAGATTTTTAGTATGTTAATTCTTTTATATAAGAATAAATGGGACATTCAAAGCTGTAATAACTATAGAACTATCAAATTACTTAGTCACAACTTGAACTTATGGGAGAAGATGATTAAGAAGAGAGTGAGAAAGGATACCTCTATCTCGGAAAACCAGTTTGGTTTCATGCCAGAAAGGTTATGACAGAAGCTTTATATCTCTTTAAAATATTAATAGAATATTACAGGGAAAGACAATGTAACTTACACATAGTTTTTATTGATTTAGAGAAGGTGTATGACAGGGTACCTAAGGAAATCACGTGGAGGTGTTTAGAAGGTAAGAGAGTTCCTATAACCTATACACGAGTTATTAGAAATATGTATAAAGGTGTTAAAACTAAAGTATGATGATAGGAGGAGGTACAAAGCATTTTCTATTGATATTGGGTTGCACCAAGGCTCCTCTTTGATCCCTTTTTAGTTTACAATGGTGATTGATGAGCTCATTAAGAATATCCAAGGAGATGTACCTTGGTGTATGTTATTGATTAGTAGCAGTGATTTAATGGATGAGACAAAAGAGGATGTCAATATTAAGCTTTAATTTTGGATGGATATGTTAAGAGTCGGAGGGCTTTAAATAGAGTAAAATTAATATTAGGTACGTAGAGTGTAACTTTTCAGGACATAGGTGGCTACCAATGTGGAGGTAAAGATTGATTTATAAGTTATACCACAAAAGAAATGTTTGAAGTATCTAGGAACTATCATCCATAGTAATGAAAAGATTGATGAAGACATAGTTTACCGTATCATATTAGGGTAACTTAAATGGAAAAATACGTCTGGAGTTTATATGACAAGAAGATACCACTCAAACTTAAAGGTAAATTGTATCATTTAATAATTAGGTCATCCTTGCTTTATGAGGCGAAGTGTCGGCACATCAAATATGCATATGGTCATAACCTAATGATGACAAAGATGAGGATGATTCGTTAGATGTGTAACCTTACCAAAAGAAATAAGGTAGGAAAGTAATGGTAAGAGAAAAATTAAAGGTGACTAATATTATTAAAAAATTAAGAGAGATAAGGCTAAGGTAGATGAGACATTTAGATACTCCAATAAGGAGATACCAAAAGATTGTACTTAGAGATTGTAAGAGAGAAAAATGAAGGATTAAGAAGAATTATAAGAAGTGATCAAGAATAATATGACTTGGGTGTAACTTATCAAGGACATGACCCGTAATAAAAAACTTTAGTATACTAAGATACGGATAAAGGATCCCTGAGAAAGAGATCTTTTTCCTTCTCGTAAGTTTTTTAGCGTTTTCCTCTTGTATTTGGCTTAAACATTTAAATATGTATTACTTATCTCTTAGTGATTTAGCTAAACATTTCCCTACTTAACCTTTTTATTATCATCATCATCAACATCATCATTAATATTATTATTAGTATTTTTCTTGTAATGAATTTTTTATCATATTATTTAGTTTATTACTTACTTTATATTTTATTTATTAAGTATTTATTTATTTTTTATTATTATAATTATTGTGTGTGTATATATATAAATATAAACAACTTCTCTATTAGTTAAGGACAAAACTGTATACTACTAAATCTTCTCAGATCTTACGTATCAGCAAAATTTTTATTGAGTTGTTGTAATTAATACACTTCAACCTATTAAACTCATATGATTATAGAATTAGAATTATAATTAATATTTAAACTAGAGTTTCGGGATGGGTAGGAGGCTTGAAATAGTTCATTATGATGATTTGAATGGTACATCCTTCACCTTCAAACGATTTCAAAAACTCAAATTTAGTCACACAATTCTAGTTTGATCGAATCTTAGATCAAGTTTAAACTACATCCTCAAAAAATAGTTGGACCAGGTTGACGACTAAACCGACCTAATCTATTTCCCTCTTTTATATCTTCCACTCAAACTTGATTGAACTTGTAAAATTAATACTTTTTTTAACTGAATTTCAGTTTAATAAATTTTGTACTTAATTAAAGTAGTCTTTTAGAATGAACATATTAAATCACATTTTACTTTTTCATTGGAGGGGACTGATGAATTTTGCATTGTTAAGATTTTTAAATTTTAAAAATAAGAAGTATAATTATGTCACTAAAATTATAACACTTATCTAAAAACATATTTAATTACATTTTTAATAACGAAGTATATAATAATGCACAATTCTGTTTCATTAAACTGATTTCAACAAATACAAGCACTTTACTTTCATTAAAAAAGAAAATCATGTTATCCATCCGTTGCAATGAACTGAAGAAAAAAAGAAGAAGAAGAAAACGAAAGAAACAGCTCAAGAAATCGCAAAAGATGGACAGGAGACCTTAACACAAAGTTGAAAACTGGCCTTTCCCAAGCTACTTGACTTAAGAGTTGAGATCAACTTGTGTCTCTCTCTGTTGATAGAATTGCAGGCATCATCTCAATCCCCAGCAATAAAAAAAGCATGCCCTTTTGACTTCATTGCATGTCAACCGGCACTTTACTGCGAAAAATATATATAACCTCTTTCACGTACGCTACCTTTTAACTAGGGGCCAAATCATATCAAACGCCGACCCATGCTTCATAATAATAGGAACATCCTTCTTTAATCCATATAAGGTAAATATAACATCCTATGACTAGTTACATAGATTGTAAGGCTGCTTAACCGAGATGGGTGAAAGTCATTTAATACAGGAACTGCCTCCCAGTGTACGTCTGCCCAAAGGACCAACTGGCAGGTGCAACGTTGTAGGACACCACACTACGCCCATTGCTGGTTGTTACTACAAATGAAAGGCTCTGTCCATTAAGGTAGGCATTGCTCTGCCAGTTTTGGCCCCAGTTTCTTGACATTGCTTGCCACCTAGTTCTTGAACCCTTGATAGCCACCGAACGCACATCACCGGCACCTCCTACGTTAGTTATAAGCACTAAATTGAAGTATGAATGGCCGTTTATGGTGAACCTGATGCCTCCTCTTCTCCTGCACCTGACCCTGAGTCCATCACAAGGCACGCGAGCAATGTCAAACGAATATTCATTCCAAAATCTATGAACTGCTGCCTTCTGAGAGGCTGGGAACAAATTTGAAGAAATGAGTGTTAATAAGCTTACCTTCTATAAATTACTGGGACAATACCAGCTCTATACTGAGCAATTCTTAGGAAGATAGGTTGGGAGAGATCAAAATGGTGGTTAGGAGGATCACACCAGCCTCCTGGTGGGCAAAAGTTAGTGGCTGTAACGATAATGGAGCCAGGAAGACACCACTGTCCGTCATTCACGCATCTGATCTCAAAGCAAGCACCACAACTTAAGCCATCATTGAACAATGCAGTGCTCAGTGCAGCTGTGTTCACTCCATAGCCCTGACTGTACAGGTTTCCATAGCCACACGCCCCTCCTGTAAATAAAACTGAGTATGTTAGCATCACATTATTTGCTTCTAAAAAACAACACAAGTATCACGGATATATGTACCCATTGTCCCGGAGGCGTCACCTCCTCCATAGAAAGTGGCATGAGCATTTATCCAACCTCCAGAGTAACCTTTAACAGAGGAGACAAATGAGAGAAACACCACTACAAGAAGTCCAATAAATGCCATAAATTCCTACAGAAACCAAAAGTCACAAAATTCTTTAGCATCTTGT
Source organism: Erythroxylum orinocense (assembly GCA_025531955.1). Classification (NCBI taxonomy): domain Eukaryota; kingdom Viridiplantae; phylum Streptophyta; class Magnoliopsida; order Malpighiales; family Erythroxylaceae; genus Erythroxylum; species Erythroxylum orinocense. Next base: position 12,352,113 of record JANZLX010000008.1, read on the forward strand.
AACATTGTGCGAAGATCATGGATTAAATTGTGAAAACAGTAGGAGACCAGAAACGGAAAGAAAAGGAAGATTGCTCATTACAGGAAAATGGAGCTAGAGAGAAGTTGCGGTGAGGGAGATTGTGAATCTGGGAAGGAACTTGCAAGGAATAAATAGAAGTAGCAGTCAACATCTGACTTGACTGACAAAGTGGCAACTTTTTAGCTGTAGGGACCAGACCATCCCATTGTTAAGTGTTCATTTTTTTTCTGGCAGAAGTGGTTTTATGGACTGAAACCGTGTGTTGTTGATGACTTTACTGTGAAAAAGAGTTCGTGTTGGGGACTGGAGGATAGAAGTGAATTTGGCACTACCTTTACAAATAATGTGCGTTCACTTACTATTTTTACTCCTTTTCTCTTTTCTCTGAAGCTGTAGTTGGTTACAGGAGAAAGACAGTAGTTGGATTGGTGGACCACCGTAAATGAGTCTCTCCATCAATTCATTGAAGAAAGTGTTTTTTACCTCTACCGTCCAGGCTTTGTTTTGTTTTGTTTTCCAACTTTCTCAAATTCCAACAGACTGCTGAACTACAGAGTGTATAAGCCGTTTGTCTCAACATTTACTTATGTATCCCCGTGCGAACCTTGTACCTTCAAGCTTTAAAGAGACCACTAATGTTTGAAATCCCATTTCGCTTTCCATTATAGCGAACCAAACCACAACAGAATAATTGTAGCTCAATTTGCAATTTGAAGAATGACAAGCATCTCTTCAAATGTGACAAGTTTTGTCAGTCTAAAAGGACCAGTCCCAGTTTCCGAGATATACAGGTCTTGCTTTCTCCATATTTACAGGTTTTTTTAAATGATTCCTTAAAGCTAACATTGTCAATCTTACATCACATTAGATATTTTAAGCTTCGAGCTTGATTAACTAGTACCTTCCTATCATCAAATAATTTTTGTAAGATGATACAGAAGTCCTTGTAATAATCAGTTGTTAATCATCTATTGCCTATAAGGGTGATGTTGGTAGTTATTGAGGCGGGATACGAGCACATGATAATGTTCCCGCGGAAAGCTACTCTTCTACTAAAGGTCCTCCCTCATTAATAAGTACAGTGGATGGTGGCTTTGTAAGCCATGAATTTCACATCATGTCATGTATCATGACCTCATTATCTTCCTTCTTGCATGAAAACGTTTTAAGAACACATTCTCAAGCAAAGTTTCTGTACTTTGGACCAATTGATGTTTAGAATTATGGGTACTACTAAGCTCTAAGATCAACTAGCCATGTCAATATCTTCAGGATCAAACCTAAACATGTGCAATAATTTCAATGCACAAGGACGCATTAGCTGTTGAATCCCCTCCGCCACTATACAGTACAGAAGTACGATCCAATAGCAAGCAAATGGCTGAGTATGCCAACCTGTCAAGATATGCTGAATTTACCAAGCACTTTATACAGTAGAATTATACTAAAAAAGAATACACATCCTTTTTCTTATATAATTGAGTACAATTTATTGAATTTATGTTATTATCTTACAGGTTTACAAGTTTATTTTCACGAGATAACGGATTGACATCTATGTTGATGAGGTTTCGTGTTGTGAATTGTAATTGTAAGTGAGGGAGGGTCCTTTGCATGAATTTATGGTGGAGGTTTTGGCTTAGCATGATCACCACATATTTTATTGCCCATAATCGCTTTTTCACTGTCCTTGGAGTCCCTGATGCAGTAACTTCTGCATGCGGGTGGGTAAATGTTTGAAGCTTTTGTATTTTTTTTCCCCTTTTTTAAAGTTTGAGACATTCTTTGAGACATTCTTATGTTGCAGAGAATAGAATGTTTAACCTACTCATCAGTACAATTTTACAGAGATTTGCTTTGATTTCAAATTTGGTATACATTACAAGAAAAATGGGTTTTAACGACAGAAATTACTAACAAAAAATAAAGATTTTCTATTGGGATACAAATTTGGTGATGGAAATTACTAACGGAAAGAGTCGTTAGAGAAACAACTGTAGATAAAATTTAGGGACGGATAAAGTGAATCCATCACAAATCTAGCGACAGAAATTTGTATTTGCATTTTTGTCGCTAAATTAAGGTAAATTTACTGACGAAGTTTGAATATTTCATCACTAATTTGCCGACAGAATTACAATATTCCGTCAATGAATTTAGAGATGTTAAGTTCCAGGTTCATCGCTAAATTTACTGACGGACATAAAATATTTCGTCGCTAAATTTACCGACGGAAAATATTATTTGTCACTAAATATTTACCGAAATAATATATTATTATGTCGAGAATGTAGCGACGAGGTTATATATTCTGTCAATAACTTAGCATTGGAATGATATATTCCGTCAGCACTCCATTGTTAATTAGTGACGGAATATTGTATTTCTGTCGAGAATTTTAATTATGATAAATTTCAACCGCAATTTCTTACTTCCTACTTGAGTTTTCTGTTGATAATGTTATGATTTTTGTTGTACATTAAATTTATGTAAATAATATATAACATTGATTGATAAATGTAAAGTAAACATTATCTTGAATGGTATAATAAAAAATTATAATGTACACAAATAAGTACCTTGAAATTACTGTAATTAAGAATTTATACAAAAACTTAAGAGTATCATACTATCATTACATTCACTTATCCAAAAGCTATGCAAGTGGTGAAGGCGAATGCTCTGACTGCTGCGATGAGGTCCTGTGCCTACCGTTCAACTCATCCACCTCATTACGAAGTTGGGTTATGTACTCCATCAGCCTCTCTACTATGCTCTCTAACTGAAGGACTCTCTTATTTGATGTAGACTGCCTACTAGATCCAATTGTAGTGGATGTGAAGAATTGCGAATAACATGTGTTTGCAAATGAACCTAAGTCAAAAATTCTTCCACGGTGGTCCCTACCACCCACTGCATCAAGATATGCCTGACTCTCATCAATAGTTTCAGAGTTCTGAGACCATCGTTCAATGTTTTCTTGTATTTGGTCTTATCATTATAATTATTTATGTTAATAAGTGATACTTTTTAAGAATTAATATTAAAATATAGATTTTACGTAAATGAACTTGTCTGCATCGAGTGTTGATGAAGGTCACATCATCATGCTTCCTGGTGTGAGTGTTCAAAATGAGCTGGCATGGTGTAGGCTTCCTGCCCATAAACTTTTCATGCATCAGAAAAAATTATTATAAGTGAATTACAATTTACAAAAAATTAGATAAAATTTTCTCTATTATTATGATATGTACCCCCTGTTAGACAAAAAAAATTAACTTAACAACACAGCTATTAATGACACCAGACATTTATCAGATTATTATTCTCCATAATGCATATATATTTTCATTTTAAATTTCATACATCAAATTACATTGAAACCAAATTTAATATATCAAAGTACAAAAATCAGGATATAAGTGTAAAGTTTTGATACTTACAAGTTGAAGTACATGATCCTAGTGGATCAAAGATCCTTCACTGTGTACAAGTAGACTCTCTCCGTTTGGTCCTTCACATTGTTGATAGAATTGCACTCTGAAACGGATATTGCCTCAAGTGATGCCCAATACTGCTGCCAATGAATCTATATTTCTTCAGATATATATGGTGGTCGTACACCATTTTTGTGTATCAAAGCAAAAAGTCTCTATAATGTGTACGAGCTCACCTCTCCCATACATTATAAATTACAGCATCAAATTTTGGATCTAACAAAAATTCTTTCTAAAAAAAAAGAAAAAATATTATAAATACTTATAAACGAAAATATTTATCTAATTAATGTATAAAATTAGATAAAATAAAAAATATTAAAGAATATATTTTGTGTACCTCAAACTCCTGATAATAAAAATCCTTTGTCGGTTGAGAGACATTTTTCCATACATAACCCTCAAGGTCTATTCTCTCCTTGAACTTGGATGAGATATTTCTTGAGCATGTTCCAGACGAAACCAACCTAATATATAAGTTATTTTAGATCATTTTCAAATTAAAACCTATAACTTTAGTATAAACCTATGGTGTTATCATATATTAGAATTTTACTTACAAATTGTTGACAATTGTGATGCATGTTCTTCCATCAACTCCCTTAGCTCTAGGTTAGAGGTCGCCTCCTTCATCCGCAACGTTTACCCCTGATATCTTTGTAGGTATAGGGTTGGTGGATAGCATGGAAATAAGTACATAAGGTGATGCCTCGTCTAAATGTGCAATAGCATCTATAGAATGTGATGCTTCACCTGGAAATGCACTGGCTTCTCCAAATTGTTTTAACCTGAGCCTTGATCGCATCATGTCCTATTTTCTCTTTAGTGACATGTTTTTAACTTGAAATTCACATTTTATTGAATTTTCCAACAATAAAGCAATATAAATTCAATATATAATGATATATTGTTGATGCAATAATAGATTTATTCATATAATATTCTATTACAAACACGAATTAATCGCTATCAGCACTTAATTGTAAATCAAAATCATCGTCACCTTCTTTTTTCGAAGCATTATGATCAAACTTAGGCTACTCTTTAGATCTCTTGCATTCCTCATCCTCTCCGGATGAAATTTCAACATATTCATTATTTGGATCGTTCAAAGATTCATTCTCGTCATATGTTACACATGCACTTATTTCATAAACATCTTTCTGAAATGCTTCACTTTCAATTTTATTATTTTCTCCTTTTCCATGTAATTAAAAAACATCTCTAGTTTCTACTTTGTATACGACCAACCAATCTGATTTATCTCGTTGTAAGCTGAAAAAAGGGACATAATACTCCTTGATCACTTGCATTGCTAACACGAAAGGTTCAAATTATCTAAATCTTCTTCGCTGGTTGATTTCAACTAGATTGTATCGATTGTGCGCTTTTGTTCCAATATTAGGAGTTGGATAAAACCATTCACACATAAATATTATAATTTATTTTTATTGGCAATACAAGGTACTCAATACACGAAAGGTTGAACATCTTGACAATTCAATAAAATGTAACCATGAGCATCCTCTATTTCTTTTATTGTTAACATTCTTCTTATTGAACGTCTATATGTTTGTCATCGATATGTGAAAATGGATAAGTTACTATCATCATCACCCGTTTCTCCCCCATTGTCATTACGAGGAGCTTTTCTTTCTCTTGTGTGTGCATGCGGCTTAAAATAATGTGAACAAAATATACTTGCTTCCTCCACTAAATAAGCATTACATATTGAACCTTAAACTCTAGCCTTATTTTTGACGGTTTTTCTTCAAGTGATGCAAATACCTATATTACAAATAACGTTATTACAAATTTGTGATTAAAACATGCTATAAATTTTATTTAAATATTAATTATAATTACCTCTCAAATGGATACATCCATCGATATTGAACCGGACCAGCAAATTTAGCCTTGTGTGCTACATATGAGTAGATACTCCATACAACCAAAGAAGCTTGGAGAGAAAATCCCTTCAATTTGCACAAGATAACTAAAATTTCCTTTTCTAGTTTTTTTCATTTCAACCAACTTTATTTCAGATGATGTTAAGTTTTTGAAAAACAAACTTAATTCTATTATAGCTTCCTAAACCTTATTCGGTAGTAACTCTCGAAATGCAATTAGAATTAGCCTTTACGTAAACACATGATAATTGTGACTTTTCATCCCAAATAATTTGTACTTTCCTCAAGTCCACACACCTTACCAAGTTCGAAACTTAACCATTGGGAAACTTTAGAATTTTCAACTATTCACAGAAAATTTCCTTCTTTTTTTGTCCAAAGTGTAACATGCTTTTGGAAATTTACTGGTGCGAAGATATATATCTAACTCATTCCTTCTACAAAAAAGTTTCAAATCAACTCGTGATTTTGCATTGTCCCTTGTCCTCCCTTTAATGTTCAATATGGTGTTGGAACCAATTGTCAAAAATATTTTTTCCATTATGCATCCCATCTAGATTATGACGTATTAAATTACTTTTCCAATATGGCAAATCCCCAAAGATACTTCGTTTTCTTCAACTAAAGTTTTTACTAATGCTTCTATTAACTTCTTCAACTTTCAAGTTCTGTAACTTTCAGCAACCATAATTCATCAATCTCATGCAATATTTCTTCACCAGCTTTGTGAGGTGGAGGAGGTATTTGTACCATCCTATGCTTAATGAACTTTTGTTTATTGCACCTAAATAGATGATCTGGAGAAAGAAATTTCTTGTGGTTGTCAAACCAAGATGTTTTAGCCCTGTTAGGAAGATAAAACGCATCAAAATCATTGCTACAATAAGGACAAGCCAATTTCCCATCTGTGTTCTATCTAGACAACATAGCATATGCAGGGAAATCACTAATAGTCTACATCGAAGCTGCTCTTAACAAAAAAGTTTGTTTAAGAGACATCATATGTCTCCACACCAAGTTCCCAAAGATGATACAATTCAAAGACCAATGGTTGTAAGAATACATCAATTTTATACTTTGGATTCATAAGCCCTGGCACAATCACTGTTAAGAAAATATATCTCGCATTCATACACATCGATGGAGGAAAATTATAAGAAGTAATTATGATTGTTCATGATGAATATTGTTAGCCGGATTGATCAAAAGGTTGGAATCTGTTTGTCTACAATCCCAACCTAGCATTTCGACTTTCAGCTGTAAACTCAAAATAGGTGTTATTGAACTGTTTCCATACGAGTGCATCCGATGGATGGCTTATTATTCCATCTTCCTTTTCATGTTCATTATGTCATCTTATAAAAGATACAATAACATCAGAGTCATATAGTCTTTGAAGTCCTAGAGTTAGCGGAAAAGAATACATCTACTTCCAGGGTATTCATTTCTGTTTCATATAACGCTTTTTAGGTTTAAACCTAGATTGACTACAAAATTTGTACTCTTGTAATTTCACATCATCTCCCTAAAACAACATACATCCAAAATTTCAACATTCAATTTTTTTCAACTAGCAAATCAAGACCCCTAATAAGTTTCTTCATATTGTAGATATTATCAACAATTGTATGATCAGGAGGCAATGATTCATTAATTATGCCAAGCAAGAATTTTATCCAAACTTCGATTAGAAATATGTTCTTCAGACTTTATGTTCAATATTTGAGCAATTGAAGATAATTGAGTCATGGTCTCATAGTCATAATTCTTGGTCAACTGATTTTAGCATGTCAAAATACTTTTCTACATATGGGTGCGGTTCTTCTTCAAGATTTTCTATATTTACCTTAAAGGTATAACTGACTCCTAAGCTCCTAAGTTCTCGTTGTGACTCCTAAGCTTGTTGAATTTTTCACTAATAAGCCTTATGGGAGTTGTATCACGTGTTTCCAACCTATATACCATCCTAGGGGTTTATTATGCAAAGAATTCTCATGTCAATTATATGAATTTCTTATGTTAATACTAAGTTTGAATTAATCACCTATAAGTTGAAGTCTTTACATTTCAGTTTAAACCATGCCCACACATAAATACTTAGATTATTAAACCCTAGCTTAAAATATCATCAATCATTGTTATAGGTAAATATTCAAAGAACAATACAAAATTGATCTCATTGTAGACATTACTTAGTTAAAAGACTTACCTTGTAGACAGACAATCGCAAACGACAAAGAAGAAGAATGAGGTTGGACAGGTATCGAAGTTCTTCAACACAGAACGTGACTTGCATGAAATACAATATTAATCCTTGTTAATGAGTGTATCATGTCATTTTCATATCATATTTTGTTAAACTATAAAATATAGTTCAACATTAATCCTTGTTAATGACTATTATCAAGTAAATTGACATAACTTGATGCATTTTATGTTTCAAAAAAATCAGGGACATATGGATTTATATTTAATTAATTTTTTTTAAAAAACTTGTCCCTAAATTAAAATTGGGTTTTTTTTGTGTTCATTTTTTAATTAGATTCATAATTAAATGCATAACTAAAAGGTAATTTAGATTTTTTTAGAGTCTAAAACTTAAGATAGGGATCACATTATAGATGAAAATATTACATTGAACAAAACTGTACTTACTTTATTTGCAAAGAGATTTTGGTGTAAAGAAGAAGAGAAAGATAGAGTTGTTATCAATTTCATTGGTGACATCTACATCAGTCTACTTATAGATATTTTTAAACACCAATAGGGAAATAGAAATGGGTTTTTTTGAAGCTCTCATTTATACACTTAATTATTCATAAAATTTTTTATTTTTTATTTATAAATCTAATAATGGTGTTACGCCTTAAAGTGTTAGACTAGTAAATAATTCAAAGCTAGCTTAGGGAAGACAAAATAATAGTTAATCAAATGATGCATGGTATAAGTTGTACTTGATTTTAGTTATTTATTTATAGCATTTAAAGTGACTTTGATTTGTTAGAACTATGTGTAAGTTGTTTTTTCTAAGATTTGTTGTTCTTTCCGACTAATGTTGTGACAAAGAGATGCCAACTTTTTTTTAGTTTTATTGCAATATAATTAGGCTTATCTTGCTTTTTATATGATATTTTTGTTCAAAATGATTTGTACTATATTCAATAGGTTATGTGGAATATGGATCTTTGTATTATAATTTAGAACTTGAATAGAAAAGATATTTAGGATTTCTTTGTTTTCTCTTTTGGCCCCTTTATAAAATAAATTATAATTAGATGAAGCATTTTATTAGGTTTCTTACATTTTAGCACTATGTTAATTGTTTACCTTTGTGTTATGTCCTTAAATTTATGGTTCTATGTTATAGTTGTAGGTTTATAATTTCTTAGGCCTCTTATTAATGCTATGATAAGTTTTAGTGTTTTGGTTAATGTTCATAATGAATTAGATGAAAATTTTGTCAAGAGTAGATAGGTCATGTTGTATCACTTCTCTTTATTTTTGGTTATTTAGCTTGATGTTTCTTAGTATAAAAGTTCATGAAGTTCATCTTTATTAGAAATTAAGTTAGATTTTTATTTAGTGATATGATGACTATACTTACAATATTTTAATAATATAACTTTTTGTGATATGCATTATAAAATAATTTTAAAATTTTATTTAAAAATCCATTTCTTTTATTTTATGTCATATTTTGTCTAAAATTAAAACATCTTTCACTTTCTTCAAATTCCAAACTCTAGCAAACTCACTTCTTTAATTTAGGTCTAATTTTAAAAAATATTTTTATTTATAAAATTTTTAGGTCAATTTCCATTCATCATTTAAGTACATTAAAAAGATCTTAAAATATAAATATCCAATTTCTCTAGCCTTCAAATTATTAGCTGATCATAAATTATTATAACTAAAACAACATAGTTTTACAAATCCTTTGTGAATCTTTTCTTCCTCAAATCAATCCCTTCAATTCACTATATTTGTTTCAAAACCTAAATAACAATTGTGAAATCTTTAACACCTTTTGTCGAACATTTCATCTCTAAATAACATTTCATTTTGTAGGCAACCTAAATTCATCTCTAAATAATAGAAAAACTATTTAGTCTTTAGACATGAAAAACTATTCAACATAAACACATTCAAACACATTTAGTCTTTAAAAAAAAGACATGAATAGCAAACCTGTTGGATCCCGTTTCCGGAACCCAACTCTCTTGCTCAAACATACATCTGTTGGACCCTGCTTGATTCCAGAGTCCAACGCTTGCTCTGAAAATCATGAAACTGAGCGTGCATATTACCTCGAAGGGTTCTTACATTAAACCCTCAATAGCCATCATAAATTTTTTTTCCTCATCCTTATAACATCCTAAAAATTCACTCACAAATTGTTCTATGGTGTGCTCATACAATCAGTCACTATGCTTGAACTCAATTCTCCTACTTGCGAACAGAATTTGGAAGTCTTCAAATCATAATTTCAATTT
>JANZLX010000008.1:12390329-12410098 GCA_025531955.1 Erythroxylum orinocense
TAATACACTTGGCCTGGCCGGTACTTTTCTTCACCCAAATAACACAACCCCCATGCTCTTCTATCTCGGATCTGGCATCAGTAAGTCGGATCTGTCGTCGACCTCCTTATGTGGGAGTCCTCACTGGTTCTCAAGTTGGCGGCATGACCCGAGTGCTCCAGAAGGTTTCTCGGTTTGAAGCCTTGGCTTCTCCCTCTTGGTTCATGTTTTGACCCACGAGTCTTTTCCCTTCTCCCCATTGACTAGGTTTAAGAGAAATAGGTCCCGACGTGCTTCCTTTTTCCTTGATGGTCTAGTTCTTTTCTTCCATCATTTGGGTTGTATTCATAAGGGCCTTAAGCCCCATCGGTTTCCTCAAATGAAGCTCAGCTCTGATCTCTGTTGTCAACCCCTTAACAAAAGTGGATTCTGGCACCTCCACAAGTAGCATCGTTAGCGGTGCCGAGAGCTTCTCAAACTCCCTCCGATAGTCGGCCACTGACCCATGTTGTTTTATATCTAAAAACCTTTCGCACAAGTTCTTAGTTTAAGTTTGGCCGAACCTCTAAACCATCTGCTGTTTTAAATCACTCCAGCTGCCGAATGGTGTTCTCACATCAGTCCATCGAAACCAAGCGAGAGCGTCCTCTTCGAAGTTGATTCTGGCCGCCATTAACTTTTCAGCTTCGCTCATTCGATTCATTTTGAAGAACAGTTCTTCTCGATATAACCAATCTTCCGGATTCGTTCCATTGAATAAGGGCATCTCAAGACGCCTCCCAATACGCCATGATTCTGAGTCCCCAATCATCATCTGATCAACATTTTCATTTGCTGCTGGGTATGTGCCACCGTAACCACTTACCATTTCTTCCACTCCCATAGGTACTCTCATTCTTTTCTTTTTCAACCAAGCTAGACCCTTCTTCTTGTTCAGTATTCTTTCCTTTACCTAGAGATTTACTTCCCCCATGCACCGTTCTCTGTTGTTCACTAATTGTGGCCATTATTTGGGTCACTCCTTGGGAGAGTGTGGTGAGAGTCTTCTCTATCTCCAAAATTCTCTCAACAACTCTTTCCACTACTGGAATCTTACTTAACTCTTCCCTGATTCCTTCCAATTCTTTCTCAATCGCTTCCATTTTACCGTCAGAGTTCTTCGGAGGCATGGCTTGCTGGCTCTGATACCAATTTCTGATAGGATACTACATTATGTAAAAGAACAACAAGATTCAATCAACTCTTGTAGTATTAAGGAAAAGGGAATTTCATAAAATGGTAGCAGTCTTTTGAGAGGACTGTGGCTCTCCTTAACAACAACCAAATTCACATGTCCTCACTCCTAGCGACAGCCTATATGTACCTTTTCCAGATTCGAAAGTAACGGCATAACAAACATAACAAAATAACAATAACGTAATGAAAGGGAAAGATAACAAAATGCCATATGTTCGCTCTACGATCAGCCAACAATCCCCTCATTCATGGGCCTTCTTTTCCTAGAATACGTGAGTCAAATCGGATGTCTATCATATTCCAATAACAAAATTATTTTGCATAAAAAGCAGAGTTGTAAAAGGAAATTTAGTATAGCCAAAGATGAAAATTAACAATTGAGAAGCACCTCATTTAGAATGAAATAACTCTGTACATGAAACAGCTGCAGCAAAGAAATGCATTAAACAAGTTTCAATCATCATACTGATCAGTATACAATGAAGAAGGAAGCATACCAGGGTATTGAATCAGTGCCTGTGTTCCACCACTTTTCTCAAATACTGCAATCTTCTGGACAGTTCCAAAAGCAGAAAATACCTGTAACAGATCAAACAGCCACAACATATATGAGAATAGTTCACACCAAAATAGCAATTCATGACAAAGAAATGAGTAAGGGCATTACTTACCATGTGAAGAACATCCACTGTCACGGCATATTGCATATTTTCTATTGCAGCAAGGAGATGACAGCTTGTTAAAGGATACTTAACACCAAAAAAAAAGAAGTATTTAACAAAGGAGTACACATGGAAGTACATGCATAGGTCCCTCCATTGCAGTGGGATTTACAGGGAGATATGGATTTGTGTAGTCCCTAAAAGGTATCAGGCAACCACATGTATCAATCAAGACAGGCTCCTAAACACTAGCAACAATCCCCATGCAGAAAACATTTAATACGAAAAACATGCTAAACAGCATAAAGAATAAATATAGTACACAGAGATATAAGAAAAGATAAAAATAAGCAAAGGTCAAAGGATCACAAAAATTAACAGAATTAAAATATATGTACTGTGTGGGGTGGGGTCCAAAAGAAACAAGAAAATATCAACTAAAGACGTGTAAGGATGGCCCAAAAGAAAAATTTTGTATTGTGTGATCACTTTTCATTTATATCAGGTGATCAATCTTGAGTATTCATGTCATATGATAATAATAGACCTCTCAATTCATCAGGCAAGGAAAAGAGCTAAAATACTCAAAAAATTTAATCATAAAAGAAGGAAGCTAAAATAAATATTCCAAGACTCAGAGAAGCAGATAAGAAACCAATAGATATACTAAAAACAACACTTAAGGCAACATAAGAGCATGCAATGTAATTTATAATCTTTTGCCGGATATGTAGTGCTTCATTCTACGCAAAAGTAAGGTGAACTGTCTATGATGCCATGAGCAAAGGCAATTAAACTACAGTCAAAAGATGAAGAAAATTACCAAGTGGACATGCTAACACATCTGTGTTCTGGCCACCAGGCTTCACTAACCCCCTAGGAGACTAATGCATGCACACCAAATAGCAAGAAGCCAAGTGCTGAATAAATAATGTAAACAAGTAATAATGACATTTGGGTCACAGACAGGATAACAAATATTAGAATTGACAGCTTGGAACCTTATTACCTGCTCCTATGAGATTGAAACTTGATATTAAGGTCAGTATGAGCAGAGTATGAAATCCAAAGGTGACATGAGCCAACATGCTCAGGAAGCAAGTATCTGAATTGGTGTTAAAATGGCAGGATAAAAGAAACAAAACTAAGAACATTTGACAAGTTCAAAATTCAAATTAAAGATGACTGTCTTTATGATAATATGCATACCTTGGTATGCTTCTTCCATCTAATGCATTCCTTGCGGAAGATGCAGTGTCAGCATCAGTGAATTGAATAAGTCCCTGTTACAAAGTTCCGTAGGTTTAACAGTGATCTGAAAGTGAAAACAAAAAACTCAGAAAATCAAAAGTAACTTCTAACATGTCACATGAAAACCAGCAGCCTTTTCAAAATTGGCAATGTTCTATACAAATCCAAAAGCAGAAAACACCCGAAGCGCCATTCAATACAAAAACCTTAATACACAATAGTTAAAAGAATTTGAGAATACACGTTTTGGTCCATACCAAGAAGTGACTAATCAAATGTAGAAAAGAAGGTCAATATATCAAAGATATGTGCATAACGGGCAACTGTACATGAATGCTCAAGACAGACGATAGAAAGCAGTATGAAGTGTCCAACAATTCTCCCAAACTGTACCAAGCAGAAAAAATTCAATAAGGCATTGCCACAGTGATTCAACCATCTTGAAAATTTAAGGACTTTGATGAATAAAAAAAGAAAGAAAATGAGACAACCAGTTTGCTTGAGTAGTAGAAAGGTTCCATTTAAGCACAGAAGATGTGATCAATAGAAGCAAAACATTCCAAATTTAATTTCAGATGGGTCACAATCGGATTGCAGATTGCTATGCCATTTCACCACTTTTTTACAGGATGTCAAAGGAAGATGGATACTAAAAATCTGAATTGGCTTAAACTAACAAAGTACATTAAATTTAACATCTTTAAGGCAAAAAAATAACAGAAATTGCACACAGTGTATAAAATTACAAACATAATCTGCTTTGCCATACAGAAAATTCTGGCAACAGTAATGTTTAGGTCACAAATGAATAAAGAGTAGGACTTCCATTCTCGCACAAAACTAATGACATTAAGAATGTCACACTGTGTCTTCAAAGACAACTTAGACATTGACTAGTGTGGCATGTACCAAAAATGACAATATTATTGTTTAAAGCTAGCCTCCTAAATATAGCTTCATCTTCCTTCAACAGAATATTCACCAACTATCAAAACGAGCTCATTTCTAGCCAGCTTTGTTACATTCAGAAGCCCTCAAATGAAACAATTAACTAAATTGCCAGTAATAAAAATTAAATATCAGGTGAAGAAAACTTACCAAGTGACTGACATCAATGCTCATATCACCAGCTTCAACACCCTCAATAGTCACTAGTAACACATTTCCAGGAACATCGCCTGGACTCTTGTTGTTGACAATTTCATGTCTATTAGAGTACTGAATATAAACTGTTTTACCACGAACCTGGGCTGGCTCTGAAGATGATGCATAGTACGATAACATTTGAATTGCCTGATTTAAGTCTGACTGCAAACAGGAACCATAAAAACACACAAATATTGTTTCAGAACAAAGAAAAAAACTTGACCATGCACATAAGCAAAAAAATATGCAACCAAAACCAATGCGCTAAGAGTATTCGTGTTATAGGAATTTCCACTCCCATAAAATTTGAAATTTCGCGAGATTTTCTAACGAAAAAAACAAGCAACAAAAGATCCAAAGCTTACAAATTCGACAAAGGCCTGATTCCGATTGGCGACAACATTGCACTTGGTGTTGACGATATTCCCGAAGGGCTTACACAGCTCGATTAATTCCTCCTCGGAACACTCCTTCCGCAGATGCAAAACCTTCGACGGAGTCTGCGTGTACCTGAATTGGGGCTGCCCGGAGGTTGACATCTATAGGGAGGAAACTTGAATCAGGTGGAGGTTGGTGTTCGTTTGGGTGTCTAGAAATTACCGGGAATTTTGTTTGGGGTTTTTGGGATTGGTCTGTTATGTGTGGATTTTCTTGTCGTATGTGTATTTATGGATTTACTTTCTTATCCTTTAAAAATAATCGTGTGGCCTAATGTTTTGACGTTTTAATAAGGGTAGGATGGGGAATGAAAAAAATAACCTCTGAAGATTTCAACTCTGTAGCTTAAGATATCACAATTAAATTACTTGGTCCAACCCTAGAAAAATCAATCGAAGAACCACGCTCTCTCAAGGAGAATATTGTTTCCAATCCTTCTCAATATAACCGATCTAATTACCTCTCTTCAGAGCCCTTTCGACACCATCAATTCTCAGGCACGCATTATCCGATCTCATCATTTTGTATGATCTTCGATTGCTCTCTCATCGTTGTGAGATCCTTTTATTTTCTGTAAATTGGGGTTTAATATTTCCTCTTTGATCAGATCTCGAGTTTTTGGTTAAGCTCAGCGAATTCTATAGCAAATATTTGATTTTTCCTTTATATTTTTATTTTTAATTGAAAATTGTGGCTTTCCATATTAAGTAAAAAGAGTGGTTATTCTGTTAATAGTTTATTTCAGAAGGGGTTCTTTAGTTAAACTTTGAGAATATAACTTCAATGCAATGGAGTTGTGGTTGCGTTGTTGAGTCTTTGTGTTTCTTTTAGGTGTTATAGTTTGGTATAGGTGTTAAACGTTTGTTATATTGCTTTAGTTTAGTACTGCAGATTAAGTTCCAGTTTGTGTTTCTATTCTTGTTTGCTAAAGATTAATACTTGTTTATTGCATTGGTGTGGACCGTGTGAATTCATCGTACTCAGTGCATTTGCTGCAGACGCTAGTTCTCTATGGTAATGTCGGGTCAGAAGAATAGATATGGAAAGCGGTCTAATTCTCAGTCCGACTATGATAGCGGGTCAAACAAGAGGAGAACTTCTGGTGATGATAGAGACCATTTTGTTATTGATCCACAGGATACAGTGTTTCGTTACCTTTGCCCTAATAGGAAAATTGGAAGCATTATTGGAAGGGGAGGGGAGATAGTCAAGCAATTAAGGGCAGACACGAGATCCAAAATTCGGATTGGTGAGACAGTCCCGGGATGTGAAGAACGGGTTGTTACTATTTACAGCTCTAGTGATGATACAAATTCCTACGAAGACGGTGATAACCAAATATGTCCGGCTCAAGACGCTCTGTTCAGGGTACATGAGAAGGTTATTGCAGAGGATTTGAACGATGATGATGAATTTGAGAGTGGTCAGCAGGTCACTGCTAGACTTCTTGTGCCATCTGATCAAATAGGCTGTATTATTGGAAAAGGTGGTCAAATAGTTCAAAACATCCGTAGTGAGACTGGGGCACAGATTCGCATACTTAAGGATGACCATTTACCAAATTGTGCGTTGAGCACTGATGAACTTGTGCAGGTACTTGTTGTAATTTCCTTTTTAAAACACTTGTGTTTTACTTTCTCTTGTTCCTTCTTGGTTCCTGAGACATCTTATTGTAAGTAATTACTCTAACTGGAGTTACAAGATTAAAAACTATCTAGCTTTTAGTATTATTAAAAGTTGTGCTCTATTTTAATTCATGTTCTTCCGTGTATCCAAAAAAGCCACTTTTATAAAGTCTACTATGTGCTTTTTCTCTTCGTATTTTGCAGAACACTTCTTGGACGAATTGTGATTAGTGACTCCTTTATATAATGTAACAGATTCTGGAAGCTTTTTCTCAATGAATTTATGTCCCTTCAAATTGTTAACCTTTCATTTACTAGTCTTAAACTATCCCTTGCTCAAACCCTGCATTTCAGCGGGACTATCACTAAGTGTCGTTGTTGTTTGTTTTAAACTATCCCTTAAAAAACTTTTCTTATGTTAATTGTGCACTTCAGGTGACTGGTGAAGCTGGAGTTGTCAAAAAGGCCTTGTATCAAATGGCATCTCGCCTTCATGACAATCCATCACGATCTCAGCACTTACTTGTTTCAGCTGTTCCAAATGTGTATTCTTCTGGGAGTTCATTGATTGCCCCAACTGCAGGAGCCTCAATTGTTGGAATAGCTCCACTGGTGAATCCTTATGGAGGATACAAAGGGACTGCAGATTGGTCACGGTCCTTATACTCTGCTCCAAGAGATGAACTTTCATCAAAAGAATTTTCGCTGCGCATTGTTTGTCCTAGTGCAAATATTGGTGGGGTGA
This sequence comes from Erythroxylum orinocense, assembly GCA_025531955.1. NCBI lineage: Eukaryota > Viridiplantae > Streptophyta > Magnoliopsida > Malpighiales > Erythroxylaceae > Erythroxylum > Erythroxylum orinocense. The sequence continues at coordinate 12,397,412 of JANZLX010000008.1, forward strand.
TTGGTAAAAGTGGTGCTGTCATCAATCAGATCAGAAAGGATTCTGGAGCAATTATCAAAGTTGACAGCTCAACAACTGATGGAGATGATTGCTTGATATCTATTTCAGCTAAGGAGGTACATGTTGATTTTCCTTATCTGTTCTTCCTAATCTCTGAATGGATTTTTTTTTCTTGACAATCTGATAGTTTAATTTCTTCTCTTCAGATCTTTGATGACCAATATTCTCCAACTATAGAAGCAGTCTTACGTCTGCAACCAAGATGTAGTGAGAAATTTGAAAGAGATTCAGGCCTTATATCATACACAACTCGTCTACTTGTGCCTACCTCCCGTATTGGTTGCCTTCTAGGTAAAGGAGGATCGATCATAAGTGAGATGAGGAAGTTTACTAAAGCTAATATCCGCATCCTTGGAAAGGACAACCTTCCCAAAATTGCTGCTGATGATGATGAGATGGTACAGGTAAAGTGGAATTTATTACTAGTGGCTAGGATTATATTTTTCTTATTTTGTAATTAACATCCATGATTCTTTTCAAGTTAATGATTACCAGAAATCATGAATTTTGTTCTGATTTGTTAGATATCTGGAGACCTTGATGTTGCCAAGGATGCCCTTATACAAGTAAGTCAGCGATTGAGAGCAAATGTTTTTGATAGGGAAGGTGCAGTTTCTACATTCCTGCCAGTTCTGCCATATCTTCATGTTCCAGCTGATGGTTCAGATGGTTTGAATTATGATCCCAGAGATGGCAAAAGGCCTGGACGTGGGCATTCGTATTCTAGTGGTTATGGTTCAAGTGATTATGCTGCTAATGACACTTATGGTAGTTACAGTAGTTCACAGGTACATTAAGTATAAGACACCTAGGCACTTTGGTGTATGGTTTTTTTTTTTCATACTTGATTGAATCTTGGATATTTATGGATGTGTTCATACCTGTTTTGCATGTTTCTACAAACATGAGCTATTAGAAATGGATAGTAACTATCACATCTTTGTTTTATAGCTTGGTGGTAGTGGAGGTGCTTATGGAGCATATGGAAGTTATTCCTCGGGCCGAATTGGTTCTTCTGGGTAAGAAAACTATTTACTCCTTATACGTGTCTTGTCAGTGCTTACAAAAAATTGGACCAGGCAGGACTATTCTTGAGTAGGCATTTATTGTAAAAGTTTTTCAGGAAGCAATTTATTTCATCCCTCAAAATACAGTGAGCTGAGCTTATTTCATTACTATTTGAAGCAATGCATACTTTTTGTTGGCGCAAATCTTTTAACCTAGCTTTTTTTTTTTCAATCAGTGGTCACAGAAAGTGTTATTCATTACTTATCTGTGGACATTTTTATAGACCACCACCTTTCAGAACTTTAAATCCTGACTTGCAGCTGATATTACCAGGTTATCTGGCCAAGCCCCTGTTTCACGACGAAAAGATTATTACTAGGATTTGGTGATGGCTGTCTGCAGGTAGACTTGGTTCCCTTTGAATTCCTGTCTTTTTGAACACGACAATTTCAGCTGATATAGGCCCAGCATATACTAGAATATGATACTGTCAAAGCATAACCTATCCAGTCTCCCATTATATAGGGTTCTGATGCTCATATTTACCTTTGTTGCCTTCCCTGCCCATCCAAACAGCTGAGATATATGAAGCCTGAAGCCAGCCCACTGCCACTTTTGATGAAGCCTACTGCCTAAACCAGAAGACCAAGTGTACCAGGGTTTGACATACTCATGGCCCAACCTTGATGATTTCACCTAAGAGGACCATTTATATATGGAGAGCCTCCTATTGATCATTGAAACTTGTCTCTCCCTGACAACAAATTACCAAGCTCTTATTGTGCTTCCATGAACCTCTTATTCTGGCATCTGTTTGTTGCCTCGTTTATTTAGTAGAATGTTTGAAAAGACCACGTTATTCCCTCCTTTGACATTTGTATTAAGGACGACCAACTTCTTTTGTTAGCTTCAATTTTCTAGTACGTTGTTGGATTCTGCTAGTTTCTTTAAGATGTGAAAGAACTCCAGTAGTGTTCGAACTGCAGGACTGGTGTTCTTCTGTATCTCTTTAACCAGGAAGCTTTGCTATCTTAACATCTGTATGAAGAAATTTGTTTTGAAGAGTCCCCTTTTTATTATAACATATGTGATTGGAATCTGAGCTTGTGCAGAGTTTGTTTATTAACTTCATGTGAACAGAAATGCTTTGACAGACTTTACGGCTGCAATTTAAGGACATTTGTAGTAATGGAGCTGGGATATGCCTTTGTAGTGATCTTGAATGCGATACCTTGGGTCTTGTAGATCAGGATTCATGCGCTGAAAAACTTATGTCGCTGCCATCTAAGACACTACCTTAGTATTGGGCTTGGATATAAGGAGATAGATTGACATCAAATTTGCATGCCTACCATGACACCATAACCAGGTTTACACTCTGAACACACGTGGACTTGTTGCATTTTACATCTATTAGCTATTCCCGTGTCTAAAAGATAAGTTGCTCCTTTGCAATTTTCTCCTGTTGGTTTGTCCTGTCAAACCTTGGACACAATTATACTCGTGGTGGGAGAATAGAAGTCAACTATTAGAATTTCTTCACGTTCTTGTGCCACAGAATGTTCTTCAGTGTTCATGTAGGTTCGGGGTGGCTAAAGGATGGAAAAGGTAATGCAGCATATTTTCTTCCCTTCTCTCATCACTTTTTAATTGATGTGGTAGGTTTTGTGCTATGGATTGTCCGTTGGAAGTATAGCTCTAATTGGTAGATTGTTGTTTTGTGCGATATATTTGACAGGTTGAAGGTAAAGCGTGAAATAAGTAAACCTACCTGGATAGCTCGACATGCTCAATTAGGATACTAGGTGAACCGGAAATGTGTCGATTTCATTGTTCAAAAAAAGAGCTGGCTCCAAGCGAGCCCCCCTGTAAAATTGACAACCCGGATGGTTACTTTTGCCTCGTATCTTCCGCATTTGGCTGATTACTACTACACTTTCTAAAACTCTCTAAACAAACTTCCTTTTTTCCCATTTTAAAGGGATATCTTATTATGGACGAGGTATTTTGGGGTTGGCACTGTGAATAATGTATAATTCAATTGTTCTCGTCATTAGACTCATGTTGCTTAATTCATGGCTCCAATTGGAACTGAGAATGGAATGCAAACTAGAGATTTTCAAGTTGGGGGCAGAAGAAAGAGTAAACAAGATAATTCTGCGGTAATAAGCCTTTTACACTTAAAAGGAACAGAAGAATGTGTATGGAAAGGAGTGGTGTCTCTTATCTTTATACGCTTACATGTGAACTTAATGTAATGAAATAATTGCTCAATCATTTTTATATATCAGTATCATCCAAGAGAAGCGCATTTAAACCTATGGAACTTATTGATCTAAACGAGTGATTCCCACCTGCCTATTTGGTTGGATCAATCCTTCAACATAACTACATTTTGATTAAATTTACACACCTAGTTCAACTCGCCTTTGAAAAAGCTCTTCACGTTAATGGCCAGAGACCTCTCAGTTACTGCATGCGAAGAGTGTTTGGAAGCCTCTTAAATGACGACTCTTTGATTAACAGAATGGGGTGACGCTAGTTAGATTTACTTGATAGGGATGGATCTCTTAGGCTTGGTTTGGTACCTATGCATGTGTCACATCCGTCTCCATGAGCTCCCCGTATTACTCAACTTTTTCTGTTACTTTGCTGGATAAGGACACATATTGGACAGTTTCAGAGTTGCCTTCACTGTGCAAAAGCAAGCACCATTAATACTTGTACAGTTACACATCAGTGTTTCTTCTATAAACAACAACTCATGATAGGATTCTGTCTCGCTTCAAAAGCCTATTCGTCCGAGCTCTGCCAGGAGTGCCCTCTTGTCCAATCTGCATCTTCTTCTCTACTAGTTTCCCAAGCTTTTAGAGTTGTCTGTCTCTTGTTTTTTGATGTTCCTAGCAAAAGTGCTGTCTTCCTCCTTCGGGAAAGTCCCTGCCCTTCCCTTCTTTCAGTTTTATAGCATTCTGGGGGCTAAGCTACCATTGGTTGATGATAGGATTTTTTGTTTCCAGTAAACAAAATTATTTACATTTTTTTGACTTCTGAAGTGATGTTTCCAATCCTATCTTGAGGCTTCTTTTCATCTTGGATCTTGCATGTGGGAATGAGGTTATGTGGTGCAGCCAAGGATGACTTGCCGGCAGGATATGCATAGTAGAGTTGCAGTACATGGTCACACATACATACTTCCTACAACTAGTAAACTGGACTTCTCCAAACTTGATATGCCCCATAGCTAGTTGGCAAGTCGTCCATGGCTACTCAACTGCCTCCTCCTCTCATGCAAGATTTTTGATGATAACGTTCTTAGTTTAATGTAAATGGTGGATGTACATGTTCTCGTTCAGACAACATTCAGATCAAACAAATGAAGTAGGTCATATTCATTTTTTTTTACCACATTATGTTCTGAGTTGTCCTTTTTTTATGTATTTATTTTAATACTTATTTTTATATTTACATCTATTCCTATTTATTTATTTATTTATTTATTTATTTATTATTATTATTATTATCCTTTTTATTTTTATTTTCTACGTAATTTTGAATTTTTAAAGATCCTAAATCTTAGAATAACTTTGATTAGAATAATGTTAATATTGTTGTATGTTGAGTTGCTTAGTTTCTAGTTTATAATCTTTTTGCCTTATTCTTTCCAATTTTGTACCTAAGCCATTCAACATCTTTGTTATTGTATATTGGGTACTTGCTCATCGTCTTGCATCTGCTTCTATTCCAGGATTATCTTCGAACCTGTCGCAGGACACGACCCTAACAGAAGAAACTAGAAAGTGATAGCTAGCCTAGGCTTACAAATAGCTGGGCATCTAGCTCACCCTTGATAGTCCAGCTATAAGCTATTTTTGCCGAGTCACATGCAAATGCACATGTCAAGGAAAAAGGTGAAGCTTGTATTGATGTTCAGCTAAATTGACTTGTCAATGTTCAGTGGTTAAAAGATCCACTCGATATGTGCGTGTCATCCTTGCCAGAACTGGCCACGTACAAAAATATCTCTGTTCTGGGATAGACATTAAGACTCCTACTTTTCTTCTACTTATCCCATTGAGATTGCTATTAATGTTAACATAGCACGAAACACCATGAAACATACAACAGAGAATCAGAGAGTTACTTATTGGCATGGGCATAAATGCTGTTTAATGTGAACAAAACTTAAACCCTGAATACTTAATCAGTTTCAGAAACTTTCTCCTAGTTAGTTTTATTGTAGGAATTCGTATCACAACGTATTATTGCGTATGGAGATGCTTGGAAGGCCACACTTCCCTTTCCATAATGCAGATCTGACCTTAAGTGTCCCTGTTCCTTAGGTCAATGTTATCATACTTGGACCTGTACCAACTCTAAACGGCACACTTTCTGTTTAGATAGAACTTTTTCTCTTGTTTCAAAGAAATTGCTTCTACCACAATTACAGACAAAGTGAAAACTGATTGTTTCCCAATTTCTATGGCTGCCAAATACTAGAACAAGGCCTATTACTTCCTCATCTCGGCAATCACTGAATACTTCCATAGATTAACATGAACCACTTTGAACAGATCCTACTACGCGTAGAATGGGCTGGGATATGCCTATAAGATAGGATCTGCTACACTTGGACACCAGCTACTTTCTGTCGAAACCTAACAGATAGAATCAGACCAAAGTAGAGGAAAAATGATTATCATCTGTGTTGTTAGTTTGAAACACATAACTCTTCCATAAGTTCTCCGGAGTCCAGATTTTCAATACTAAGACAGAACAGGAAGTACTCAGGTTCCCAAGAAACATGTCAACTATAAGAATTTCCCATGACTGCCTTATCTGAGAAGAAACTGCGGACTTCAATTACTTCACATGCACCACTTTGATCATTCCGTATTACCATAGAAAGGATGGAATTGAGCTATTTATGCAACCACCTACGAAGATAGAATCAGACTCAAACAAAGCTAAATTATTCATCACCTTTGTTCTTAGGATGGAAGAGATGACTCTTCCATAAGTTATAAATAGTTCAGAGCGTTTTCAATGTCAACTCATAACAGAAAGAACTTAATCTCCAAGAAGCATCTAAACTGACACGAAAAGCAAGTAAATATTGTGAAGAAACTGAAAACTAACATCCATACCAGGAAGGAGCAAATATTAAAGAACATATATGCTACAGAGGTAAGAGGCCTTCTCCAACCAGCAAGCCAAGCATGAGAACAAGAAGGCCAATAGTCACACATTGGGTGGAGGAGATGACAGTTTGCGAGTAAGCAGACAAGGTGATTGCTGCCCCAACCAGACCAATTGATAGAGCTTTCAAGTTGTGATTCATGTTGGATTTCTTCTGTTCTATTCTCTTCTTCGTTTGATGTTAGCAACAACTACATGAGAAGAGACCGAGATCTTGTCAATCAGCTTTACTTGCTACCAGGAACATTAAGTACCAACCAGTTATCAATGAACTATGTCCCTTTACACCATGCGAAGGCCATCTTCAAATATAAAAAGTCAACGTTTGGTGAATAGGTATGACACCAATTATTCTCAATTTCAATTACTTTTTGAAGTTATTGTCTTTTCTTTTAGTTGCATCTTTTATATATATAGTACTTATCCAAAGATAAAGAAGAGTTTTTATATATATATATATATTATTCAAGCTCTTATGCGGAGGGCAGCTTACTTCTAAGACTGTGATATAATAAATTAATATTAGCAACACCATGATACCCTAAATAAGATCAAGGAAGTCAATACCTTGCCCGTACGGGTAATTCGGTTGATAATTTAGTAGGGTAATTTAAGACAAGGATCAAGGTTTGATTTCTGATAATAGAAGCGCATGGACCGCTCTGCTAGATAGTCGACTGAGATCAGACCGTGATTTAACCCCTCACAATCTGGTCGAGCCCGAATGTAGGGGCAGCTGGGGTGGATGATCCCACCTCTTGGGACAAGAAAGTCAATACTTTGAAAAGCGTGTAACGATTACAAATGAGTAGAAACTTTCTGAATCTCCCTTGAATAAATATTAGAATAAGAAACGTAAGTAGTAGTTCCATTATAAAAGAATTATTAGAAGTTAATATATCATAAAAATGACATTTGTCAAACAAATCGATTTATTAATTATTAATTTATACATTTACATATCAGCATTTATATGAAAAAGTATAATAATATTTAACATATAATGCTAATTTATTTTACTAACAAATAATCATATTTTTATTTATTTTTAACAGTTAATAATATTTTATTAATTTCAATTAATCATTTCATTAAATTTTTTCTTATCAATTGATTAAAAAATTGTAAGAATTATTTATTAAATTATTTTATCAATATTTAATAATATATAAGTCTTTATGATTAGCATTATGATTGAATTTTTGTTTTTTGACTTATAATTTATAATTATTATAAATGCTTTTAATCAATTCATAATTGTTGTTGCGTTGTTGTGTACTATTAATCAATAAATTTGAAAACAAGTATGAAATATAAATATCTTATTAAGAGTAATAATTATTTGGCACCAACAATTAGTCCAATAGGTAGATGAGATCAAAAAAATTTATTTAATAATTACTCTAAATTTTACCGAAATGGTATGACAAAAACAATCAATCAAAAGTAATATTAAATTTTATAAGTCAATAAAACATAAAAATAATTAATTAATACTGATACTGAATCTAATATTTCAATATGAAAAGAAATATTAATTAGTTTTGATGCTAAATCTAATGGATTGATTCAAAAAAAATTAATCATTAATTAGTTTTTAATACTAAAAAGGTAGTAAATTAACTATTTATAAAAATATGAATTTTATATAAAATAAAAAATTAATCAACTCATTTTCCAATATTATTACATAATAAAGTTTAATGAGACACTTGATTTATTATCATATAAAAATAATAAATATATTCATAATTACTAAATATGATAACTTACTTAAAATATTAAATAATTGAATTATACTTTATATATACACACACACACAAAAGACATTTTATAGTTTTGTTATTAAAAGTAAAAATCAGTCACATTAATGAATTGAAATATGAGAAAGTGGATGTCTTGATTATTAGTATTATTAAATAACAAATTAGAATTTAATTAGTTATAATATAATATATTGTTAATCATTAATATAATAAATTATTATGTTACTATATTATTATACTTTAATATACACAACTTCATACGAATATATTAAAATCAATAAGTTTATTTATTTAATACGATTCAGATTGTGATTTTATACTTTCAATAATTCTTTGTGACATAATTATATATGGTGATTTATTTTTTAAATAAAAAACTTAATAGTAATAGGTTTGGAGGATTTGTGAGTAAAAATAAAGGTCTTCAACTAATTTTTAAACAATAAAAATTTTTAATGAGAAGAGAAAAACTATATGAAAATTTAATATTTTTCTACAGTATTATTGTTAAGTTCACTTTCACGTTCAACTAATATTATAAATATCATACCAATATTAGAACTACTTTTAGTTCTGGTACGATATGATATCTGTATTGGTCAATACTGGATATTGTTTCAAATAATTTTTAAAATCACAAATATTCTAACAATATATTATGCTATATAGTTTTTAAGTTTACATCTACCGTATCCCCCAAAATCATAACAATATAAATATGAAATAATAAATATCTCTTTATTTATATTAATATTATATACTTTTCATATATTTCACACATAAATAATAACCAAAAGTAATATAAGAAAAAAGATCGTTTAATTATCATACAAATATAAAACTAATAATAATGCAAAGTATTTAAAATGTTACAATTTTCATTATATAATAAAGAATAATTCAAAATATCATATAGTAAGAATAATATAAGTCTATGACTCCATAAGCATTACAATAAGAAGCATTATAATAAGAGTTTGTACGAAGGAATATAAGTAAGTAGAAGTGAAACTTGAAACAAAAGCACTTACAGTTAAAAGTTTTATATTTATATATCATATGTAAATTTTAATATATACATAAAAAATTGAAATTAAAATAAATGAGAAGAAACGAAAAACTTGGAACTTCGTTGAATGGAATATCTACTTAAACTGTATTGACCCTAATTTTCATATGATACAAAAATTTCATTATTGAGAGGATTTTCATCATCATTATCATTCAAATTTATTGTATCAAATGACATGACAATACTTTTTCATCTAAGATTGTCTTACAAGTCATCTCATCTATCAACCTTAATTCCTAAAATGCTAAAAGATTAATATGGTTAAGGCAACTTATTAGATCTATATAACTACTTGTTTTATTAAAACTCATAATAAAAAATAAAAATAAATTATTAAAAAATTTATATTCAACTTAATAACAACAACAACAACAATAACAACAACAATAACAACAACAATATAGCAACAATAACAACATATCTTTCTCGAAGTTTTAAGTTGTATTGAACAAAAACCAAATTGTTAAATATTTTATGTTATAATCTATTTATTTTCTTGGAATGATTAAACTCAAATATGCTCCAATTCTTTTTACACCCTATTGCACTCACATATTGATTCAGAATTTGAATTGTAAACCTTTACAATTCTAAAACGTCACTTTCGAATTCGTTCTACCAAGCATTTGTAAGGCCATAAAAGTAACCTTATAAACTAAATAAAGTGATGATTATTTTCCAATAACATAAATGAAGAATATATACATATTAAGTTTGTCTCTTTGATGAATTGTAATGGTTGTCTCAAAATCACTAGACACATCTTTGTGTACCTCTATTTTTAAGTTAAACACATCCTTATATACCTCTATTTTTAAGTTAATTAGATCTTCCATCATCTCATGTATAATAATTATTATGATATTTAATAGTATTCCCCTATTAACTTTTTTTTTATTACAAATTTTGATCTAAAATAGACATTATAATTAAAAAATATCATGACAGCAAACAACAAAGAGTAAAGATATCTTTCTCATATGGTTTATATATACAAAGAAGAATTATTTTTCATATTGACCTTAATTATTTCCTTCGTCCTCTCCACGACATCATAAAAATAACCTATTGTTGCGTTCTTATTACTATTAGCCAAATGAAGTACTCTCACTAAAGGCATATAAACTCGGATGAAAAATTAACATTTGGATCAAAATTCACAATCTTCAAGTATATTTCAGAAACCTCCATTACAAACATAACATATTGAGATGAAATCTACTTATTACTTGAAAACATTTTTCTTAGCTCTTTCTTTATTAGAACAAAACCCTAAAGTGATCATAAATTAGTTGCAAAATTTCAAATAGCAGGATGATATAGATTTCTACCATTGGTAAAATCATTCTCATCAACTCTGGTCGTGCTCACAATTATAGATGAACTTGTTCACTTTTCTTACTCTTTGCACATTTTCATTAATGATAGGAAAGTATCTAACATATCATATATTTTCTAACATTAGGTCAAAACAATCTGCAACACAAGTAAAAAGAATTATACCTACTTTGTATCCTTTTTTAGCTACTTTATCAGCAAAATCATTATCAATAATGAATTGTATAATATTTTTAGGTTTAACTTCATTCATAACTTTATCAAATATTTGAAACAAATTATCATCATTTCTAATAAGGTCAAATGCAGTAATAAAATTTAAAAATATTTTCCCTTAGTAGAATAAACCAAAAATTGATAATAGGCTTATGTCCTCTATTTGTCACCATCACACATAATCGAACATCTATAGGTTGCCCAATTCATTCTTTTTTCATCAAAATAACTTTTTATTTCATAAATAGAGATGTTGAGAAGATTACCTCTGTAGTCATCAATTGAATGAGTTTTATATCCCAACTATACTGTAAAAGGCAATAACATCCACCTTAGGTTGGTAATAATAAGACTAAGTAATATTAGATGATACACTTGCATCAGACTACCATTTAGCCATTGTCATGTCCATATTATAAATTGCTTCTTTAGAATGTAAGGGACTATGATTGAAGGTTAACCTATAAGAGTTATACGTGGTGAAAATATTTAGACACCTGTATTCTTCTTTTCATCTCATCAGACCCAACAATCCATTCTTATTGAGTAGGATATTACCTTCAACATACCAATATCATCCTTAACACTGTACAAAGAACTTCCATTACTAACTTCGTAGTACAATCTTTGCCTACTATCTTTCCTGTGTTAATACTCTTCAAGTAAATTTTTATTTACCATTTCATGTCATGGTTAACTTTCTTACAAGGCTCTATATGACCTTCACGATTAAATGCTTATTTAGTCTGATGATTCCTCCACCTTCCAAATGTTTGTTGCAATTCAACAACTAATATGGTTCTTTATACTAGAAACCAATCTAGCATGAGCCTAGGTTGGATTATCAAACCTTCCTAAACCTAAAGAGGATGAATTATTAGGACTACTTGAACTTCTTTCTATTTATCTTCAAAAATAAATAAAGATATATATCAAAATTAAATTAATAACTTCATATAAAAAAGTTTATATATGTGAAGGTAAATTCATTTAAAACATATTGACCATAGTTGAAAGTTAGGTCATTTGACTTCTTAAAATATGGTAACATATGAACAAATACTAACACTTTTACAACATTAGTTTTAAAGTTAATTTTCAGAAAAAAAAAGGTTTTAAAGTTAAAAATTCCACTAACAAACTTGAAACACATGACAACCAGAATATGCATAATGTGTTGACAACTTAAATGAAAAATTATAGTGCAATTTATTATGTTTTATTTGAAAGCTTAGTGGTTATAATAATGATCTTAATAATTTACTTTTTCGGGTTGTTACTATTCAAATTCAATAAAAAAAATGCACATCATTGTAAGATTAGGGCTTTATAATTATGTAATTTGTTTCAGGGTAATATTAGACAATACCAAAAATTCTTCAACTGTGCATTTCAAAACTCATCGATAACAATGTATAATCTGAAAAGTGAAATTATATGGAAACACAGATGAGCATTTTTCCAAATGCAAAAATTTTATCAAGCACATTAGCACAATTTTACAAAGCCACCATTTTTTTTTGGTTTAACTATCGTGATCCTGCTGGGGGTCGGTGCCCGTTTTATTGATCTAAAAAATAAATACATAGAGAGGCAGGGTATGAGCCTTATCTCTCCAAGATTGAAGACTAAGTTGGCTTATAGCAACCCTATCTAATGCCAACCAAAGTCCAAAATATGAATTTCAGATAATGCAAAAACAAAAAAGGTTAAAACGAGTACATAAAGCCAAATCACCTAATACGGGTCCTCGAGCTAGGAAAATGTTGGATCCCGATCCTTAAGTGGCAATTTAGAGATATAAAATAAAATTCAATGAGTGTTTTGTATATGTGTTATGGTATACATGAAATTGTGCTTGAAGGATATTGATGAGAAAAGAATTGTTTGATCTTGATAACTTTAGGATTTGAATAAATTCGTATGGGTTCTGAGAGTAAAGTGAATGAATTAATTGAAGTGGAGTTGAAATTAAGAAATAAAGAGTGAAAGTGTGAAAAGTTGTTAAATTAAGGAAAGTTTGACTTTTTG
>JANZLX010000008.1:12440470-12455467 GCA_025531955.1 Erythroxylum orinocense
AAATTGATTGAACTTGCAAAATTCTATCCATCAGAGTTTCCTCCTATTGCTTTAATTGAACTTGAATATCAGCTTGGAAATTTTATCATTGATGTACGTATGGATAAGAATTTCTTTGAATTGAGTGGAATTGGAGACCTTGCTAAAAGAATGGTGGCTACAAGAAAGCATCATGTATTCCCTTTGGTTTATTTGTTATTCAAATTGTCATTACTTTTACCAGTTGCTATAGCCACAGTGGAAAGGGCTTTCTCTGCAATGAAAATTATCAAGAGTTCACTTCGTAATAAAATGAGAGATGGCCTATTGAATGATTGTTTAGTGTGCTACATTGAGAGAGATGTATTTGCAAATATTAACAATGATGTTGTTATGAAAAGATTTCAATCTATGAAAAGTAAGCGAGGATTATTGTAATTTTAACTATTTTATATTCTTAATAAAACTTTTTTTTATTCAGTTTTGATATGAAAATTTTGTGAAATTTATATTTTATTTGGGCCCCCCATATCTCCGTTCTTGGCTCCGTCACTGTTTCTAGGTGAGATTTTTTCAGCAGGAGAATTTATGCAGAAGGTTTGTGGTTTCGAAAAAAATGAATTTGTGTGCCTGAAGAATTGGAGAGGAGTGCCATGGAATATAAAGAAGTTTTCTAGATGCAATTGACGAGGGGGAACCAGATGAAAACGTTTAAGATAACAAAAATATTATTGAAACGATGTTTTTTCAATAATTTAATTCACTTATGCTAATTATACTGACATGTCTAATTAATAGGGGTTTCTGTGCATGTGGCACTGCGAAGTCAATAAAGATAACGGTGATATTAACGTCAGCCTAAAATTGAAAAAAAATTCATGTATTTTATTGCTATTTTTTAAAGTTCAGGCTATAGTTAAAAACTTGACGAAAGTTTGAGTTTTTTTTGTAATTAGCCCTAATTATTAATATTCTTTTTCTCTTTTCAGCTTATGTTTTTCTTTTAATCACATAGTAACCCTCCAACCGCAAGTGTATTATTAATTCAATTTGCCAAGTCCTTGGGCAAAAATAATACACATTGTAAATAACAGACCCTGGGTTGCTATAGGATCCTCTCATATCCTATTGATGTCACCATTACGTGTTCTAAGTCTTTGAAAAAAACTTAATGGTGACATCTTAGGTTTAATTCTTAACGATAGGATTTAGTAATATCATCCTTCATAATTGCTATGACCGTTTTTAGAATTCAAAATTTGGCCGGTTTCCAATTCTAATACTATAATTAAATATATGATATGTGTACATATATTCCTAACTGACGGTAATGTCTATCCATATCAATTGGACAGCAAGCAAGTGGTAATTTCATGAAAGCACAAGCCCTTTGACGCCTAATTTATTCTCTCCTTTGTTATCTCCAATATGAGTCTGAATTCAATGCCTAAAATGTCTTTTGATCAAAATTTGAAAATATCAAGACCTAATTTTAATCAGCTTTATATTGACGTACTTGTCATTTACCTAATCACCAGCTAACCGTGATTAGTTGACACATCAAGAACAAAAATCATAGATGCTTGTGTGTTGCTTTCACAATTTCTTTGCGATGGACATGCATGATCAAATTTGGAGGCACTGCCAAGTTAAGGAGCGTAAGAGAGACACTGTTCGCAAGTCAGAACGCAGATTAATTATCACGCACGAGTGACAGTTACAAGTTTCAAAGTACAAACCTCAAGAAGAAAAAGAGATTTCCTCCTCCCATTCTATTTCTAATTGGGCAGCCTAACTTCTCCAACTTTTAAACCAATCAGTTCTCTCCACGTATTGCTCCCAATCGTGCCGTCATGTCGGTCCACGGGAATCAGGGGCCCATGCCGCCAGCTCGACAATTTTGGTTGATTTAGTCAAACCCATAACGTTATAAACAAGTGAAAAAAAAGATGAGAGAAGTTAGGTTTGGTATAATCTTTTGACCACAGCCTTTCCAATTCTGCCATGTGGGTGCGTTTGGTTGCTCTTCCGAAGCCAATGGCGGCACTGTCTATTCAATCCAGAGTGCCAGATGTCGACTTTGACTGCATGCAGTCCAATAACATCCGTCGGATTAGAAGTTCCCTGTAAGATTAAAATTCCTAAAAATAGGTAAAAGCGACACGCGTCCGCCCATAATAATTTATTCCTTTCCATAAAAAGCCTTTTTTGGAGGTCAGTTCATTTACAACGAAGTGGTTATCCCCTCATCATCGATTCGAACGCAGCCTTGCTAACTTGACACGTCGAATTTTGTTTGATTGGCAATGAAACGACAACTGGTGACTTGGGTGCTGGTTAGGTAATAACCATGTAAAAGAAAAATGATCTACTAATGGGAACGGTACCCAATCTCGATCAACCTATAACATTTGCTTTAGCAGTTTACGTTTTCTCATTGGAAAGACTAAAGTTAAAGTTTGTTTTAAGATGATAGGCATGTGAGATTTAATTCCAATTAGTTTGAATGACCCGTGTTTCGCATTAAGATGTCAGGTGCTTAGTTGCGTAATGGACAAAGATTACGGTTGGCCTTAGTGAGTTATTCGACAAATTCTTTCGAGGAAAATAAGATTAAATAAATTTTATTTAAACAATATTCCAACTTTAAACATGACTGCAGCATTTTTTTTTTTGGGCACATATAAGGCAAAATTAGTTGCCACTACAAGATACTAATTAATGGTATAGTTAATAGACCAGCTAACTCTTATTTGATTAATAGTGCTAGGCTAGATACACTTTTATTATTAGTAGCTTTGTTTTGAAAACCATACCGGATCAGTCGGTTCGATCGGTTCGACCGGTGACCGGTCGGCTATTCAGTCCGGTTCAACCTAAAAAATCAGTTTTTAATTGATCCAGTCAGAACCGGTCAATTGATCGGTTGAACCGGTCCGGTCTAACCTGTCCGACCGGTCTGACAATTAATTGTTTATTTTATTTTATTTATTTATTTATTGGTACATTTTTGTATTTTTTAAAATATTTTTAATATTATATATAATTAAATTTAATTATTGCATAATTATGACGTCACACCGGCTTGACCGGTGGTTGAACCGGTCAAACCGGTGACTAGTAAGGCCTCCGGTTCGATGACCTGTCTGGATTTCAAAACACTGATTAGTAGTAATAAAACATTAAACAAAAATTGGAGATAAATAAATTTTATGTTAATCTCTCGTAACATCTATTAGTAAAAAAAATTATTTTTGAAAAAAGATATAAAATATTTGTTAGTAATTAGCTAAATTATAAATAATAATCGGCAATACTTTAAGAACCAAATCAGAAGTTAAACTGGTAAGATAAAAGATTTAAGGTTTAAAAAGTTCGATCAATATTATATCCCTATAAAATCAGTCAAAGATTAAATAAAATTAAATAATTTAAAATATAATTAAAAGAGACTGTCCTTACCAATCGAACAATTTTAATTTAATTGAAAAAAGATTGTTAAGCAAAAACTAATTGATTTATTTTAGTTTATAAGAACTTATTAATTTAGAAAAATTGACCGGTTAATTAATAAATTGCTTAATTTTTAACAACAAAAATTATTAAAATAAATCGAATTAGAAATTTAAAAACCAAATCAAAAAATTAAGACACTTCAAGATTGTTACGGTTAAACTGGCTAAAATCTGTTAAGTTTTTTTAACCAGTGGTGATTAGTAATGAAATTAGATTGAGATAACATAAATCATATCACTTTTTACAACTTTCATAGATTCTAAAAAAGAAAAAAAATTGTTAAGATATATAGTATATATCTTATTATTTAGTTTTGACAATTTTGATAATTAGATCTTCAAGATAATGAAAGACTTCAAATTCAAATTAAGATAAAGTAGAAGATACAATGGGTTTAACTTGGATAAAGACCTAATCTTGTAAAAGATGTGGATGTGCATTACGTGACCAAAAGGTATGATGAATGAAGAATTCTACTATCTGAAGATTTTTTGCATGATGTGAGTATCTTGTTCTTGGATGTGCCTACGATGGTGGACTGTCAAGGTTCTTTTTTATTATTGCCGTAAATACATCATTGCCATATAGGAGATGATTGCCATATATGTTGAGTTAGTGGCTATCTTCCACTTGATTTTCTTTATGTAATCTAATTCTTTGTTCTTGTAATGGGGATGTTCTATTCATATTCTCTTTTATGATTATTGAAAACTTGAAGGGGGTTTTGTGGATATTATGTGTTTGTTCAGCAGTTGCATATTCTTTTATTTTTGAAAAACCAATAAAGAGCTATGTGATTGCTGATTTTTGGTGATTTTAGGAGCTGCATTTTTCTCTGTTTTGAACGTCCATTGAAAGCAATTGGGCAGCTAGTTTTTTTGTGTATTGCTGAATTTTCTATTAAGGTATTACGTAATGTTGTGGCCGTCGTTTTGGTGTTGGTGTGCGAAAATTTCAAAAGTTTTCATAACTTTGTAGCTGTTGTCTTTGTTGTTGGTTTGGTGCGAAAAATTTCAAAAGTTTTCAGCAGTTGTCGTGGTTGTTGTAGATCAATTGGGTTAACATTTTTTGATTTGAGACGTTTTGTGGCTACTATGCATAGGATTTTTCAGTGACTATATCGAAGATTCATAGCATATTTTTTGGTTGATAACTTCCCGTTCTTTCGTTGATAAAGCGACATATTTAAGAAATTTGTTTTTTATCTTAAGTGTTTTCATTTATGTTAATTTTGTTTAATCACTTGAGTTATTTATTTAGTGTTGTTTCGTTATAAGATTGTTGAGAAAAATCCTCTGTTAAGATTAGTATGAGGCAGTCATACTATTGGGTGTGAAATTCTTTCACAAGTTGTGAGGACGAGAGATAGGATCAATGGCTGAGTGGTGTCAGCTCAATAAAGTCTTGTATAAAACAATTGTCGTTAGTGAAAGAATTAAGCTGGGTGAGAGCCTCGTAGACTTAGGCAAGGTATGTCAAACTGCGTTAACAAATATCGGTGTAGATTTATATTTGTGAGTTTAATTTTTCTAGTTTTTGGTTATGTTAGAAACGATCGCAGCAAAATAAAAAAGTATGTGAAACTACTACATTCATACGGTTCTCTCGATTGGTATCAGAGCGAGTCACCGAATCAGAACTTAGTACATCAAGTTGGTGCAAATTCTTGTTTCGCAATTATGCCTATAAGAGAAGGGAGCTCATCAAATAATAATTTCAAGCAATAAGGGAAAACTTAAAAGGGTGAAAGAAAAGTGAAGAAAATTCAATGTCATAAGTGTCAAGGCTTCAGACATACGCAAGCAGAATGTGTTGACACTTTGAAAAAGAGAAGAGGGAAGTCCCATACAAGCACTTAAAGTGAGAATGAATTCGGAAGTAAGTATGGTAGTGAAGAAGAAGTTGTGAATAGTGCTACGTTAGTTGCTTTATATAACAAAAGTCTAGTTACTTACTTTACAGCAACTAAGAAGGAAGTAACCAATGACGAAAACTTGAGTAAATCAGAAAATTTCAGGAAGAATGCAGACAAATCAACTCAAAACTCAGTCACAGATTATGACATGATGACAGTACTTCAGACGAAAGAAAGGAAGATATTTATGAAAATTATGAGTTAATATATGCTAAATGAGTCCAAATATGTAAGAAAATTGAAAAGCTGAAGGAGAAAAACTCTTCTTTGAAGAAAATCATTCAAGATCTAGAGAAAAAGTTGTTGTCTACATTAGATGAGCTTAGTGAAACAAAATTGAAGTTGGTCAGTACAGAAAAAGAAATAAGAATGTTAAATTGAGGTATCAAAAATTTAGAGAAGTTGTTGAAAATTGGTAAGACTAAAGGAGATCTTCAAGGCATTGGCTATAAAGATGAATGTTCTAAGTCGAATGATGAGAAAATTGGTACAACCAGATCTGTCCAAAGAGAAATCTTAAGGAAGAATCGGAGGTTCATACCTACATGTCACTTTTGTGGAGTAATGGGGCACATAAGACTGAAATGTTACAATTTGTTACAACTAATGTTTCAAATGGGTCAAAACTGAAAATCTAGATACTCCCCATTAAATTTTCAGTGACAACCTATGTTCCCAAAACACTCTTAAGTTAGAAAGGATCAAGTACAAGCACAAAGACGTAGTGAAGGAAAAATAAGAAATTGTCTAGATTCACAGTTAATTACTGCTTTTGAAGAAATTATGTAGACTAAGGATAAGTTAGGTACTTCAGATGAATAAATCAACTTGACAATTGATGACCGAGATAAGGTGACGAGGAATAAACTCATGTTTGAATTTCTTCAAGGGACACAGACACTGTGTGCTTTACATTTTTTAAGTATAGTTTAATGTTATTTATTAAAAAAAAAGAGGTTCGAAGGAGTTATCGTTTAGGCTTTCTAAGTTTTTAGTTATGGGTTTTCTAAGGTTTAGATGATTAATGGTACATGAGGTTATGCTTGATGATAGGGTTTATGAATTTGATCAGTCTTATGATGATGGAATTGAAGTGAGCAATGATATGTTGGCATATGTATTAATTGGTAGTAAATTGTCATCTTGGCTTTCTACTATTGCACTACGTGCTTATGATTCTTCCGATGCACCTACTACTAATTTTTATGCTTCTTTATTCGTTGAGATTGATTACATTGAAGATATTTTTCGTTTTGGTATTGTTTTGTTTCAAGGGGAAGACATTAGATTGTTTTTGGTGACTGTTCAATTCAAGGGGAGGTTTTAAGATATCTTCATGACTATTAATCTTACTTTTTGATATCTTTTTGTCCTAAGAAGGAAGAAATTTGGATGATTAGATAATTGTTCATTATTGGTTCTTTGGATGTTTCTTGAACTTGAAGAATTTAATGGATGTTTGATTAAGGGGAGGTTCTTTTATCATGTGAATTATATTTCCAATTATTTCATTTAGGGGGAGTTTCCTATTTGTGACAAAAATGTCAAAAAGGGAGAGATTGTTAAGATATATGGTATATATCTTATTATTTAATTTTGACATTTTTGATAATTAGATCTCCAAAATAATGAAATACTTTAAATTCAAATCAAGGTAGAAAATACAATGAGTTTGACTTGGATAAAGACCTAATCTTGTAAAAAATGTAGAAGTGCATCACGTGACCAAAGGATGTGATGAATGAAGAATTTTGTTATGTGAAGATTTCTTGCATGATGTGAGTATCTTGTTCTTGAATGTGCCTACAGTGGTGGACTGTCAAGGTTCTTTTTTATTATTGTTGTAAATACATGATTGCCATATAGGAGATGATTGTCGTATAGGTTAGGTTAGTGGCTATCTTCCACTTGATTTTTTTATGCAATCTAAGTCTTTGTTTTTGTATATGGGAATGTTTTACTGATGTTCTCTTTGATGATTGTTAAAAAAGTGAAAGGGGGGTTTTCGTAGATATTATGTGTTTGTTCAGCAGCTACATATTCTTTTGTTTTTGAAGAACCAACAAAAGGCTGTGTGATTGTTAATTTTGGGTGACTTTGAGAGCTACATTTTCCTCTGTTTTGAACATCCGTTGAGAGCAATTGGGCAGCTGATTTTTCTGGATATTGTTGAATTTTTCTGTTATGGGATTACGTAATTTTGTGGTTGTCGTTTTAGTATTGGTGTGCGAAAATTTCATAAATTTTCGTAACTTTGTAACTGCTGCGCGTGGGCTGTTGTAGCTGTCGTGGTTGTTGCGGCTCTATTGAGTTAACATTTTGGTGATGAAATATTTGTTGATTTGAGACGTTTTGTGGTTACTATACGTGAGATTTTTCAACGACTATATCAAAGATTCGTAGTAGATTTCTTAGTTGATAACTTCTCGTTCTTTTGTTGATGAAGCAGCATATTTAAATAAGTTGCTTTTTATCTCAAGTGTTTTCATTTATATTAAATTTTGTTTAATAACTTGAGTTATTTATTTAGTGTTCTTTCGTTATAAGATTGTTGAGAAAAATTCTTTGTTGAGATTAGTATGAGGTGGTCATATTATTGGGTGTGAAATTTTTTCATGGATTGTAAGGAGGAGTGATAGTGTCAAGCGTTGAGTGGTATCGGCTCAGTAAAGCCTTGTTTAAAACTATTATCGTTAGTGAAAGAATTAAGCTTGGTGAGAGCCCTGCAGACGTAAACAAGGTATGCCGAACTACGTTAATAAATATCAGTGTTGATTTATATTTTTGCATTTAATTTTTCTGATTTTTGATTGTGTTAGAAATGACTGCGGCAAAATCGAAGAGTTTGCGAAACTACAATACTACTATGGCTCTTTCAAAAATTAAAGACAAATTAAATATATAAAATTAAAAGAACAATTTTTTTTTACTAAATTCAAGAATATAAACTAAAAATTAAAAACAATTGTGGAAGCAAGTAACCCCTTACTAGATAACCCAAAATCCCATACTGTTTTTTATTAATTCAATCCTAAAATAGTCAACGATATGGCTGTATTATGAAACTATGAGCACATGCTAGAGGTGTCGCTGCCACCAAAACCCACCAATGTAAAGTGTTGATGCGGTTTCAAACTTTCAATTGTGAAACTGTTAGTTTAATACAGATGGAAACACCGCAGGGCCAGTCAAAAATTTAGTCTTCAAGGTGGGGACACCGTGATGTTTGAGAAAAGATTGAAAGTTTAGGTTGGCTTAAACGGGAAAGAATTCCATATACATAACAACTTTTGTTATTAATCACTTCACTGAAGTGATAAATTAAAAAATATCACTTTGTTAAGAACGTCTGCGATTACTATGTATACAAGTTTTGCAGCTTTTCAGTCAAACGAAAAGCCATTAGCCATGTGACTGCAAGTTGCAAGCATAGAAACATTGCACAGTAGTTACATTTGGTTGCAACTAACTAAAAGACATTGCATCACAACATATAAATATCAGTTACATTACATGCAAAGGCATAAAAGGGCTGAGGAGTGATATGGTGGTTCTCAAATTGTAGAAGGAAATTGAGTCTAATTGCCCGTCAAAATGAGGGAGACAAAGATAGTAAGAGCTTGAAACCATCCAATAGACTTTGCCTTATAAGTCACGCTTCTTTTCTCTAGGAAAAAATAAACCAATATTTATGGAGGATCTGTTGTTCTTTTCTTAAAATCAACTTCCTCTCTTAGCTACAAGCTTTTTAGTTCGCATCTTCTTGTCTTCACCTCTTTCATCTCTATTAAATCACTCTGTAATCTGGTTTTAGGATTGGTTGTCAAGCTTGGTTCTTTGGTCATGGTGTAAAGCACTTGTTATAAAATCCCTGCAGAGAATAGAGATTCGTTTTTCTGTTTTGTATAGCTTTTCTTGTGTTATAAATATTACTGCTGCATAGCTGCTAAAACAAAGAGGTCTTAAGGAGATGGAAAACATTTCTGTGGCTTTTAAAGAAGACGAGCAGATGGAGTTGCCCCCAGGATTCAGGTTCCATCCAACTGATGAAGAGCTTATAACTCACTACCTGTCTCAAAAGGTCCTTGACAACTGTTTCTGTGCGAGAGCTATTGATGAGGTTGATTTAAACAAGTGTGAGCCATGGGATTTGCCTTGTAAGTTTGTACTCTCTGTTTCCTCTGTTTCTCCATTATTGGTTAAGTTTGGTATGTGTTTGTTTATGTTTCTCACCTCTACGATTTGTACTTGGTTTTTGAAGGGAAAGCCAAAATGGGTGAAAAAGAGTGGTATTTTTTCTGTGTTAGAGACAGAAAGTACCCTACTGGATTGAGAACAAATAGAGCTACTGATGCTGGTTATTGGAAAGCCACAGGCAAAGACAAGGAAATCTACAGAGGAAAGACGCTTGTTGGAATGAAGAAGACTTTGGTATTCTACAGAGGAAGAGCCCCAAAGGGAGAGAAGACCAACTGGGTTATGCATGAATATAGATTAGAGGGCAAATACTCTGTTTATAATCTTCCCAAAACAGCGAAGGTAGATTCTTTCATTATCTTTTCTGTGCTTCATTTAGACTTCAAGCACTTACGCCAGTTTTTGCTTCTTTTTCTTTAGAATGAGTGGGTGATTTGCAGAGTTTTCCAAAAGAGTCCTGGTGGTAAAAAAGTTCCCATAATAGGGTTGGGAAGGTTAAGCTCATATGGAAGCGAACGGAGGCCAACTCTGTTGCCTCCATTAATGGATGATTCTCCACACAACAGCGAGACAAGAACCAACCCAGGAGATTCGTCGCACGTCACCTGCTTCTCCAATCCAATGGAGGACCAGAAGCGCCAAGAAGACATGGTTGATAACTTCAAGACTTCTATCTTGGCTACTTCATCTTCTTCAAATATATCATCTGCCCCAGTTCTGCTCTCAAAAGACTCTCTTGCAACGTCTTTCTATTCCTCTCAAGTCTCACCAAGTATCGTCAACTTGCAGTACCCAGATTCTGTTTTCCTGCCACACCAATCCATACTGAGGTTGTTGCTCGAAAACAATGGAGCAAACATGAATCGGAACTCGAAAGCAGAGCTTTCGCTGGATACTGGCCTTAGTACTGACATGTGTTCAGGAGCAGTCAACCATGACATGTTCCAAAGATCATTTGAGCATCAGGAGGATCCATCAAGTTATGGTGGACCAGTGGACCTTGATTGCCTATGGAATTACTAGATTGAAGAGTTTTGAGTACATATATTCAAGAACAACAAGAAGAACAGTTGTAGGCTGCAAAAACTACGGTGTGTGTATAGGTATATGCATTGTAAGTATAGTAACTGAAGGGCTTGTATGTGTCATAAACTATGAATTAGTTCTTTCTCAACTAGAAGCAATTAGTCTGTCAATTCTAGGTGTCAATTGCCTGTACACAATTCTCTGAAACTCTGGAAGTAATATGCAATCACAGTCTGTTACTTGGTGTGGTGTAAGCATTAGTTGACAAATACACTCAATTTTGATCTCCGAATTCCTGAGGAACTATCACATAGCAACGATAAAAAGAGTATGTTCATTGTTCTATTACAGTCGTAACTTGGTGGCATAGTTCTTTCATGGATTCCATTTCTAGAAAATTAGGTAAGTTAATAAAGGGACTAGTAGGAGTTCTTATAAATTAAAATAATTCAATTAATTTTCATTTAATAATTTATTTTTCAATTAAACTTTAAATTTTTCAAAAGGTAAGGACATTCTTTTTCAATCATAGTTTAAAAATTAAAATTTATTTAATATTTAGACGATTTTATAATAGTCTAATACTGATAAGCTTTTTAAACCTTAAGTATCTTTTCTTACCGGATTAGAGTTTAAAACATTGTAAACTTTTCACATTTTTCTATGAAAATTTTAAAAACTATTTTTTCCATTATAGTAATGTAAATGATATTTATGGAAATAAGGAAAGAATCAACCACAATTAAAAAGGAGTTGTTTTGGAATTTAATTTTTTATACTCATAATTATTTTGGTTAATTGTATCAAAACAATATCATTTTTGTTATTTAACTCGAGCCTTTCGAGTCGGGCTGCCTCTACAACCCAAGTTCAGCCTAAAATTTGATGAGGTAGATTACACTATGGTTAATAAAGAAATTAATTTTTTTAAATAAATATATAAATATATATATATAATTTTTTAAATAATGTATATATACATATTGTGTATATATGAAATGTAAAATAAAGAAATTCAAATGCATTAAGATCATGTGAAATTCTTTTGATATGTGTATGGATAAAAAATATATATGTATTTAAATATTACCAACATATATTTATTTATTCATATAATCAGTATAGATTTAATGAGAAATTAAAAATTATAAAGGTGGTTTCATGTAACTTTAAAATAAATATAAATTAATATCTAAAATATGCTTAATTGGAATTCACTTCTTAAAATACATCATAGTTTTTTTTCCTTTTATATTACATGTTAATTGTAATAATAAAAGTCTAGTATTTTAAAATATATTTATAAGCATATTTTTATTAATTACATTCTTACATTATACACACAATTATATTAAAATTTTTAAAAAGCATGAATTAGACTAATTTTATTTATTATATTATTGAGATAATTAAAAATTTTAAATTAAAGTTTATCTATTAAGTATAAATATCTAATAGGAATTATGAAAGAAATTTTAAACAGGAAAATTTAAAGAAATAATCATATCTTCTCGAATAAATACAATATTAAAATGTAATGCATTTATCAGTTTAAATCATTATGAAAATTAAATAAATTATTTTATTAATTTATATAAGTTATTTATTAAAAATCAAATGAATAATATTTAAATTGCATAAATTTTGAAATAATTAAATTTGATTAACAATTAACTGTATTTATAAATAAACATTTATAATTTTTAAAAATACATATGTTTTAAAATTAGAGTTATATGAAGCATATATCAAATTCTACTTACATATATTGTTGCGACGGAAGAAAAAAACTTAACATCTTCGGCTGCTTCGAGGGTGGAATTTTCCAAATAAGAAGGTGAGTTTTGCTAAATATCCTACTGTTTAACTGATTCATAAAGTATCCAACACCTTTCACTTCTCCTCCAGTCGCTTTCTTAATTAGAAGCCAAGTACAGTTCTTGTCGGACTTGCTATCTTGGTTTGAAGGCATGTATGGTGATGGGACTGTGCTGCTTAGCTGGCTTGCTTAAGGCTTGTTTCTATATCTAAGTGTCCTTCTGTCCTTTTTATTGAATCACTGCTTTACTTTCTGCAAGAAATCTGATTAGTGAATCGGTGACAGACAAAAGGCAGTAGCCAGTATTATTGGCTCTCAGGACAATGGAGGCAATGATAGTCTGCCACATCAAAGGAAAGTAAGTTATGCCACCAGTTTGTCTGTATGCTACATATGAATGAATCCATGATTCTTTAATTATCAGTACCCATTGGAAAACGAAAGAGTAACTGTTTGTCCCATGATCTTTTTAGGTAATATGATTAATTGGAACTTGTTGAAAATTAAGACCATAACTTGCTTTGCTCATATTCACAGGAAAAAAAAAAATCTCTCTCTCTCTATCCCAGTTCTACCCTTCACAATCTTGAGAAATAAAAGGGAAGAATACTTCCATGGATTAAGTTTCTTTAACTGCTTCAAGAGACGTGGATTATGCACTGCACATAATACGTTCAATCTGAAAGTATACATATCTCTTAGCAGAAAACACTGGCCAGTTCTTCTTCATTTCTTCACATAATCAGATCTCCAACCGTGCAAGACTTGCACGAAAAGAACCTAACTATTTGTTTTGAGAGATGGGGTTTTCCAGGTTTTGCTGCCATTGGTATTTTTGGAGTTATTCCTTATCTTTTGATGTGTATAAAGGACAAAAATACAGAATAAGTTAGGAACAAATACCTCACCAACTAGGCATTGGAAATTCCTATTAAATCAGTTCTCTGTTGTCCATTGCTTTTTATTTGGTTAATAAGTTCCTTGATGTGCTAACATATGTCCTGTTCACAAAAATCATTACTAAAAATTCTGTTTACATTCTACATAGATACTTCATATGAAATAGCATATTTTACCCAAGAAAAGATAACGAACAAAAAGAAGATGTTGATAACACTCCAAGGAAGTTTTTATGCCTTGCAATTCTACAATCTGCATGGTGAAAACATGCATATAACATGTGATACCCATTAAACAAGATTTTAGTAGCCAATCCATTAACTGTGTCATCTAAAATATATATAAAGCCAAGTCTTTGTATAAAATCGTGGTAATGTTCCATAGGCCAAATGATATACAAGAAAGAATGGTGATGTTATGATTGAGATAGCTAATATTGATGGAAAATAAGTTGAAACCTTTGATTGATCTGAAAGAAAAAAACTTAGCAGTATATCGTTATCAACTAGCTTTTCTTGTGCATGATATTGAAAGTTTTCCACTAAATAAAAGTTCCAAGGTGGTTAATAATAGGAATGATGAAGTCATAGACACGTTAAGATCGCACACAATCAGCGTCCCATGTTCAGATATCTAGTAACTCTTCCAATGTTTCTTTTTCATTTTCTGTTTGTGATTTTGAGATGATCATACAGTTTTGTTTTATGGGTAAGGATTGGACAACTCATACTATAATTGTTAGGCAATGTAATGGTTCTGGTGACGAGGGGGTGGTGGTAGCCCTCTTGGATCGCCACCATGGTCCCCCACGTCTGTGGCGTTTCCTCCACTAGCTATCTACTCGACAAGGCGTCAGGTTTGCTGACGTCGCCCACAACAGGGACCCTCCAAGCTGTTAAGTTGGATGGATTGCTAAGGACTTAATTGGCAATGTCATGTTTTTTGTTTCCTAGCACGGGAGGAGTTAAGCTGGAACAAATGGCATGCTATTGTAGGCATAAAATTGAATTAAAGCACGTCCCTAGCTAGTTCTCGCGATAAGATTGGCTTGTTAAAACTGATTTGGAAGTTGACATCTCCAAGAAGCAGCTTTTGCCATTACTGATAAATCTGAAATAGAATCATTGGTGGCTGAAGATGTGTGATGGGTTGGACTAGAACTTTTGAATTCAAAACAATTACGACGACTCAAGCTTTTGGCAAGTTTAAAGAACTTCATTTCCAGGTAAAGACTGATAGATCTGGCATCTTAATTACTTTTAATGAATAGTGAAGGCTGCAAGGTTGTGCAAGTATAGGCTACTTAGAAACTCTTTCTTTGTTTTCCTTCCTTGTTTTCAAGGATCTTGCAGCAGGGATTTATTACGGAGATAAGGATGTTGGATACTTTCTTATAACTTAGACAATTGTCAACTGCATTTTCAGTTTTTTAATAATTAATTTATTGGTTAAGTTACGTAATTTGATGTAGATAAAGATAATAAAGTAGCAAAATAAATGATCTAAATCAATGGATCGAAGTCTATGTAGAAAATAGATTTCGATCAGTATAGACCAGACTCATATCGGTCTTGTAATGGGAAAGTTCGATATGGTAGCTATATATAAAGGTTAAAAAATTTTACAGTTGCTCACATAATCAATC
>JANZLX010000008.1:12468917-12489443 GCA_025531955.1 Erythroxylum orinocense
TTTATTGTATGTTATAATAGAGAATGATTGATGAGTTTTGGATGAAAGTGAGGAAATGTGTTGGAATATTATGAACTAGACAACTTTCTCTGAACATGTTTTGGTATTCTTATCATAAATTGATATGTGAATTTTTAAATGAGTTTATTCTTAATTCAGATTAAACTAGAGACATATGTCCATAACTTTTCTGAAGATTTCTAATGTTAATTCTATCTCTAAGGATGTCAAAATCTTACTAGAAGTAGAGTTAGGAGTTCTATTATAGTTAAAAATCAATCTGAACTATTTTGGGTATAACTTTCAGTATACTGAATCAAATTGTATATTTTTGGTATTATTAGAAACTGGAAACATATTATAACAATTTTTTAGAAGCAAGTGTTACCGAAATACACCATTTTACTTGTCATAATGATCATGCAAGTTATCCCGAAAGTGTACTGAAATTTGATAACTGAAATATTTTTACTGAACATACTTCGGTATTTTAGCTATATTTTGCCCTGTAGATTTCCAAATGAAATGAGTCTTGATTTAAATTAAACTAGAGACATTTTTCTACAAATGTTAAGAAGAAATTGATTTTTAATTCTATCCTTAAGGGTCTTGAAATTTATCTTGAAAGTAAGTCTTATTGTAAGCAGTAACACTACCAGGGACAGAAATCATGTCCGATAATTATTGAATAAACTGTATTGATGTAGGCTGAATTAGACTGAGTTGTCTTCACAACTATTCTTTTATCTTTAAATTGGTATAAATTTTGTAATTTTTGGGTATTGGAATTGAGAGATATGAGGTGTACATTCTGCATCATGATCATGCATTAGCCAAAATTTTACATGTACACAGTTTGTGGTATTTCGAGCATAACGTATTGAATAATAAACCAAATTGAGTGATCTTGGTATCAATAGAGACTTAATACATAAGAGAATAATTTGTTAGAAGGAAGTGTGACCAAATTCCTTCAGTTTTCTAATGATATTAATTGTACAATATGGTCCCGAAAGTGTACTTTAAACAAATCTGAGCTAATCAATTGAAAGTGGATATTCAATGATTATTGTGACAAAATAAATGATAACAAACTCGGAATTGTCATGAACATGCATTGTACATAGTTAGTATACATTAATGTATATTAATGAATACAAAATTGTGTAATATTGTGATATGTTTATGTATAGAGGGGCATGTGAAGCGACAACACCTAGACATTGTTGGAACTTCAAGGCAATAACTGTTTGGAGCATATTGTGAATAACCTAAGATGGTCTCACCATATTGTTTTGTACATTATTGAACTGTATTGCGATCTTATTGAATTGTACTGAATTGTGTTGATTGTGTACTAGATTCTGGACAATATTTTTCTGAGGCGTTTTGATGAATGAGAATGATATTGGAAGTCCTACTTAAGTGTGAATGCGTTTGCCTAAATAATTTTCTGTTCTCAACTGAAAGATTGAATGTCGGACCTAGTCCGATGACCACTGTTGTTACTGTAATTGATACTGTGACTGATATGTTGTTATATTACATGCAAATGAAAGTGATTGAATTGATGATTGAATTATGACATGCACTTCATTCTAATGCATGTAATATAAAGGAGTTGTGACTGATGTGGCTACCGATATTGTTACTGATATGAGCTTTAAGCTCCCGCATATGTGGTTCGAGCCTATAACTCGTTGTGATCAATGAGTCACTGACTGATTGACTGAGCCCGATAATTCGAGATACTGTAAAAGCACACAGTCACAACAAAATAAAAAAATGAATGTGAGTCTCATACATGTCGCATCCACATATAATTTGAATTCATTGAATGATTTGCAAAGCTGTGTGAATATTGTTATATGGTTGAACTACGTATCTGAGAAATGATTTATTTGTGATAGTATTTAATACTTGTTAAATGGAGTTGAGCTGTATGATTACATGCTATAATTGCTCTCGTTTTATGACATAAGTGAACCATTGAGGACGATTACTCTATTGAGTTTGCAAAACTCATTAAAATTGCATCGTTGCTTTTCAGGTTCGAGTGTGAGACGACCTAGCTTCTAAGACTCCGTATGTTATAGTCAGATTTGGCTCTGAGGTCGGTTAGCTGAGATTGATGACTTAGCTATTTCTTTCATGTTTATTGCATTTGTTGTGTACTGAGATGTTTAAGCTCATAGGATAATGTTGTAAAACATGGATAGTATTGTGTTGTATGAAACAAAATAAATTATGGATTTTGCTTAATGTGATAACATTTTGAGTTTAGAAAAAGTGTGGTTGATGGTTTAGGGTATGATGCCATGTTATGTACAGTAAAGGTGAGTTAGTTAACATGTCATTTCTGTCAGGCATGTACACGTGTATCCGATGGACGCACGTGCATATGTCAGTTGGAAATGGGGTGTTACATACATAATGGATAAAATTTTTAAAGTACAAGTCTGAAGATTTTGATGTGTTTAAAAAGTTTAAAGCATAGTTAAAAAAGAAAATGGTTATGATATTAAAGCTTTAAGAACTAATGAAGGTAGAGAATTTACTTATAATAAATTTAAGAGATTTTGTGAGCTATATGGAATTTGTTGTCCTTTTATAATGCCTAGATTTCCCCAATAAAATAGAGTTACTAAAAGAAAGAATTGAACAATCCTGAATATAGAGAGAACCACGTTGAAAAGTACGATGATGTCTAAGGAGTTTTAGCTTACAG
This sequence comes from Erythroxylum orinocense, assembly GCA_025531955.1. Classification (NCBI taxonomy): domain Eukaryota; kingdom Viridiplantae; phylum Streptophyta; class Magnoliopsida; order Malpighiales; family Erythroxylaceae; genus Erythroxylum; species Erythroxylum orinocense. Next base: position 12,471,646 of record JANZLX010000008.1, read on the forward strand.
TAGTTGCATGTACAATTTATCTTTCAAATCATAGTCCTACAAAGAGCATAAAATATGTCATTTCATAAGAAGTATAGAGTGAAGTAAAGCCTTATACATCACATTTGATAGTTTGTAGTTCTATTACGTATCTTTATGTTTTAAAGCAAGAAAAGCCTAAAGTTGATGATCAAAGTAAAAAGTTTGTTTTTATTGGATATGATGAGAACTCAAAAGCCTACAAGTTATTCAAGCCAATTAATATCAAGATTGTTATTAGTTGAGATATTGAATTTAATGAACAAGCATTTTTGGATTGGAGCTCTCAAATGGAGGGATATTATGTTTTCTTTCTATATTTTGACTATGAAGAAGTACAGAAGGTTATTTAAGAAATCAAAAATGAAATTTCTCCGGTAACCTCACTAACCCCATCATCTCAAGCATCATCATCCACATCTTTACTAATAAGTATGGGACCTCAAGGATATCAAATATTTGAGGAATATTATGATAATCCTAACTTGTCTTAACTAGTTACATATATTGAGTCTTTTAAAATTTGATAAGAATAAGAAGTGGATTCAAGAAATGAACAAAGAAATTTAAATCATTAAAAGGAATAATATATAGGAACTTATTTACCTTTCAAGAGGTCTTCATGCCATTAAAGCTAAATGGGTGTTCAAAATCTTTTAAAAAATTACAAAGCTAAATAATATATAAGGTAAGGCTTGTTGTCAAAAGGTAAGTAAAAGCAAGAAATTGATAATGAAGAGATATTTGTCTATGTTAGTCAGTTGAAGACAATACATCTAGTAATATGTATTACTGTCTAAAATCATTGGAGAATTCACCAATTGAATGTCATGTTCGCTGTCCTTAATGGTTAATTTGAAAAAGAAGTCTATATTGAGCAACCAATGGGGTATATTGTACAAGGTCAAGAAGATAAAGTGTTAAAATTAAAGCAAGAGCTATATGGACTTAAACAAGTTTCAAGAGCTTGGAATAGCAAAATCAACAATTATTTCCAAGAGAATGGTTTCACTAGATGCTTACACGACTACGCTTTTTTATATAAAACAGGATAAATATAATTTTTTATTTATTTGTATCTTTGTGGATGATCTTATCTTCATATGCAATAATTCAAAGATGTTTGAAGAGTTCAAATATCTTATCACCCAAAAGTTTAAGATGAGTGACATGAGATTGATATCTTACTAATTAGGAATCATGGTGAAATGAATGGAAACACTCAAGAAGGTTATACAAAGAAGATGCTTAATAAGTTCAAGATGATAAATAGTAAGTTGGTTAACACTCCTATGAAATATAGAATAAAGCTATCTAAGTTGGATGGATAAAAGAGTTCAGATCCAACTGTGTTGAAAAGTCTTGTATAAAATTTGAGATATTTAACTTGCACAAGACCATATATCTAATTTACAATTGAATTTAATAGTCAATCTTTAGAGATAGCATCTAAGGTTTACTTAAATTAGATATAAGGGTTATGATAATATGAAATTTTGAACAAAGAAAATAAATTGAATAATAAACTGAGAGTTATCAACAAAACAAACCTTATTAGTTTATGTTATTTTAACCTTTTGAAACTATTATTGGTTGTTGATATAAAATAATTATCTCATCAATCATATAGTCGATGGGATATTTTTTTCCTTAGGATTAGCTAATTAAAAACATGTGATTCAATTAAGCATTATTATTTAACAATCTTATATACGATCAAAAGTTTAGTTAACAATAGTTTTAAGAAAAGAAAGACTATTGAAGCAAAATAAGACAACATCCTTGATTGCATTTAATCTAATTGAAAGCTTTTTCTAAAAGTAATAATTTTTTAAGCAACAAAATAAAATTTTTAATTGTAAAATTAATTAAAAGAATTGAACTTTTACGTATTCGGACTTTAAACTAGCAAATGAGCACTTCAATTAATAAACTAATTATGTGCATTAGAAATCAATCAAAAAAATCATAAAATATAAGCATAGAAAAGCAATCCAATACATAAATAAATGAAACACTCCGTATTAAGACCTAATTATCTTCCAATCTTTAAAGTTCCAAAAGAATCTCACTTCCTATAACTAAGGTAGAAAATTAGCCAACAATGGTCATAGCTACAACTATCTTTTAAAGAAGAAAACTTGCCTTAGCGAACACTAAGGAGGAAATTTTTTTTTGTGAAAAGCTAGAAAAAGGTAGAGAATACTTGAATGCTTTGCTCCTCTATCTTGTCTCTATTTTTATAGCCAATTAAACTCCATTTGAAAATCTTCTTGTTGTGATTCTTTGAATCTTACAAATCATATCTTTACTTATTTCCACCCAAATTTGGCCAAGATAAGGTTCAAACAATTTTTAATACAATTTTCTTTTGTAGTTTAATTGCAATTTCTACTGAACTTGCTTACACTTCAAATCCCGTCAGATTGTTTTTTCATATTTCAATTTGATCCTACTAATCTAACCTTAATATACAAAATAAAATATTTTGTCAACCCAAATCTTTTTAATTCCCCTTAATTAATGGTGATATTGTTCCTTTGTTTAAAACTTTCAAATTTGAATTAAGGAATAGTCATTTTCTTAAAAATATTAAATTTGAACATGTTAAGATAAAATTATAGAAGATTTTAATGATAAAAATTAGGAAAAATTATATCATATCGCATATTCCTGTCTTAGACTTTGTAATTTTGATAAGTCCAAAGAACAACGGAAGACAAATATTTCATGTGCTCATTTGTATATTCTTCATCATACGACATAGTCCTTGAATTACTCATGTACCAAATCGTCTCTTGACTTCATGTTTCTAAAAAGAAATATGTTCTTGAGCTCAACTTCTCAAGTGTTCTTGTCAAACCAAACTTGAGGGGAAGAACTTATAGCTTGGCTTGACTTGATGTCATATTCAAATCTGAGTAATTAATTTGGAATGCTTTAATTGTTAGGTCATATGCTAGTAAATTTTGATGCCCATTAGGCTATTCTGCTATAACTGAAAGTTGCCTCTGATAATAAATGATCATGCTACGGGAAAAGGAAAACGAAGCTTCTGTCTATAAATTTTCATGGTGTAATGATTCTTACATAACAAGAAAAAAGAGAAAGCTTCTTTCCTTCTGATCACCAAACATCTTGTTTCTACTTCTTAGCATATCTGAACAAACAAATCAATTAATGGTTTCACCAAGTCCGATCCAAGCGACTAACTCTGAGAACACTGACTTATGCACACTTTGTTCCCTTTTATAGCAACTATACGCATGATCCTACAACAGTTTCGTGCGATTGGAATCCATCTTCTCACACATTAAGTGCCACTCTTTTGTTTCTTTACTTGTGTAGCCAATCAAGTGACATGGACCCTGATGATGAAATCAACAGCATCCTGTGACTGAGAAGATAGTACTTACTCTGATCCTGGCAAAATGATGTTCCTCAATCACCAAGACCCTCTTAATGTTCACAAAATCAATATTCTGTCTGAGGTTTAATTAGCTTCTGATGCAAACCCTAAGGCCATTATTACCTTCCTTAAGAGTATGTTACGTGATCAAGTTCAATCGGAGACCACCTATTGAATGGATAAAATTGTTCTGATGAGATTTTGGAGTAAAGTAAGTGAAAAAATGTCGAGCCACGAAAGTCTAGTCTAGATCTAACCTAATGCCTTTGTGAAAAGACGATGAGATCCTTGTGCGAAGTAAACAACAGTACTGCTACTCACTCCTTGAATTTACGTGTACTTCTGGGATGCGGCTCCAAAATTTATTTCTTCATCCCATTTAATACGCTGACCTTTCTTCTCTGCCCATCTCTCAATTTACATTTACAAATACTCCTCTCTCAGTCTCTCCATAAATTTGTCCCTCTCTACTGACTATTGTATAAAAAGCCAAAGCACCTACTTCCTTCTTCGCTGGTTTTGACGTAGCAAAGATGGGTCGATCACCATGCTGTGACAAGATTGGTCTGAAGAAAGGACCATGGACACCTGAAGAAGATCAAAAGCTCTTGGCATATATAGAAGAACATGGTCATGGAAGCTGGCGAAATTTGCCAGCCAAAGCAGGTGATATGTCATGTTAATGATTTGTGTGTCTACGTAGTGAAGTTTTAACTTACCGTAGTGGAGTGAAGAAAACTGCAACTTTTGTCTCTTCATTTATAGGTCTTCAGAGATGTGGAAAGAGTTGCAGACTTAGATGGACTAATTATCTCAGACCAGATATTAAGAGAGGAAAGTTCAGCTTGCAAGAAGAGCAAACCATAATTCAACTCCATGCCCTCTTAGGCAACAGGTGCAAAGATCCTTAATCCTTACAGACTTGACATGGTTTACTTGTCACATTCAGACGTTATCATTCTTTTGAAGCACCCCAAATGACTGGATCTTAAAGAGTCTTCTCACAATTCAACAATGTGAATTCTTGTAGTGAGTTTGGGAGTAGTTTCTACTTCAACAATGTTATAAGTTCTGACCTTGTGTTTCTCTTAGTATTTTTGGGCTTTGTTATGAAAGCTTAACGAGTAGAATTAGCTCCTCTCCAGCAACATGTAGTTACTTTTATTTCTGACTACAATAAACCACTCGCTTGAGCAAGTTGTGTGCGTGAACATGTTTTCTTACATTTCAAAAGAGATTCTGCAGCGTGACATAGAAAATCATGATTTTGTTTTTGGGTCCTTTTCTTTTCTTCTCCAGTCTCATCATTGTATCTAAGAGGTTTAGAGCATAGAAAAAGGCTTTGTGTATCTGATAGTTCGTACGTCCCTCACTTTATATTCTTCCCAAGATCTGTTCTTATATTCTCATCCTCAGGTGGTCCGCTATAGCTACTCACCTGCCCAAGAGGACGGACAATGAAATTAAGAACTACTGGAATACGCATCTCAAGAAAAGGTTAACCAAAATGGGGATTGATCCAGTGACCCACAAGCCCAGGAATGATGCTTTACTGTCCAGCGAAGGCCAATCCAAGAATGCAGCTAACATTAGCCACATGGCTCAGTGGGAGAGTGCTAGGCTCGAAGCTGAGGCTAGACTCGTTAGAGAATCGAAGCTACGTTCACATTCATTTCAACAGCAGCTTAGCCCTCAGAGTTATATTCCTGGTTCAACCTCAGTTCATCCTCCAAGATCATTTGATGCACTGAAAGCTTGGAACGGCGGGTGGTCAAAATCTAGTGAAGGTAATGGCGGTACCCTAAACACTGGAATTGGAGGTGACCTTGAGTCTCCAACATCTACTCTTACTTTCTCAGAGAATGGTCCTCCAATCATGATTTCAGCCAACATGGGAGAGAATTCGGTTCCTCTAATTGAGTTTGTTGGCACTTCGGGTTCATCGGACACTGGAATTATCAAAGATGAAAGCGAGCATGATTGGAAGGGCCTGGCAAATTCAAACCATTTACCAGAGAATTCAGTATCATTTTCGTCTGACTTTCAAGACATGACGATCTCCATGGAAGGGACATGGAGTCCAGAATCTCTAAGGACAAATAGCGGTCATGTTCATGTTGGAAATGTGATGGAAGAAGGGTTCACTAGTCTTCTCCTTAGTGACTCAACTGAACAGAACTTGTCAGAAAGTGGCAAGGACTCAGAGAACAGTGGAGGTAGTGGTGGTGGTAGTGGCTACTATGAAGATAACAAGAATTATTGGAACAGCATTCTTAATTTGGTGAATTCTTCTCCTGCTAATTCACCAATGTTCTGAAAATAACCAAAATAAGGTTTCGCCTGAATGGTTAGAAAGTGATGATGTGCCAGTTAATTACAAGTAACACCACCTTCTCAACCCAGATGTCCTGCCATTGGTTTAGTTTCTATTTGTTGCTAGAAGTCAAGTATAGGATCGGAAAATGTCTTCGCCAAAAGGGTTTGGATTGCTTCCACACTTTCCAAGTGTGAAAATAAGATTCTCCACTAATGTTGTAGATGGAAGCAACAAGATGAAGTTTTGGCAATCATCCTCAGTCTCTCTCCCTCTCTTTCTTTTGTGAAATGTTAATAGCTAGGATAGATCTTCTACTCAATTTCTGCTCCATTCAAACATAACTTAGTTTGTCAGCTTAATGATAAGTGACATGTCATCTTTGTTTACTATTATGGTGGATTGAGATATGCATGGTCCAATTCATGTAATTGATCCTGAACATTGTTAAAGAGTGAATTAGCTACCTTTCCTTTAATTAGACAAATTCGTGCTCTATACACTTGTTAAATAAGAGGGTGTATTTAATTTATGAGGCTTTATTGCTGTCAGTTTTACGTCGTATTCTGCTTACAAGCAACAAAGGTAAGTTCACGTAACGTCGTATTCTGCTTACAAGCAACAAAGGTAAGTTCACTTGTGCTTGCCAACAAAAAAAATATTCTGGGGGAAAAAGTGCCGAAAGAACTATAAAATTGACAGTCAAGAACAGAAAGAAACCAAAAATTTTTATGAGAAACAAGGTGAAAAGCAAAATTAGAAATTTGGAAGCTAGTGTTCCTTCTTTTCCAAGAAGATTCTTTCTTCCCAATAAGGATAAAGGATCACATACTTAGAGAGCGACTCAGCCGTTGGCACCAATATCTTCACTGAGATCCACTTGTCATGACCCCTTATGGGGCATATGATCAATAGAATTTCCATATTGTTTAGCAAAGGTTGTAAAGGTATGAACTTGAGTTTCTATCTTTGTGACATGATAATATGGAATTTCGACATAAGACGACTCTTACTGCATAATTGCATGCTCATGAATATCGTATGAATCAAAATGAAAATTATAGCTATGAACATCCAACAAATATGGACTGATATAGTAGGCTGCTTTCTAGTTGTAGCAAGCAATTCTCATGAATATCTCCCCATTAATTTCACTGCAATCTTCAATACTCCACTTCCGTGAGAAACACAGGAGGAGCACAAGCCTCAAAAAGCATAATATCCTGCATTAATGATTGCAAAAGAAGCAACTCGTAACATCAACGGACACGTCTAGCTTGGCAATTTGCAATATATTGTCACCTGTCAACATATAGACCCTTTACACGATTGTTTCAGCCTCAGGATCTGACAGTGATATGAAACCTTGTATGGAAGATTATGATATGAATTGAACACTGATTATTAGAAGAGAATCTATATATCTAATAAAGTTTCATTTTGGTTAGTAGGTTCTACGATGAGACAAATGCAGTTCTACAGAAAATCCTTTCATTATCAATTTTCGTCGTCTTTCGGTTGTCCTTTTCCAAAACTATTAATTTTATCTTCCATGTACAGTCTCATATGGTTTAGAAAGATCCTTCAATTCCAATTGCCATGTCAAAAAATGTTTGCAAGATAAATGGGGAAGTTATTGACTTGTACAGTGGAGCAACTGTCCATTTATGAATCCATAATCCCTTAAAGGCAGCAAGTTTGCATGAAACTAGAGTTTGCTTGAGCCTTTCATTATTTACTTGTAGGCAACCAGGGTCTACTCTACTGGAAAGAAGAGTTGTCAAGTTCTAATGTGTTTAGCTTCTGCAGCTACTTCCGCACTTCTTTGTCACAGTATGCTTCTAAAGATGTATACTGGCTCTAGGACTTTTCAATATAGAAAATCAGTTTCAACTTCTATCCTTTAACTTAACTCAACCAGAAACTTGTGTCGGGTGAAAAGGGCCGCATACCAAAACAAGGTATGGGTTTGCCAAATTACAGCCTGAACTATTGATGCAGAATATTTTACCATACTTATCTATTCCTTCGTTCCTCAAAAATTTTGGATGTACCAACTAAAGCATCCTGATCCTGGTAATGTAACTCCTGGTTTCCGAGTTCATAAAAGGCAGCTTTTAATTTTGCCCCCAACAGAAAACTTTATACTATCTTACAAGAAAATTCTATATGGTTTCCCATTATTTCTTTCATTTTCTTCAGTCCTTAATCCTAAAAAGATACTGACAAAAACGTAATTTGCTTACTTATTGACTTCATTGAGGATAAAGGAAAATTTGGGGACATCACTGAATAAATGAATCTAATTGTTCCACGTGCCCATCTTTTGAAGATTTATAAAACACTGTTAGGGGACAAGCTAAATACAAGGATTATCCTGCCACGTCGCGTGGTGCAGAAGCAAATGGTTTCTGACCCCCCCAAAATTCTAATATCACTAGAGATTCTTTACTGACGTCCCCATGTATGAGGTAGCTCATGTTTGAAAGTGTGTACCACAGAATATGGTCTTAAACTGTGAATGTGGTTTTTCTCTTTTAAGATTTCCAATTGAGATCAGAGGAATACAATGAATTGAGCATTTGAATTCAAGTCTTAATGACGATATCAGTTCCTAACTCAGGTGGTAACTTCTGCATCTTTAGTATCCTGAGCAATTAGTCTTAACAGATTCTTGACTAAGTTTGTGTGAGAAGACGTTTTCTCATTGTTTACTAGCCTTAGGCATTCGGCAGCAAAATTTCCAAGTTGACAGTTCAAGTGTCACTGATCCCAAATATCAACTTGGAAAACATGGCGTCTTGCTTAAAAGTAAACGTAGAATATCCAAAAGTATAATATACAACTCTCTGGAACAAGCTAAGACACATTGTAAAGGAGACGGTTGCGCACAAAGGTCACTTTCTTCCATCGTCATTTGTTTTCAAGGTCAGTTTCACCACAATAGAAACGTTACCCTACCAAAAGTGATTCCTATATTAATCTCACAGCCGTCTTAAACAGGACACAAAACAAAAGGAAACAAGAAGAAAGAAGGAATTCAGAACTTGTTCCACTATCTATTAGCAAAGCAAATTGAAGGGGAGGGTTTTATCACAGCTAAAGTCAATCGCGTCATGAAGCCTAAGAATATGTAAGTGAGAGTCCTAAAGGGTTTGCACCTAACAAATCTAGGGGATAGGATATTGTCAATGTGTATGATCCATGTCACACTTTCTAACAAATATCCAACTTGAATTTCACTGTTATGTGCATTGTGACCACAAGGGCACATGGAGCATGTCTTGTCCTGTCATCAAAGAAACAATTCACCGTAGAAAAGATAAAACCAAGAGCTGAAATTTTCCCATTAATGAAGAGAACATGAAGCCAGGCTGTGCTGATAGTTGTAGAACAGAATCAAAGGATTAACTGTTAGCCACAATGCTGATATCCAAAAGAAATTTTCTGGTTTTTTACGTGATACAAGATTTTTCTCCAAGCTCTTGTATAGGCGTACGGGAACATTTATTTCAGTATATAATGCACCTCACATGGGTATTAAATTACCTGTGCCCAACTGTGCTCATTAAATGGGCTGCTCTTTCTCAAATTTGAGCATGTGCCATGTACCTATCAACACAAATACTGAGAAATGTTAACCAGATAAGAATATTATCACTGTGACTGCATCACTTTGTACCTTTACTTTTGCTTGTTGAATTGAATTATGGTTCTGGTTCAGTCCAGCCAATAACAAAAGGCCTTTTGTAAGAACTAGCAACGTTGAACATTTCATGTTTGTTGCTAGATAAGAGGAAAGATCATTAAGTTCTAGGAATGTAGAGGATTTGCCAAGTCCGCTGACATAGTTGTGCAATAAAAATCTCAAATTTCAAGGTGGTAGCCTTACATTCTAAGGTGTTGGCTTTGCAAAATTGAGAATAGTAATTGATCAAGTCGAAGCTAAAATTTTTCAGGAAAAGGTGACATCTTATAGTGGTTTCTCAGATATTTTAAACTAGACTGTCAAGCTTTTAAACTAGTAAAAATGCGTACTGAACCCCAAAATAGACTTGGCTTATTATCATGAAATGCCAACTGATACTCTGATAAGAAGTTTAACAGGGCGGTTAAATTATTTCATAACTTCAAGTAAAACTACCCCCAAAAAAACAAAACAAAACAAGAGGTAACTCATATTTTGATGATTTTCTAGAAGGATTACATTGCTTAACGACTGATTTCATGTATTATAAGAACAAACCAGAAGCAACAGGATGAGCAAAAGAACTCTATTGACTAACTTGACATTAGAGTAAGTGTTTATCCTTGATAAAGAATGTTGAAAAAGACTACAGAGATGAAATAGTTCTTCAACTCTACAATAATTGCTGCAAATACGGCTTCGACGAGCAGAATTAAAGAGTTGAGGCTTACACCTCAGCAGTCCTTGACAGCAAAAACTTTTCTATAAGAACATATGCCTTGAAAGCAGTGCCTTGTTTCTTACCAGTTACCTCAGCCCTGCATGTATATGCATAAAGCAGTTTAGCTACCCTTTAAGTTCTAAGCCATGCTAAGATTTTTGGGCCGGTTTAGTTCTTACTGCTTTCCAGTAGTTCTGACGTTATTGTCTATTGTGCCATTATTGCATTTTATTTTCTTCTGCCTGTACATTACACATTTTATTGCTTCCAAGTAGGAGCTTGTGGACTTTTAAGTTCCAATCTGTTTTGTATTTAAACCAATTACGTTGGCAATGTCAACTTCACACTTCCTCCATTTTCTTTTCTTGAGAAAAACTAAAATTAATATCCAGAGAACACTTACAGATCAAAAGTTTACAATGGAGGAAATCACGCTGAATTAATCAAACAAGTCCTAGGTTTAAATGAACAATGTCTAGATTCAACAGAATGCTTTTATCTAATTCCAGGGACTATAAAGACCATCAATGAACCCTTAATTACCAAGCTCAGACTTTTTAGCCTGCTTTTTCGACAGCGACAGCATCAATGTCTATATCTCAAGTCTCTTACGTGGTTTCAGGTTCCTTGGACTTGATGCATTCGTATCATCCACACAGGCACCTCTGTCATAAAGAATGCAAGCCTACGTCTTATTAGAATCACGATTAGCTTAGCCTTCATTTAATAAAACTTCAGCTGATGCGCATTGAACCGGCGCGGTTATACATAAAACCAGAAATGGCAATTTGGTGCCAAAGGACTGAGCTTGAAGTTTCATGGCACATAACCAAAAAATGTTCACCAAGCTAGAACTCTGACATCTAACAGACTGCAACAATAACCTGAAAAGCCTTTCCAATATATAACAAATCTTACTTGCAATATCGTGATATTTATAATTATTTTCTTGATCTTTGCTATATGGTGACAAAAGCAGTAGCCCCATGACAATGGTACTTCTGGTCTTCTCCATTAAGAAGAGTGTGGACCTCTGCCAACTGCTAATTAACCAAAACATTAAACGATCATATGGCAACTATTGTGCTATTCAGCAAGACCTAGTACAATATGCAAAAGCTGCGACGCAAAAACTTGATTGGGTGGTCCAACCATCATCAATCATGCTGGCACGTATAGCTTGACATCAAAGTAAATCACTAGACTAGATAGATGTTTCAAATCTAAGTCCCAATTAGAGCAGTCAGCTACAATAATAGATCAGTACAATTATACACTGCCCTTTCGGATATAAGTTAATATAACCGCATCCTTGTCTCCTGCCGCTTAAGCAGAGAGTCCCACTACCTATCTACACTTCCACAAGTTCATAGTTATGTGTCAAGTTGGAGAATACGTTGAATCATTTTGGAGAATTATTAAGTAGTCACCGATAATTGTACTGAATTGTCATATACACGGCAAAAACTGCTAAACGCCAACGTATCGGCAGTTTTGAAAGCGGACCAGTTACATGAAAAGATGAAGGGATAATCTTTAAGGAATCAGATACAAAAGTCATTCACCACCTTATTGATGATTATGTAAGACAGACTCGGGCGACAAATCTAATGAGCTTTTCCAAGACATCAATATATAAGCTGAAATCCTTAACTAAATAGAACATACAAAAGTTCAAAATAGATGTTTCCCTACCGCAGCGCATCTACAATCAACCTTTTGCCTAAAAACACTAAGCCAAACATGAAAGATTACGGCTTTCTTTCGAAATGACCGGTTTTGTCAAAGTTTGAAACTCAATCCAGGCAGTAAGGAAAATGGTGCTATTGAATCATGTAAATTTCCAAGTTTACAATCCACAAGTCGAGATGTTACTGAATCATTTGGCAAAATCATTGTCAGGGCAATTACAGGCAGCAGAAACATGAAGGTTTAAGCTGCAAAGCGCATCCCTTTTGTCCATTTTGCACATGAAAGATTAGGCCACTGCTAATCCAAATATTAGACAGGGCCTCAGTACCAGTGCATTACCAAAAAACAAATTTTTACACAAACCCACATCAGAAATCAAAAGAATTGCAGAACCCAGCTTAACGAGACCTTAGATTCTGCCTGCTCTCAACCCTAACATTCAGCCGCAAACTAGTTGGGGGATGATCTCCTCGACACACTTGAGTGCGTGGAGAACTCTTATAGTAGGCAGGGTGGCTTGTAGGGTATACTTATGTTCTTTCAAATCCAAAACCCAAATTGAGAGCAGCTACATCATCCAAGTTTCAGTGAAATCATAGGCCCAAACATGTTAGTTGGATTGGTCTTGCAAACTTGCATGTAAGCAATATCATATTCTGTTCTAAACTCAACTCGGCTGAAGCCCTAAACGGATAAGTCAGTCCTATTACAATCTATTCGTATCAGAGGGAAAATGCTCCTGCTTTACATTTATATTAAATTAATGTTTATAAATTTTTGAAATAAACTATTAATTATTCTAAATATATTTACAAAATCAAAACATTATTTTTATCAATTCACATTTTTAAATAAATATATTTATAAAACCAAAATATAATAAATAATGCATTTGTAAATTGAAGTAGATATTAAAATTAAATCATTTTATATATTAATGAAGAATTCTTCTCAATTTTATCATCATCATCAACACTCAGTAGAAGTCCCGCTAATGCGCAGAATATGGGAAGATTCAATAGTACGTAATCTTACCTCTACTTAATTGAGAGGTTGCTTCCGACAAACAATTTAATGATAACTAATAATATAGTGTATTATGTTTATTGGCTTTACATTTATTCAAAATATATTTTATAAAATTAAGACATGATTTAAACTATGGTTTAGTAAATATATTCTTAAAATATGGACACAATATGAATTTAGTTATTTTTATTATTCTAAATAAATACATTATAAATTCAGATAAATATAAACTTATCTATACGAATATGTTTACAAAATTGAAGCATACCTAAAAATATAATCAGTTAATATTTATCAGCATATAATAAAAAAGTATCATATGTCATTGAAAATATAAAAATATAAGATATTTTATTTATATAACATTTATAAAATAATGTATTGTACTTTTTCTATCTCATGACAAGTGGCAAACCTTGGAGTAAATAGCTTAATTTATTTAATAAATAATTTATAGAAATTAGTGATAAATTTTATATAATTTCAAATAGTAATTTATGATTAATAGATGTATAATTGTTTTAAATATATCCTTGCATTTTTTATATTATATTTTAAGAAGGCATAATTTTTTTATATTATATTTTATATAATTAAATAAAAATATTTTTTATCCATATATATATGAAAAGGAATAATATCATAAAATATAATGATGTATTTAAACTTTTTCATTTATGTTTATATCTATATAACAACCAATATTAAATGTATATGAACTTTTACATAAAATTTTAAAAGAATACGTATATTTATTAATCTTAGTATATCAAATTTTAGAAGACATAAAAGTAACTTCATTATAAAATTATGCATATATGATACTTTATAAAATGGCATTATACCATGAAAAAAAATTTAACATGTATATATAAGAAATTTTCCATATTTAGTACAAATATGTAATTTGATAACATTATTATAACTATTCTCTAAATGCATTTATTATTAAATTTTTAATTTGACTTTTAAACTTGTAAAATGTTAAATTTTATTATAAATTTAAAATATAACATAAATTAAAAATTATCAATTTATAAGAAGTTTAATCAACTTTAAATACTATCTTCACCTATTTCAAACATTATTGTAATTGCTATTTATATGCAAGTACTATGAAAATATTGCATAAAATAAAGTACTATGAAAATATATTATATTTTTAAAGTAGGTAAATATATACCACAATTAATATTATACATTAAGTTTTTAGTGATTCTTATATTTTTTCTTACATTTATAAATGTCATTTGTATTTCTATAACAAAAATATAAATTTTATATTTTTATATGAAGGAGTAGAGTGATTATTGAATATTTGTTAATTACAATATTAAAAAATTAATTTATATTAATTAAATTTTTAATGAGTTTCAAGAAAGGTATTATGAAAGGTGATAATAAAAAATTTTAAGTAACGTAATTATAACTTACGAAAAATATAAATTATTAAATAAGTAAAAAGTTAATAGCTTTAAAATTTGTAATTTTTGTTTGATGTTAAAATTTTTATTTCAGTATGAATATGTTAATAAATTTTTTTGCTCAATATGTTATTAACATTTTTATAATAAATTAATATTTATGATCAAAATTGTTACATTCACAGTATAGAAAATTTATTTAAACTTCAAATATATACATAAGTATTTCAACTTTCTACACAATATATATTAATTAATCTGTCTTAATGCGTATTATAGTGAGTAATAGTGTACTATTAATAAAACGTTATATAATTAATTATATTAATTTAAACAAAATGGAGCCAAAAATCGAGTTTAATTATATTATTATCAAATTACAAGGTTTCATTTATTCACAAACTAAAAATTAGTCGCCAAAGCTTATGTAGGGTTTTTTTAGAATTATATCATTCTTAACAGCCCAAGATAATCTAAGCCGATAAGTCTTTCTCGATTCTTGCCTGAGCCAGCAATTGGCTGTCGAATTTCGCCCCACAACTAGAATTAGATTGCTTCGGGGTTACTTGGCTCAAGATATCCTTCTTTATGAAAAGCTTCTTACTATGGATGACAACAGGTTTTTAACCCGATTAATATTTGCACTACTTGATTCAAACATAGAAGCTAAAAAATATATTTTAACTGAATTTTAAATGAATGCTGAAAAATAGATGTGAATATGAATTTAGATATGGGTCTAGTGATAACCCAAACCGATAGAAACCCATATCCTACCTGTTTTTTATTAACTCTATTTTCTGTTTTTTATAATAGTTATGATTAAGAATAATAAAATATTAATATTTTTTGAGAAGAAATAGCTTTAAAATCCCTAATTTACTCCTCACTCCTCACTTTTTTATCATATTTTATTTTTTTATAGGATGATAATAATGCAAATGCTATGGAGAAGGAGTTTTGAATGTTGCGAAGTTCACGCAAAGACAATTTAAAGCTTTGGATATTTCAGTTTTTGTTCCAGTTCTTAATTGTGAAAAATGTATATTATCTTTGCACTAGACATTATATTTTTTATTATTCCAATTTTATGATTTTTTAAGACATACAAATCAAAATCTTGACTTATTATTATTAAAGTAATTTTGATTTGGAGCATTCGCAAAAATCTGTTATTTATATTTTCTATTTAGAAGTTATATTTTTATGTGCTATACAACCTGATGGATATCCAAAAACCCAAACAATCTAATGGATTTGAATATGGTTAGTAAATCGTAAAAACTGATGGATATGGATATGAATATAAATATAGATATGGGTTAAAACATAAAAAATAGATATGGATATGAGTTAAGTAATATCGTGCTTTTCTCACCAGTGGCAGGTCTGAAGTCGTGATGTAGAAGAAAAATGTGGGGATACCTTCACGGGTAAGGATCGTCTGTGCTATGAGAAACTCATAGCCTCGATAGTGGTCTAAGACAAGAAAGTATGACCTTTTGGGATGAGACTAGGACAGATGGTCTGAAGAATCTCGATAGTAGTTTCATGAACAATCCTTTACGGGATTGCATTCTTTTGATAGTGGAAATGCCATAAAGCGCGAACCAAGATCTGTAATATGAAAACCAAAATGAGGAAGAAAAAGATAGATCTTGATGGCGGAGAACTACGAATATCTAGATTGAGCTTGGTTCCTTCTAAAACTGAAGCTGCGACTGCTTACTTAATGGTTTTTTTCTTTTTCTTTTGGGTTTTAATGCTCAACCATTTTTTTTTGTTAGTCGAAACTATAACAACAATTACAACAATTAGTTTAGCATAATTTTAGCAATCATAATTATTCTTTCTTTATTTGTATTCCTTCTCTTGTATAAATCGACCCAGCATCAATGTAAAAGATATAACAACAAATTTTCTAACTCTTTCTTGTGTTCATTCTACTAATATTGTATCAGAGCCGTAAAGCCCATTATTTTCTTTTGTCTCTGTGATCTGCTTCCTTCCTCGCAATTTATTCTGTCCCATCTGCTTTGTTTATCTGTGTTTTCTTTTCAATGGAGGAATCTGACATTGCAAAACCTATTACAATGGTTTTGCATGGTTCCAACTATTCTCTTTGGGTTCAAGGAATGAAAAGCTTTTTAATAGGTCGCAAGCTTTGGCGAATTGTTACTGGTGATATCATTCAGCCAACAAAACAGAAAGATGAAATTGATGACAAATTTGCTAATCGCCTAGAAGATTGGGATAGTAAAAATCATCAGATCATCACTTGGTTTCGTAATACCTCAGTTCCTTCAATTCACATTCAATTTGCCGATTATGATTCAGCGAAAGAAATCTGGGATTTTTTGGCTAATCGATATCAAACAACTGGACTTGCTCACTATTTTCAGTTATGGCCAAATCTTCATAATCTGAAACAAGAAGCCAGTCAATCTGTGAATGATTTTCTTGCAAAGGTTCAACCAATCTGGCATCAACTTTCTCTAGCCAAAATTAGTGACGATCATCTTCATCTGATTAAAGTTCTTATGGCCTTGCGACCAGAATATGAGGCTGTTCGAGCATCTCTATTGCATTGCAATCCGCTTCCATCATTGGATACTGTAATTCAAGAAATTCTTTTTGAAGAGACTCGTCTAGGCTTGGATGAAACTCCTCAATTTGAAACTGCCCTTGCCACCACTCGCTATTCACAATCCAAATCTGGCAATCAAATTTGTAAGAATTGCAATCAAACTGGCCATGCTTTTGCTTATTGTTCTATTGTGGAATGTCGGTATTGCCTTGGTTATGGGCATATCATACAAAATTGTCCCACACGTCCTCTAAAACCAAAAGAAGGACATTCTAAAGTCAAGAATATCTCCAAGCCTGAATCTTCTTCTATCACTGTTGTTACTGCTATGAAGGTTCATCTGTCATCGCCATGAGTGATATTGAGGCCATACTCAAACAGGTTCTTTCTTCCAATTCTCCTACTGCCATGTCTGTCACTCCAGGTAATTCTTATTGGCTCGTTGACTCTGCTTGTTGTCATCATATGATTGCTAATCGTGAACTTTTATCTTCTGCAAAACCTGTATCGTCCTTACCACTAATCTACACAGCCAATGGTTCCAAAATGAACATTACAGACATTGGTCATGTTTCTACCTCTAGTCTCCATCTCCCTGACACTTATCATATTCCTAATTTGGCACTCAATCTTATCTTTGTTGGTCAATTGTGTGAAAAAGGACTTAACGTTAATTTTTCTTCCCTTGGTGTTCAGGTACAAGATCCACAAACGGGATAGATTCTTGGGATGGGTCGCAGGGTGGGACGATTATTTGAACTTGCATCTCTTCATCTTCCTCAGAACTTTGTGTCTGCAGCTACACTTCCTGTATTAGCCCCGAATTTTTTTTTATTTATTTAAACATGATTAATTAGTAATTAATTAGTTAAGCATGATTAGCTTAATTGAGTAGCATGAGTTAGCATTAATTAAA
>JANZLX010000008.1:12537305-12549377 GCA_025531955.1 Erythroxylum orinocense
TTTGTTTTGAATGATAAGATGCTATTGAATATGAGGAGTCATATGAATTGAAGTTGAGTGTTGGATGAATTCCAATTTGAAGTTAAATTGCTTTGAATGATGTTGTAATAGAGGAAGTGAAGTTGAGATAAACTCCAAGATTTTCATGGGGGTAAAATGTGTATGCTGATTTATAAGGAAAAACTGTATCAATCTAGGTAGAATTAGCCTAAGTTGCCTTCATGAAAGTTGTAGTTCGTCTTTATAGCTTTCCAACGCTATAAAGTATGCAATTTTTCGATATGGGAGTTGTAAGTTATGATCATTACAAGTTAAGGTGTCGTAGAGGACATGTTTCCCAAACCATTAGAGTTTATGAAGTGATATTGGACTAGAAAAAGTTGAATTTGGCATGATTATGAGTAAAGGGGATGCTAGGATGGGTTCAGGAACCTTTGGAGGGGTCTTGAAGAGTGAAAATTTCATGTCATCCGAAGGTTACACGGCCTGACCGTGTTGGATCACACGGTCCGTGTATTTTGATCCTCCAAACGACAGAATTTCAATTTTGTGTCTTTACAAACGTTGTAGCTCTAGATGTCTTATTTCTAACCATCCAAAAATGAAGTCAATCAGAAACCTATAGTTAGAGTGATGGCGTGTGCGTCAAAGCATGTTCAATAGGAGTGAGGATATGAACATGTTGACTTCGTTTGGCCATAACTCCTTCGTTTGACCTCCGATTAAGGTGATTCTTGAAGCGTTAGATTCCTAACGCATTTTTCTACCTTGCCATAAAAATTGGTATCCATTGATGTTGAATTGGGAAAGATTAATTGATAGAAAGTAAGGGGTCAGTTGGGAGAGCATGATTAGGCCATGAACATACTTTGTATTTTTAGCATAACTTAAGTTATAGAGCTCTAAAAGAGGAGGTTCTTGTTTCTAAATAAACTAGAGACTAAGAGCTACCATTTTGAAGAAGTAAATTGTGGTTATCGTGATTCCACTGTGTGGCTCGCCTTTTGTGGCTTGAGTTGTTATGCGAGTGATGTGGAACTGATCATGGCTAATGAGGGTACATTTGAAGTAACCCTAACAAGGAAACCTGCACATGCTTTATGAGGGTTAAATGAATTAACCCTACAAGGTTAAGATGATTTCTTGGATACGAACACGTTTTATGATTCCGAAGAGTGTTGGAAATCCGGAAATAAGTAGTAATGAAGAAGATCACAAGATGATGAATTGATGTTGGTTAAAGAGAGATTACAAGGAACCACGCTCAGGATTATATTATTCTGAAGAGTTAGATTTCAGAAACAAGCGGGATCCAACACAGGTGGTATCAGAGCAAGAGGTTGGGTTCTGGAATCAAGCGGTGCCCAACAGAACCTCAAAGGCAACGATCTCAATATCTTCTTAACTAGTCTCAGGTTAGAGTACTTCTAAACAAAGTTTAGACCCAAAGCATGCGTGAAAACATCAACAAAAATAGATTCAATTGTCAATCAAATCCCTAACAAATTTTTCTTCCTTAGATAGCTATTATCCACAAATAGACTATATGTTTGAATCCTATCTTGATTAGGATTTTAAATCTTATCAAAACTTGTTTAGAAGCTCACATAAGCACAACTAGGTCTAATTATCAAATAATGTCCAAATTTAAAGAATAAGATATAATCACCTATATCTTAACATATATAAATATGTGCATACAAGTTCGCTTGTCAATCCAAACCTCACGACATAAAGTTCCTCTAGTATCTGCAATTGTCTTGGAACAACATAAGGCATCTTCTCTTTAAATAGTAGTTTCAATTCAAGATTTAATCCTAAGCTTTTGGTTTTAAATCCTGTAGTGATTATTCAATCGTGGCCAATTTGATCAGAAAATTGTGGCAATCTTTTTTTTGGTTAACGCACGAGATATTTTAGGAAGGTCCTAAATGTGAGAAAATACCTTTAAGTTATCCATTCTTAGACTAATCTCCGCTTGTACCAGGTCAACCCGTAAGAAGTAAAATATTAGCCAAACAAATTTCTCCATTCTCAAGATTCGAACTCGAGAGATCTGGTTAAGAGATAAAAGTGCTGAAACACTCGCATCAACCTATTTGGTTAAAATTGTGGCAATCGTAACAAACATCCCTTAACAAGATCTCTAACTTAGTAGTGGATTTTAGAACTACCTCTCAACTTAGTAGTAGATTGATTTTAGGACTAACTCTAAAAGGACTTCAGCCTTTTTCGCACGTGACGGCGCTTCTAAGCACACGCAACAGCACCGTCACCTCCGGCCAAGTTCTCCAGCATCAACTCCTTCCTATTGGTGTTTCTGAGGTGGCGGGTTGATTGAGATTCGTCGAAAGTCAGACAGAAGGCTGGTTGTTCGTTGCTCCTCTGAAATGGAGTCCTCCTCAGACCCCGTGAACTCAAGGTTTGTGCCCAAAACTTATTTCCTTTTCGAGTTTTGGACTGATTTTAAATGTGTGCTCGGTGTTTTTTTTTTAAATACCTATGTGGGACTTTTCATACTATCATGAATGTGTGCTTAGAGTTTCACTACCTATATGCTTGACCTATTGTAAAGGTTTGTGTTCAAAGTTTGTTTCTTTAGCGAGTTTTGGACTGATTTTAAGCATGCGTGCTCGATGTTTGTTGAAATGCCCATGTGGGACTCTTCATATTGGCGTGAAAGTGTTCTTAGAGCGCCGATCTGATATCAGTGAGCTCTCCCCAAGGGAACAGTAACATATAGGTTTCCATTTTCTATCTTTGGATCTTCAACTGCACACTTACTTTAAATCATCCATACACGTAATTTTATTGATCATCAAACACCGATTAAGTTAAAAAGAATAGATGTTTGATATACCTGCACAAGGACTGCTTGCCCATTTAAAAGAAAGTTACGATATTTGCTTCCACCCCAGGATGAGTTTGTTAGGAATGCAAACCTGGCGGTCCATTCCACTTTCTATCCCATATGCATTCTCCAATTAATAGCATATTGAAGAGGTCTTTGATGAACCATTTTTTCTCCTTGTAAGGTTGCAGATGAGGATTGAACAACTTTTATCCCTATAGATCTTTGTTTTTTTTTTGGACTCTCCAATGGTTAAATCTTATTGAAGAGGACAAATCTTCACTTCCACCAAATATGACAATTAGTTGTATATAAGGAATTGGCCTAATGAGCCCGCCAATCACCCAACAATGCAAGTCAGTAGTTTCACTAGCAACAAAGTTAGCTTCTTGGGCAGGAGGCTGCCAATTCATGAACCACCTTAAGCAAATTCAAGCTCAGGCCATTGCATCAAATCTACAAAACCATTCCATTATCTTGGGAAAACTGTTCCGCTTTGCTGCGGTCTCTCCGTATGGTGATTTAGCTTACGCCTACCGCATGTTTGGTCATATGACTCAACCAACTATTTTTTTTTATAACACCCTCATTCGCGGCTATGCCAAAAGCTCATTTCCCGCTTATTCTGTTGACTTGTTTAATCAAATGAGGCAAAACTGTATTGACCCAGATGAATTTTCTTTCAATTTCTTGATAAAAGCTCGGTCTCGGATGAGATTGGATGAAATTAGTGGCTTACCTGCTATTATGGATCGCGATGAGATACATGGGGCATTATTAAAGTTTGGTTTTTCTTCACATTTACTCGTTCAAAATGCACTGATCCATTTATACGCAGTGAGGGGGTGTCCTGTGGCTGCTCGAGCGGTTTTTGACGAGTCATTTAGAGTGGATATTATCTCGTGGTCAGGCTTGGTATTGGCTCATGTAAGAGCTGGACAATTGGAGCTTGCTAGACAGATATTTGATGGGATGCCGGAAAAAGATGTTGTTTCATGGACTGCTATGATTTCTGGGTATGCGCAAGCTAAGTATTCAAGGGAGGCACTGGAATTGTTTTCGGAGATGGGTGAATCGGGAGTGAGACCAGATGAAGTAACGATTGTTAGTGTAATTTCTGCATGTACACGTTTGGGAGATGTTGAACTGGGAATTTGTGTGCATTCATATATCGTTCAAAATGGCTTTGGTTGGATGGTTTCCCTTTGCAATGCACTGATTGATATGTATGCAAAATGTGGATGCATGGATAGAGCATGGCAGGTGTTCAACAACATGAGCAGAAAGAGCTTGATAACATGGAATTCAATGATATCTGCTTGTGCCAATCATGGTGAAGCTGAAGGTGCATTTTGGTTGTTCAGTTGCATGTTGAGTTCTGGTGTTGCTCCTGACGGGATAACGTTCTTATCTGTTCTGATTGCATACACACACAAAGGTTTAGTTGATGAAGGGTACAGCCTATTCAAGAGCATGCAAAGAGACTATGGAATTGAGCCAAGTATTGAGCATTATGGGTGTGTAGTAGATATGTTGGGTCGTGCAGGGAGATTAAATGAGGCTTATGAAATGGTAGTTAACATGCCAATACTGAGTAATGATGTTGTTTGGGGAGCTTTACTTGCCGCTTGCAGAGTCCATGGTGATGTTGACATGGGGGAGAGGGTTGTGAAAAGGCTCTTAGAGTTGAAACCAGAGGAAGGAGGATACTACATTCTCCTTCGTGATATCTATAATACTTCTGGTCGGACAGCTGAAGCAAATCAGGTGAGGCGAGCCATGTGGGACAGTGGAGCAGAAAAGAATCCAGGGTATAGCTGGGTAGGAACATGACCATCTGATTTTCTCTTCTCCAAAGTTGTCAACAACTCAGGTCTTGTTAAACTTGGAAGCTTTCCTTGCAAATATTTTCCCATAAATCTTACAAATTGTTTGGTTCATGTGGAGTTCAATCGTGGTACAACCTACAGTGCTTATGCAATCAGATCTAAGCTATTGCCAGGAAATTATGTATTTCGGCTTTTTGATAGCTTGACATTGAGAACGAGAGCCATTTGGAAATAGAGGCAGGAGGCTCTGAGGCTTTTACTCTCCTTATCATTCTAGAGAGGAAGAAAGCATTTGAAGATAAATGGCCAGAACAGACCACTGGTTGAAGTGCTCAAGGCAGTCTTGCCCATTTTTGTAGTTAGGCTGTGGATTAATCATATGAACTCTTATGACATAACAGCTGTTTCAATTTTGTTTGATTCCATGAGCGAAGATAAATGTGGTATATTAAATATGTCAAATAGAGGTAAGGTATTGATCTACTGGGAATTGCGAACCAAAAAAGGAATAAATATTGAATGACAGTTGAATATTTGAATTCTTAGATTTTGTTTCCTATGCTGAAAAAGGGAATGCTAATGCATACAAGATGCCGGATCCTTGCACATCACAAACAACTCTGGACTTGCAATCGGGAGGACAATATCATTCACATTTACAGGAAGTCTAATTCTTGTGTTGTGTGGAATATTTAGCAAACTAAGCTTACTCGATAGACAATGGTCTGCCATTACTTAGAACTTCTCCTTAACTGATTAGCCACTTATGGATTGTGTTCCTCCGCTTATCTGTGAAACCTTGATTGGAATTAACTTTCATCTTTAATAAGAAAAAAAAAATCAGATCTGCCATAACGTGGCCACGAAGAGAATGGTAATTCCTTTCTAAGCTGTCTCCTTTGATTCAACTATAAACCACATAAGAATTCTAACAATACCATCTTCTTCATCCTGGGGAAAGATTTTAGTTCCAACAAGAATGTCACTAGAGGGCAGTCGCTTGTGTTAATTAGGTTTTTCCATGTTGACGAAGTAAGTAATCTTTAATGAGTAATAGCAAAACTCTATTGTTTGCAGAGTTTTCACTGCTAACAAATCAAATAGGTTCATATATTGTGTTTGGATTAAAAATTACAAAAGAGCATCAAGGAAAGGCAAGACTGTTGAAGAACTGGCGTTGATTGTCACTAATAATTGCAATCAGTGACATGACAAAGTAAACGTAAATGCCTAAAATTTCATTGACTCGTGTCTCCCTCTTTCGTTAAGTTAAAGCTCACTTCAAAATTCTACACTTTTATAATTTGGTGATCAATCAGAAATATAGCTTCCTGCTAAAGCAAAACCCAAAAGGAAAGAGAGAATAAAAACTCTCTAATCTCTCGTGTTTGCAGGCTACTTAGCTCGTTTGTTTCAAGGAAGTCTTGTACTTTGGTTTAAACCCACGTCACTTTCGCGTCAGCCAATACAAAAAAACACAGACCGATAAAATGGGTTTCTTTTTCACATTTCACAACATAGTCAACTGCTAAACTACAAAAACAAACAAATCCTCACATTCTGAAGTCGATTCCTTTCTTCACCCATTAAAACTTCTGTCTCCTGTGAACAATCCATCTCCTTTTTCCCACATTGACACCGAGAAAGGAGAGGTCTTTATTGGTTAATGGCGAGTATAGTGGTGACGGTGGCTCAGGATGGGTCCGGCGACTTCAGCACGGTGCAGGAAGCTGTAGACTCCGTGCCGCTTAGCAACACATGTAGAACGGTGATTCGGGTGGCGCCTGGAGTTTACAGACAGCCTGTGTACGTTCCCAAGACTAAGAATTTCATTACTCTTGCTGGTCTGAGGCCAGAAGAAACTATCCTCACTTGGGACAACACGGCCACTAAGATCAACCATCACCAGGTATACATAATGCCAGTTTCTGTCCGTCACTTATCTGGGTATTGATGAATATGATGGCAGGTTTTGTTCATGTGGACTTTTTGTTTTTGTTTTTGTTGCTTTCAGGCTGCTAGAGTGATTGGTACAGGGACGTTTGGATGTGGAACTGTGATAGTAGAAGGGGAGGATTTTATTGCTGAGAATATCACTTTCGAGAACTCTTCTCCGGAGGTAACAAGACATAGGCATTATGCGTGTTCAGGCTTTCGTGTCAATTGCCGACTTTATTTTTCTTTTTACTTGGGTTTTAGTCATTGTGCCAAGATGCAACGTTCCATGTTTCTGCTTGTTGGCTAGTCCTCTTTTCTTGAATTATTGAATACCTCAACTGTATCTGCCTTTTGATCTCATTGAAATTCAGGGATCAGGTCAAGCTGTAGCCATCAGAGTAACTGCTGATAGGTGTGCCTTTTATAATTGCAGGTTTCTTGGGTGGCAGGTATGTCAAATTCCTGTTATCATTTCACTTATAGAGTGTTCTAATGCTGTTCTTCCATTTCTTTTTCTTCGCGCATAGCGTGTTGCCAAGATTTTTACTACAGACAATGATAAAACTTAGTTTTGCAACAATTGATTAAAAGATACTAACTTTTCCTACCTTCCAAAAATAGCCTATTAGCAAGGTTGATTTGATCCCCTTCCCCAAAGATTCCAGGTGTTGAAATCTTGGAGTGCTTTAGAATACAACCATCATTAAATCTGACCGCCATGGTAGCAGAGTCTTAGGAGCAGATGAACAGTGTGGCTTTGAGGAAGTTCTGACTGTAAATGTCTGTGGAATATCTTTTAGTTCTCTATCCATGCTATTAGCATTCCATCATAAAGTATGATGAGATGGAACAATCATTCAATGGTAAAATAGAGACAATATGGAAATTTAATGTTAGAAAAGTGCATAAAGTTTTATAAAGTGCGTGTATTGAATTGGATGAGGGTTAAGTCTGATATAAGTTACTGGCATTATGAAATTTAGACCCTGGTTGGTGAAACTTTCTCTAAAAAATATTGTAAAAGCAACCTAGTATGTCCTTGTTTCCTATAACTCTCTAGAAGACAATTCTAGGGAAACGACAGAAATTTCTTCTATCATGAGTTCTTGAGGTAGATGGCTTTCAGGTTATAGCTATTCTAGCACTTCTTGTTTGCCATCATTCAATATGCAGTCTCATCGAAGTTAAGGATTACTCAAGGGTATCATGTGCTAATGTAATGAAATATATCTGGTTTCGTAATTTTGTGCAGGATACGTTGTATCTGCACTATGGAAAACAGTATTTGAAAGATTGCTATATCGAAGGAAGTGTGGACTTCATTTTTGGGAATAGCACTGCTCTTTTGGAGCATTGCCACATTCACTGCAAGTCAGCTGGCTTTATAACTGCACAAAGCAGAAAATCTTCGCAAGAGTCAACTGGTTATGTATTCCTTAGGTGTGTTTGATGGAGTTTGACTTGTCTGTTTTCTCCTAGGTCCACACTGGATCAACTTTCTGTTTAGAACATATTTTGATAAAATCAATTAGGTTACTGATAATTATATGAGGTGTCAGCTAAATTGGAATTTTACTGGATAAAAGGTGCCAGCACTTAAAAAAATCTGTTTGGTTTTGATATATATTATTTCTTCCTATGAACTAAAACTTCAAATATGTTACGCACTGGCAGCGTCACACCCTACAGCTATTTTTTGGGCACTGTTGACAATGTAAATGCCTTTTTCCTCATGGTTATCATTTTGTCATCAGTTCAACTTGTGACTGATGAGGATATCTTATCTACTTAAAACTGATTACTGATTAAAAAGCCGTACATTACTCCAACAGGGCTAATATAAGTAGTTTCAGAAGCTTAAATTGTTGATGGCTTAGTGTTGAGTTTGTCAAACAAGAAATTCTTTTGGTTTCTATGACTTTGTTGTTAATCCATGTTAATCTCAGAAATATCTTGTTTAACTATTTATAATCTGATGTATCCTCTAGTTATTCAATATGTCTAGGATGAAAATTAGCTCTTTGCATTCTTATCCCATAATGTTCTCAAAATTCCTCAAAGAAGTAAAAATCTTATTCCTGATTATTTGATTACTGACAATCTCTAAGAACAATCCACTTTCTCATATATAGCTTAGTAACTGTTCTTGTTACATTGCAATATTGTGCCTCACTAATGTCTTCCTTTTTGCTCTGATGGACATAGCTTATGTTGTGACTCTTCTTCTTCAATATAAACAATTATGGCATCTATGCAGATGTGTGATCACTGGAAATGGAGGTAGTTCGTACTCATACCTTGGACGCCCGTGGGGACCCTTTGGAAGGGTGGTTTTTGCATACACGTATATGGATCATTGTATTAAACATCTAGGATGGGATAACTGGGGAAAGGCTGAGAATGAACGGAGTGCTTGCTTTTATGAGTACAGGTATGCTGGGTTGGGCAGTTTTAAAACTCATGTATGACTTTGGGCAGCTGTTGTGAGGATCAAATACCAACTTACAAAGTGACTTTGCTAATATTGCAAGTATTATCCACGAATTATCTGAAATATTAAGTTTGGGTTTAAAACCCTTAATGGAAAGACTGAAGAACTACTGAAAAACTATGGTATTTCAATCAAGATTGGCTAGCCACTGAAGTGAAAAAAGATTACTTCTTTGATCTCTTGAACTTTGTTCCCTTCAAACCCAAGTACTACCTTCTTGTTTAGTTGCATTACCTCGAGTTGAGAGTTAACCAACAGTGAATCCTGTTTCTTTTAATTCTTGCATCCTGGCTTGACTTGAGCTTAGTTAAATATGAATTTTCAAACAATTTGTTTGCTTCAATTTGAACTGTAGGTGTTTTGGACAAGGTTGCTGCCCATCAAAAAGGGTGACATGGGCCAGAGAATTGATAGATGAAGAAGCAGAGCAATTTCTCATGCATGGTTTCATTGACCCAGATCCTGAAAGGCCTTGGCTTGCCCAAAGAATGGCCCTGAGGGTACCCTATTCTGCATAAAAATAATTGCCTTTGGCTATCAGAGATGGCAGATGGAAGCTACCAGGAAATAATCCTACAGTTGAGGTCGTTTAACACCAAGCAGTAATCAATAAAATGGGTAGTCCACTTAGTGGTTCTTGTATAACAGTATAAAGCTCCATTGGCATTGCCTTTGCTGCTATAGGTTTTGAAGATTTAAATATCCTGTTGTTTGGATCCGGCTTTTAGTTATGGTACTTCTTGCTATTATCCTTCCACGGTTATTTATCACGATGACTAATCAATTTATGAGGAGCGAGATCTTGCCTATTTGTGCAGGACATACCCTACTTGACATCAGACCCAGAGTTTGATAGATATTTGTATGATCAAACCAGAATTTCTCCGAGCAATATTTCCCGACAGCAACTTGACGAGGTTTTCTTATCTGCTGATACCCCTCCACAGTTCCATTTTCTCTTTCTCTTTACTTTGGTCACCAGAGATTTTTATGGTTTATCAAAATGCTCGTTTGCGATTGCTTTCTTGTACTTGCCCAAAAAGCGAGTAGCTCCGTCCTTTTACTTTCAATGTCCCAGACAAAGTTGCTTGTCATTCTATTGAATAAATTATGACCACCTGAAGTTATCCATCTTTGATACTAATATCTTCCCCGTGCATTGGATGTTATTCATAAGTTTCCAGAAGAAGAGTATTTCTGATGCTATATAACACCATGTTCTTGGACTAAAGTCTCTGCCCAGTCACAACTTGATTGAATCTTTCGCATTAAAAGGTGTTCCATACAAAAGTTTAAGAAAATAAATGTATTTACCTTAACAAATAAAATAAGCAATAAAAGAGGATAAATGCACTAAAATTATTGTAAAAATATCAATTTTTATTAATTCTTGCAATAATTATAAAATCCCAACAATCCAATTCTCCTTGTGGTAAAAGCTTTACTTAATTGAATTATTTATAAGTATTTGAATACTTTGAGCAAGAATATAAGCAAAAGTCACTAAGTCAACCAACTTAAGCACTATTTTAGTGTGTGGTTAATATATTAAACCATCAATCTAATTCAAAATAAAGAAGACATGTTAAAAATAAAGTTTTGACACATTATCTCATTCTTTCATATTCGTTGATAATTTTATTTTTTTCTTTGCTTTAAGCTACTAACTTTGCCACTTCACTCAAGATCTCTATCCAAAAATAAAAATCTATCTTTTGAGCCAATTTACATATGATCTACTTGATGCACACCTACAATTTAGTCCATCAACGGATCGTCCACTCTTTGATCATATTTTGGTGCTAGGTCCATCCACATATATCTATAATTAACTTTTAAAAAATACATCTATAATTAATCTTTCTTACAATATATAAGCCAATCAATTGACTAACAGTTTGTCATAGCTAATTAAAAATTAAATTCGCTTAATCCCACCTAATGTAGTTGTCTTGGTTTATTCAACATACTTTCCTCATGCTATAATTATGCTAGTCCGAGCCTAATGGCTAGCAAAATAGTGACACACATATTAAAAGACTAACAAATTACTCCAACCAAATGAATTTGACACCTTTGATAGAACAAATTGAAGGTATTCACTAAATTAATATTCGAATTCTCACAAGGTTGTATCTCTCTCCAAAATAGCTTTCAAGATATACTTGTTCTTTCATTGAACTAATAACTTAGTTCTCTAATTACTTTTATGTTTCTCCATTATTTGATGATCAAGAATCTTCTCTACTAGTTTGTCAAACTATTTCCTCACATCTGATGAAGCTCTCTTTACTTGTATGTTGTTGGGATTTGTTGCATTCAGGTTTAAAGAAACTAACATAAAAATTTAGGCGTACCTGTAACCTTTTAAGCAATTTCATTTTGTATGTTGCATTCCTAACTTTACTGAGTATTTTGAATGGCCTATCATACTTCAGCACTAAGCATCGATGCACTTACTTCCAAATGATCTTCTTCCATATTTTTAGTGTCAAACTCAAGACGTATTCTTTTTATATGCATAATTTTTCATTCGTTTGGAAGCGTTTTAAAGATTGTTTCTTGTCTCAACAAGCAATTTGGGTTTTTCCTTTGCAAATAAATTAGTACCAAGTTTTTTTTTCACTTTATTTTTATTGAGCAACCTTGTTGGGCCCCATTTTCGGAGCCCAACTCATCAGAAACGAATCATACCTTTTACCTGGCTTTGATACCACCTATGTTGGGTCTCATTTCTGAAACCCAACCTCTTAACAAACTACCATTATACTTGAGCGAGGTTCCCTGAATTTTTTTTCTCTGATACTAAACATGTTGGACTCCGATTTCGGAGCCCAACCCTTGAACCATAAAGCGTACAAATACATAACAATACCTTGCATTTAAGACTTATCATCTCAAATCGATAACTTCCTCAAGTACTTTAAATTCAATACAACCATATCCAAATGTAAATCTATATT
>JANZLX010000008.1:12563180-12589058 GCA_025531955.1 Erythroxylum orinocense
AATAATAATAATAATAATAATAATAATAATAATAATAATAATAATAATAACAACAACAACAACAACAACAACAACAATAACAATAACAATCACACAACTAAAATTTTATTAGAGTTACAAGTTAATAACAACATAATTAAATATTGTAAAATAAATATTGATACAATTATAAAATAATTAATGAATTACATCTTTCAAATATATTATATTGTGGGGACATTTCTGTCATTAACATTGTTTTCTGTTCTGTCCCCTGCAACCAAATATATTTTTGTCCTCAGGACAAAGACAATTTTCTCTGTTCTGTCGACCGCAACCAAACAGCTCACTATCTCCAATTCTTGTTCTGTTCCATCCTGTTCTATTCCGTCTCGTCCCGTCTCTGCATGTTGAAGACGCTAACCAAATGCACAGTAAGTGAATTTTGATATGATGCCATTTGAAGTGATTGTAATGTTCGAACGTAGCTCGCCCTTATTGTAGATTATGTACCGGAATGACCTCCAAGTGTCCCGGTGTGTACCCTGTGGTAAGGGGGTGCTACATTTAGGTGGTATCAGAGCATGGTTTGACATTTGTTGGGACATATAGAATGTTAAGCATGAAATGTCATGAAAATTGTGGATAATAATTGAAATTATTGTTTGTTATAAGTCATCCGCTCTAGGTGATCAAATTGATCAACTAACTGATCAAGGATCAATAGGAGCCAATAGGGAGTCCTTGGTGCCTCGATCTGAGGAGTTGCCTCCTAGAGTTCCTAAAAGAAAAGAGAGAAGGTATGATAGGTTGTGGAATTAGGGAGTTGTGGATTTCTATGGCAGCACAGACCCTGCTAAGGCCGAAGGATGGCTAGAGAGGATAGAAAGGGTATTTGATCAGATGGGCTGCGAGCCTGATGAGAGGTTCGATTATGTAATGTCTCTACTATAGGGCCTAGCATATCAATGATGGAAAACTGTTCTAGGTAGTACTACCAGGCCTTACTAGTTGAAGTGGGAAGACTTTCTGAGGGTCTTCAAAGATAACTACATGCCCAAGATCTATTTGGACATGAAGATGTAGGAATTTTGGGAATTGAAGTAAGGTAGGATGTTAGTAGCTGATTATAAGTTCCGATTTAATGAATTGATGGGTTATGTTATTGCTCTGATCCCTACAAAAGAAGACAAGTGTAGGAGGTTTAAGAATGGACTTAATATGGAGATCAGATCAAGGTTGGCGTGGTCTGATATGGATACTTTCATTGAGTTGAGAGCTGCTTCAATTAGAACTGATCAGCTGATGAGGGAGAAACAAGCTGACACTAGGCAAGGGTTCAGAAGGAAGAGGTCTAGTAACAGTCAGGGCAGTTCTAGCAAGAGCTTCAATAAGGGCCATAATAGAGCATTCAGATCATCAAGTGGATCTAGGTAGTCAGGATCTAGGCAGAGGGGCAGGTTTACACAGACTGGCTGTAGAAGGGGTACAGGACATAATCAGTTTTCAGTTTGTGAGCACTATGAGAAGAGGCATGGTGGTGAGTGTTAAAGACTGACAGGAGCTTGCCTCAAATGCAGCTCCATGGACCACCAGATCAGAGATTTCCTTGCTACTTTGAGAACTCAGTTTGTTGTCGGTAGGCAATCTGGGAATAATACTACGATCCAATAGAGCAGAGGTGGTGGATCTAGACAGAGAGACCGAGGTAGAGGAAGAAATAGAGCTGGAAATTCTTTCATGAGGACAGAGGGGCAAGGCAACTGACCGCAGTCCCAGGCCAGGGTCTATGCTATGACCAGGTAGGAGGCCCAAGACTCACCAGATGTGGTAGCAGGTGTGCTTCTCCTTTATGACTTTGAAGCATTTGCACTGCTAAATCCAGGATCCACACACTCCTTTATTGCACCGCATTTGGCATGTAGACTGCATTATGATAGGGATTCACTACAGTATAGGCTAGAGGTGAGTACACCACTAGGTAGTACTACAGTTATAGGTGAGGTCTGCAAGGGGTGCTTGATTAGGATTGATTAAACAGAGTTGGAGGCAGACCTGCTAGTATTGCAGTTGAGGGAGATAGATGTTATCTTAAGCATAGATTGACTCACTGCTCATAGGGCCATCACGAACTGCTACACTAAGGAGGTAGTATTGGAATCTCCGGGTCAATCTAGGGTAGTTTTTAGAGGAGTTAGTCATGCAATACCAGTCAGGATGATATCATTCATAAGTGCTCTAAGGTTGATGTAGGGAGGATGTGAGGCTTATTTGACCCACATCATTGATACTAGAGCTGAGCAGAGTATATAGGACATTCCCGTGGCTAGGGAGTTTTCGGATGTGTTTCTCGATGAGCTATCGGGATTACCACCAGATTGAGAGACGGATTCACAATTGATCTAGTTCCAAGTGCTGCTCCTATATCTATTAATCCATATATGATGGCACCTGTAGAATTGAAGGAGTTAAAGACACAGCTGCAAGAGTTGTTAAAAAAGGATTTTATTAGACCCAGTGTTTTACCTTGGGGAGCTCCAGTGCTATTTGTGAAGAAGAAAGATGGGACTTTGAGGTTATGCATTGATTATAAGCAATTGAATCGAGTAACAGTGAAGAACAAGTATCCGTTGCCTAGAATTGATGATTTGCTTGATCAGTTGCAGGAAGCTCAGGTATTTACTAAGCTAGATTTGATATTATCAGTTGAAGATAGCAGAGGCTGATATACCTAAGAGTGCATTCAGGAGCAGGTATAGGCACTATGAATTCCTAGTGATGTCGTTTGGGCTGACTAACACCCTGACAACTTTTATGGCCTTGATGAATAAGGTGTTTCAGCCCTACCTACATCGATTTGTGATTGTGATTATTGATGATATCTTGGTGTATTTGAAGAGCAGAAAGGAACATGCTGAGCATCTGAGAGTCATTTTATAGATCATGAGAGAAGTTGTTGTATGCCAAATTCAGTAAGTGTGAATTTTGGCTGGATTAGGTTATATTCCTAGGACATATAGTGACTAGAGATTGTAGATGGCATACAAGTAGATCCAAAGAAGATAGAGGCAGTGATGAATTGAAAAGCTCCGAGAAATGTGTTAGAGATCCGAAGCTTCCTGGGATTGTCTGAATATTATCGGAGGTTTGCCGAGGGATTTTCTTTGATCTCAGCCCCTTTGACAAAACTTCTGAGGAAGAATATAGTGTTCAGATGGAATGAGGGGTGCCAGAAGAGCTTTGACGAGCTAAAACATTGGTTGACTACTGCACCAGTGTGGACTATTCCATCGGGGACTGGAGGATAGGTGGTGTATAGTGATGCTTTGCATCAAGAATTGGGTGTGTACTGATGCAGCATGGCAAGGTGATTGCTTATGCATCGAGACAATTAAGGTCTCACGGGATCAACTATCTGGTAGTACATGATTTAGAGCTAGCTGCAGTTGTCTTAGCTCTAAAGATTTGCAGACATTATTTGTATGGAGAGACTTTCTAGATATTCACTGATCATAAGAGTCTGAGGTATTTACTAAGTCAGAGGGAGTTGAACTTGAGACAGAGGAGATAAATTGAACTACTAAAGTCTAGCCCATTTCTAAATGAACATTAGGGCTTCTAATTAACCATTAATTAGTGCAAACTCAATATTCAATTATGGGCTTCTAAAACCTCCATTTATATTTCTTACTTAGCTTGATAACCTTCCTTGAAGCTAAGTGGAGAATCTTATTGGACTTTGATAATTCAAGCTCCAATAAGCTTAGAATTAATTTAATCTCATTAGAATTAATTCTAGCTTATTAACTAAATGTCATTCCACTAAAGACAATTAGTTGAACTCTTGAATTATTAAATATTATGAGAACACATATTTTATGTCCAATTGCAAACCCTATTTAGAACCTTATTATAGTCATTCGTATAACAAAAGGTAAAATTACCATTTTGCCCTTATGTTAGTTTTTCCTTCTCGATCTCCCGTCTTACTTTATATGGTGATTAACACATAAGATCTCATCTTGGTGTTAAGACTTGATGGGTAGTTAGTCCATCAAACTATTGGTGTCAGTTTAATCACCAAATCTCCTTAAAACATCTAGAAGTAATGATATCACTATAAACTCTTTATCTGAGTGAATGTTCCCTCATACATATTTTAATTAATAATTTCAACATGTAGACACTGGATTAATACTTTGTAAAAATTTATTCCAATCATATCAAGAATTATAATGAAACACATACGAGTTCACCACTCATCAAGATTGTGGTCCATAACAAGTGAATATTTAAGTTGTATGTTTTAAGATTAAAGTAATGGTCCACTTTATTCTTAAAAACTTACTTGATCCCAGATTTATTTAATAATTCCATTATCGATAGTCAACTACTATCATGATATGAAACTCGTCATTCTCTTGAAGTAAACTCCTTTACTTACATGTGGATAAATCGCAACACTACAGTCTAAACCATAATCATGCGACCAACTTGATTATTCAACTTTGAATCAATTATTTTAGATTATAATAATATACATATTTCCCATACATCTCTATGTATATGTATATTACTTACAAAAGAATCTCGGTACCTTTTGACTAGATATATAATGCTCACACAAATAAAAACAAACTCTTTTGTTTCATTAATGATAAATATTTTCATTACAAAATTATAACTGGAAGAAAATTGAGTTACATGTAAGTACACTTGCTTTCTAGGACACTGTATTTTCATAACTCCAACATAATGCTTCATATCGTACAAGAAGTTTTTAAGTTCAGAAAACCCTGTAAAACTTTTATGATGGACTAAATGAGCTCTTAGCTCATGATTATGATAATAATGAAACATATTATTATTGATAAATTTACTTTAGATCTATTACTAAAAAGTCAAGCAATGTGTGAAATTTGAAGTTCAA
Source organism: Erythroxylum orinocense (assembly GCA_025531955.1). NCBI lineage: Eukaryota > Viridiplantae > Streptophyta > Magnoliopsida > Malpighiales > Erythroxylaceae > Erythroxylum > Erythroxylum orinocense. The sequence goes on from JANZLX010000008.1 coordinate 12,568,090, forward strand.
TAGAATAGCAGAGTAAGTAAAAAAAAATAGAGAAAACGAGTGAAGTTGAGCATTTATGTAACTTTTCAAGGAAATTCAAGTAGAGAACTAAGAACAAACTAGAATTAAGAATATCAAGATTTAACAAATCATTGTAATCTTTCTTGTAATTTTATTTTAGTTATTTCAATAAACTAAGGCTTAATCATTGTATGATTATTCTTTAAACAAACTTTGGATAACTTTTAAAATAATTTTGAATCACATTTTTTTTTATCAAAATGATTTATCTTTGAAAGGCTTGAGAGTTGAAGTTTTTAACTTGGATTTTACATTGGTTTGACTAGCTTAAGGGTTTGGATCAGTTGGATAGACAAAGGAAAAAATAAAATAAAAATAGGTGTTTTATGTTAAGCTAGAGGATAAGCTAGTTGAATCATCAATTGAACAGCCTAGTTGATGATGGTTGTCTAGCTAATCAAGCATGTTTAGAAACTTGCTGTTAAAAATGTTAATTTTTGTTTCTAAAAGTGTATGGTATAAATAGACCATAATTGAGTTGTGGGAAGTACCTTTGGTATACTATAGAGTTTCTAGGAGCTTTAAGAGGATAAAAAGATCCTATTATTAAGCCTTTATTAATTGGTGTAAGCAAGAGAGAAACATTTTTAAGTTGTATGGTTATGTAATTATTGTAATTGGAGAAACTTCTTAGGAAGCACTTTGTAAGGGTTCCTCATATCCTTAAATAAAAGTTGTAGAGGTTTGTAAAGGCTCATCTTCACTTATGAAAACGCATAAATTTTGTAAAGATTTCTCCCCACTCTTGAAAAGATGATGTATGCAAAGTTCTTCATCTATTAAAGAAAGAAGATATTGAACTTTTAAAGTAGATTTTGAAGAATGGACGTAAGGCTAACTGTTGTTTGGCCTAATCACTATAAATTGATCTTTCTCTCTTTCCCTACTCTCCTTTACTATTATTTTGTTTGTTATTAAATTATTTTATATGAATTTGCAATAACCATTCATTATTTTAGACATAAGGGAAAAAAAGGTGAATATGTATGCTTCACTTTCTTTTGTGTGACATTCTAAGACTAGCATTTTGATTTATGCAACTTAAGTAAAATGCTTTCAGTTGCCTCAACATCTTGATTTGCTATAACATACTTGATGATTTTAACTTTAAAGGTAACATCTTCTTATGCTTTCATCAAATCCACCACTTGATCACTCAAGACTTAGATATGTCTCTCCATGACTTTAAGTTAGAGATAGGTAAGAAGTAACTTTCTCGTCTTACTCATCAAACTAAACTATTAATGTGAGTAGTTCATACATTACACCATTAAATCCATTACTAAATAAAGAAAACACGCTAAAAATGAAGTTTCAACACATTACCTCACTCTTGCATATTCTTTACAGTGTTCTCTATTTCTTTCTTACATCAAGATACTAACTTTGTTACATCACTCACGATGTCCTAAAGATGATAGTTAATCAAGTTCTAACCTAGTTTAAGCATGGTCTAATCGATGTACACTCATAATCTAATTTGTTACATCATGATATGCTTTTAAAGCTCATTTTGATATTTGATATATCTAAACACACTTATAATTAATTCATTTCACCGAATCGAGACCGATCAATAAACTAATAGTCCATCATAAATTATAGAAGTTCTAATTTAATTAATTCTATTTGATGTAATTGTCTCCATTAAGCGACTAACTGTTCTCCTCCAGCTGCTGCAAATAACTAGAGTTCCTTCACAATTGTTGGCTTCAATATAACTGCTAGGACCTTATCAAAATGAGTGGCAAGACAATTTGATTGATTCCAGGAATTGTCCACTATGCAATACCAAATGGGAATGGTATAACCATTGCCGAAGCTCCTCCCCTTTTGTGGGAATCTATGCTTTCCCTTAGCATCTATAATAAACTGGGAATCAACCATCAAATGGGTTGTAGGATTGTACCAGAACTAAAGGCACTTCTCCGTACTCCTCTTTTTTAAAACTCTGCTTGGTCTACAAATTATGGCAAGAAAGAATATTCAAGGAACGGGAGTTTTGATCTAAGCTCAAGACGTTAAAAGCTGATTTAAGCTCGTATGGCTGCCATTTTTCACATGCTTCCCTGTAGCTGTTTTTGTTATTGTAATTATGACCGCCTGCTTCTATTAATGTTAATTGCTTAGCAAAAACGAAAGATGACTCAATTAGATACCATAGTGGAGATGCGGGGGATCGAACCCCGTGCCTCTCGCATGCAAAGCGAGCGCTCTACCATTTGAGCTACATCCCCAAGGTGTTGCCTCATGTGTCTTATTCAAACTCAAAAAAGAAACACCACGAAAACACCTTAAGCTCCAGATGTGATTAGCTTGGTTAAGTAAATTTGTCAAAAGCTGTTGCCTCTAACAGCAGGACATGCTGCGCCATATCAAATGATAATGGCCCATGATTTATGAAGCGTATAGAAGATTTACGAAAGACTTCTATTCCGGAGAGCAACTGTCTCTACCCATATTCAGGATAATAAGTTGCACCGAAATGGTACTTGCTGGTTACAGTATTGGTTTAAGAACTAAAGAAATAATCAAATTTTCAAGTTCCTCTATGGCTATCGGATTATGTTGAGCCACAAAGTTTAGCCTTTCTCTATGGCTTGGAGACTATATTCACCAGTAATCAGAGCACGAACAAGATCCATTCTTGAAACAATGAAAACGGTTCCGGTCTCTGACAACGATTTCCCTGCAGTAAATATCAGAAACAATCTTAAGAGCAGAATGACAATCATGGCATATGCGTAAGTTCTTGAATACGTAAAGGGATGAGCCAGGTCTCGTGCTCATCAGTCCAAAACAGACAGCCAGCTTCTCACTATGTGAAAACAATGCCTGCTCCTTCTCCTCCTTTTCCTCTGCATTGTAGTCCCTACCATCACAGCCAGAGAAAACTTGGCAAGTAGTATTTGGGACATAGCCAGCCAATCTCAACCTACGAATCATATCATCCAGCATCGCATACAAGTCTTGGGTTTTTGGATGTGACTTATCCCCTGCACTGAACTGGTGTACCTGACCACCAACATGAATGTAACTCATTCCAGGAATCTTTCTGATACCCTTACTCTTAAGCACTTGCCTTATGGAAGAAACATTGTCCATATTTCCAGCTAAAGCATGCATGTTTGAAAGCAATATATGACACTCGGTGTTGTGTGGATACATGTGGACCAGTTCCTGCAAAACTTGTTCGCCAAGTTGCAGCTTTCCATGAAAATGGCAAGAACCCAAAAGGGATCCTAGCACCACCTCATTCGGAGTCATTGGCATACTCTTTATCAAAATCTCTGCTTCTTGTAAATGACCAGCTCGCCCCAGCAGATCCACCATGCAAGCATAGTGTTCAACTTTAGGTGTTATACAATAATCTGATTCAAGGCTATGAAAAATGCGGCGACCTTCATGAACTAATCCAGAATGGCTGCAGGCACTCAGCACAGCGATAAAAGTTAAATCGTCTGGCCTAACTTCTTTCAACATCTCTGGGAGCATATCCAGAATGGTATTACCTCCTCCAAACATTGCTAGAGCACCAAGCATCGTATTCCATGCCACAACATTCCTTCGTGGTAGGTACTCAAAAACTCCATATGCCATTCTTATCCTACCACTTTTTGCATACATGTTTATCAAAGCTGTACCCACCATGATGTCCATCTCCCTCCCCACTGCCTTCAGAGCATAAGCATGAAGCCATTTCCCCATAACCACATCCCCCGACTGTGCGCAAGCTGACAAAATTGAACAAAGTGATACATAATTCAAGCTTAACCCAAAACCCGAAATCATTTCGTTAAGAAGCAGGAACCCTTCCTTAGAAAATCCACATCCAACATAACCAGCAATCATGATAGTCCAAGTAACCTCATTTCTCTCCGGCATGGTATCAAATAACAACCTCCCCTCCTCCACCCCTTCTGATTTCATCACTCCATCCAACATTATACTCCACGAAACCACATTTCGCTTGCTCATCTCGTCGAAAACCTGTCTCGTGTCACTCACTGCCCCACACTTCACATAAATATTCATAACCGCATTAAACGCCTTAATGCTTTGTCCAAATCCCAACTTCATCAAGTACCCATGCATTTGTCTCCCCATCACTAACTCACCCATGCGAGCACACAAACTAAGAACACAAACCGACACCACATCATCAATCAAAACACCCCCTTTCCGCATCACATTAAACAAACGAAAAGCGTGCTCAGCATGGACCCGGTGCTGCGCAAGGCAGTTTAGTAGGGCGGTCCAATCGGCGGTGTCTTTGTGAGAATGAGGAATTTGATCGAACAGGTATTGTGCATAAGAAACAACACCACATTGTGTATACACATGCAAGAGGGCATTAAGGAGGAACGTGTTTGGAGAGGGGACAATGCCTGAGGTAAGAATGACCGCGTGGAGTTGCTTTCCGGCTGCGAGAGAGGGAGAGGGAGAACGGCGGGTGCATGAACGGAGAAGAGAGCGGAAATGGCGATAGTAGAGAGGGAGACGAAGGTGGGTCGGACATTTCATAAAGGGGGAAGGCAAGGTATGGACTGTGTGCTCCAACTCGCAAGACAGAACAAGAATTTTAAGTGAAATTTATTTATTTTAATCGAATAAATGGTTTTTTATATTATAATTATTGTATCCGCAATTTAAATATCAGGGCCACTGCCATCCATATTTTATACCCAAAACATAGTTTTTTTTTAATATATATTTAAGTAGACTAAGCAAGTTACGGCCACTTCTCATTCTCAGTGCACTGAACTCTGTGAATGAGTGAGTAGTATCCCGCAAACAATAACAAGAATATATAGAGAGGGATACCCGTATATAAATTAAAAACACCGTACATGATACATTTATGTTATGGCAGAACCACACAGAAGATCAAAAGCAGTAAAAACACCACACATGATACATTTATGTTATGGCATACCCACACAAAAGATCAAAAGTGCAACAATATCTTCATCAAACTCGGAAATATCTCGTCTATTTCAGTTTGAAATACAAGATTAAAATGATGGCAACAACGAGAACTGCTATAATGAGACCAATGATCCACTTGTTCCTGTTCATCCTCCTCGTCATGTTAACTAACACTTTCTTACTCTTGCCAATATTGTCATCCACCCCGTGAATCTGCAAACGCAATATACCAAAATCACAAACATATGAAACTGACTACGTTTAATAGTACAGGTTCATTGAAATCTAAAATGGATCAATAGCCTCATAGACCATTTGCAGGGTGAATTATGGCCATAATGCTATAACAAGTTAGTGAGGTCACAATACCATTTAACGCAAGAGCATTTTGTAGTAAATTTTTTGGTAAGTATGCTCAAAGCAAAATAAATGTAAAAATAAATTGTCCAGATAGCAATTATCCAAATAAGGTTCTAACAGAGAAAATTATAGTGGAAGTACATTGTTATGAGCATGCAGGAGTGACTGTCGCTGTTGGTGCAAATCTTGAAGAATTGAAACACCAAGCTCTTCTGTCTCCACCATGGTTCTCCTACTGTCTTTAATTCTATCACCTGTCTGATTCAATCTTTCTGTGTTTTTCATCAATCTTCCTCTCTGATCGGCAGAGGCCTATACGAATTACATGATTTGTTCAACACAACAAGGAAGAAAAATGACAAGAATTTTAATTCAACAAAAATGAGAAAGGATAAATAGCTGCAAAAGGATCTTAAAAATTAGCTCCACATTCCTCATAAACAGACTTCTAATATTATCAGTCTCAAGAAGATTATCCTAACTGCAACAAATTTAACCAAACAATTGAGAAACAAAAGAAAAGGAAAAGGAAAAAGGCAAAATAATACCTAACATCAAGTTTTTGCAAATTTGAGGCAATCAAGAGTGTCATTTTGCAACCTAGAGAACATTTATTTTGAAAGTTAATCCATTTGCCTATTAATTAGCATGTAATAAAAGTAAAAACTTCAAAAATTCACACTGACAAAGCAACTGAAAAGAAGAAATCAATCCTTCAACAAAGCCACCAGGCCACCTACAATAATAAACCCACATACCATCAATGCATCGGCCGTTCCGGATTCCAATAGCTCATCTCGGGCAGCTGGATTTAGGTTACCGGATGCAATTCTTTTCACTTCACTTTTCAAATTGTTGAGATCTGACTTATACTCCCTCAACTTAGCAAGTAGCACAGCCTTGACATTTGGAGGTAAACTTCTAGCTTCAAGGTCCATTTTACGAATCTGGGAAGACATGGGCAGCATGATTGTAGTTCAGAAACCAAAACAAAAATTCAAAAGTATTTCCTTGGAGATAATGACAGTGATAAAAATATGTCAGTTACACACCAGAGATTCTGCATCCTCCAAACCGGATCTTAACTCAGAAACTTTCTGTTTCTTTTGCTCTGTTCAACGGCAATATTATATTAAGCATCGCAAGATAATAAAGATCACATTACACACTTAAATAAACAAAAATGATTCAAAAGAACATTTAAAGACTACAAAAGCATGCACTTGGAATTCAATCCAAAGTATGACAAATAGAAAACTAAAATTCGTCTTATAGAATTACCCAAAAGGAAGGTTCCTTCCTTTAAACCACATACACAAGGCTAACTCGAGAACTATGTTGTTAAACCTCAAGCGAACTCTAAAAAGGAATATTTTGTCAATTGAATTCACTCTTTTCACCTCCATCAAGAGCGGCGGCTGCGGTGCACTTCCTCGAAATGTTTGCCGAGAGCTCGCAGTATTGGCGCTCGTATCCTTCGAACACTTCACTCATCGTTCCGAATAATCAAGGACCCAATCGCAAATCCAACGTCGTAAATCTCCTCTTTGTCGACAATCGGAGGAAGAATCGGAACAAGGCAGAGGATCGTATAGAAAGCGGACGTTTGTGGCGGAGATATCAAACGGCGTTGAGTAATCGCGTGGAGAAGTTATGGAGTCGATGAGCGGTGACCTGGTGGTGCGGTGGGTATAATTTGAGGTCAAAAAGAGTGAATGATAGAGTCACAACGTCGAGTACGGTTTTGAGTGAAGTTTGTCCAATAGTTTCTTGACAGCTGTTTCTCGTTCCACTGTACCGGGGATTTCTGTTATTTAAGTTTTGACAAAATTCAGTTTGGTCTTTTTATTTTTTCAGTCTTTAGTTTTTAATTAAACATGTCATTAGTTTTACGAGTGATAGACTTTGTATACTACTGTTGTGCGAATGGAACCTGAACGTTGAGAGCCGCATGGATTCTGAAGGAAACTTGAGAAGGAAAAAAGATGGCAAAAGAAGTCCCAGTTAAGTGCAAGTTGGTGCCACCAAAGCAAACAAGAAGTACTCACGAGCGAGAAAAGCAAAGAACTTTACTTTATTGGGTAGGCGGTAGACAGCATAGGCGGTGACCATCGTCAATACTTTGTTTGGTTTCTTGGAAAATGATACTATCCGCACTTCTAACGTCCGTTGGGATCAACCTTGGACTCTGTCTCTTGTTCTTCACTCTCTACTCCATCCTCCGGAAACAACCTGGTAATGTTTCCGTTTACGCGCCTCGTTTACTGCAAGAACACAGATCGCAGCGATCACAACACTCGCCTCGCACTGTTCAATTTTACTTGGATAGGATTTTGCCCTCCGCCGGTTGGATCAGGACCGCCTGGAACCTCTCCGAGGATGACCTACTCTCACTTTCTGGGTTGGATGCTGTCGTTTTCATGAGGATTTTTGTCTTCAGGTTCTTGAAGTTCATATATTTGTCGACTTTGAATGTGTTTGCATGAAATTTGTGCTTAAATAGATTATTTTGTCGCTTAAGAGCTCATTTTTAGCGATTTAAGAATCAAGTTGTGAAGTAAGGAACTTTTTTGGGTGATACGAAGGCATGTATTAATTGTGCTTGGGTGCCATTACTTCTTGAATATTAAAACTAGAGAAACAAAAGAAGTAGGAAAGGCAAGTGGTTTGTAATGAAAGTTCAGCATGAACTTCTATGTGAATTTACCATCTAGTAAAGGGTAAGTTTTTGTATTTTGGATGATCTGAGCATGACTATATTATCTTATGGATAATTATTGGGTGGAGAAAGTAATCAGGCTGAATGTTAAGCTTCAGTTTTATTCAGCAAAATTTTCACTGTAATTGGAATATTGATTTTGTTTAGCACGTTGTAATTTGTCCATAAAACATGTCATGTCTTTGCATTACTTGACCCTTCACATTTCATGATGCAAATATGTTCTTGCGTAGACCTTCAACTAATTCCTTTCTTCTTCTTTTATATTTCGTTATTTGTCTTATTCATTTTATTGCAGCTTGAAAGTATTCACAATTGCTACCATTGCTGGGATCCTTGTTCTTCTTCCAATTAATTATTTGGGGACTCAACTGACTGATGATTTCTATGATTTGCCGAACAAGTCTTTGGACTCATTCAGTATATCAAATGTTGATAATGGCTCCAACTGGTAATTGCTAACTAATTTTTTATTAGTATAGCATTGGTCCATTGTGAAAGGCCATATCAGATGACAGCTCAAAATATGCATGATCTGAAGCTTGTTGCCGTAGTTTTATTGAATATAGGCTACTTTAAATTTCATTGGTTTCCTTTTTTTTTCTTCTTTTAATGCTCTCTAAGATTAAATGGCTCCAATTGATGTTTAGAATTGGTCAAGTTGTGAATAATTATGACTTGATCAAATATGCTGGTGCAATTATTTAGTCATTGTCCATTTCATTGGCTTTTTTCTCTCTCTTATTATTGTAGACCTTCTAGATCAGCATTATGCTAGCAAATTAGAGAAGCAGGAGCTGGGCTGAGGAATGGAGATTTTTCAGTGCTTCAGCTTCAAAGAGATAAAAATAAAAGGAAAATTTCGTGATGAATTAGTCTATCATTTATTCTGGATCATAAAGGTGTGTTAGGTTCTCATAAAAACTTGATTTGGGTGGCTTGTTCTTTCCAATGTCTATATGCTGTTAACTGGGTAGTGTTTGCTGGATTATTTACTTTGAAACCTGCATAATTGATTGATGCAAATCAATTAATTTTACTTGCTTTTAGCTTCAAACCCTTGGATGGAAGTAGTAAACCACTTTTATAAGCTTGTGTAAAGCTTCTCCTATTTTATTGAACTTCAATTTAGGTTCAATGTTCCAGTCATTTTGGATTAATTCTCAAATAATTTCTCTCGTCTTTTATTTTAATTTCTTCTCGAGTAATTCAATTTAGTATACCAACTCTCATAGATATGTTGATTTCCATATATTGATATTTGTGAATAAGAGTTATTTTGCTATATATCGTATTTCTTAGAGAATGTAGTACGTATATACATGAATAGGGGATACCAAATAGGATAGAGAATCTATACAAATAAAGGAAATAATCCTAAGATAATGCTATCTAATCAATATAATATTATTACAATCAGATTATCACAATATTATGTGATAATACCGTATGTTGACCACACTCCCCCTCAAGTTGGATTATAGATGTCAATCATGTCTACCTTGCTAATACATGCTTCAAATACTTGTCTTTGAAGTCCTTTGGTAAATACATTTGTTGTTTGCTTCTTCGTTGGTACATAAGTTAGGCATGTTGTTTCATCTTCTATCTTTTCCTTGATGAAATGTCGATCAACTTCAACATGTTTTGTTCTCTCATGGTGGACTGGATTGTGTGTCATGCTTAGGGCCGCCTTGTTATCACAATAATGCTTTATAGGTGACTCAAAATTGATTTCCAATTTTGTCAACACTCTTTCAACTAGAGACTTTCACAAATTCCTTTTGTAACTGCTCTAAGTTTAGCTTCTACACTATTCTTGGCTACCATCTTTTGCTTCTTACTTTGCCACGTGACCAAATTTCTCCTCACGAAAGTGCAATATCCAGTGGTTGATTGTCTATCCTCTTTTGAACCTGCCCCAATCTGAATTAGTATATATTTCAATTGTGCTTTGATCTCCCTTTTTGAATAATAATCCTTTCCCAGGAGTACCCTTTAAATACCGTAAGATCTTATAAACTATCTCAAAATGCTTACTCTTTGGTGCTTGCATGTAGCGACTTACAACACTCACGTCGAAAGCAATATCTGGTCTAGTATGAGACAAATAAATTAACCTTCCCACTAGTACCTGGTATTCTTCACGGTTAACCAGTTTATCTTCTTCATCTTCAAACTTTGTACTTTCAATAGGGTTGGTGCTTAGTTTACATCCTAGCATTCCTGTCTGCTTCAAGAGATCAAGAATGTACTTCCTTTGTGAGATGTAAATCCCTTTCTTTAATCTGGCTACTTCCATGCCTAGGAAATGCTTCATTTCTCTTAAGTCTTTAACTTCAAACTCTTATCTCAAAGCTGACTTGAGTCTTATAATTTTCTCTAGATCATCACCTATTACAACAATATCATCTACATACACAATCAAAATTGTCTTCTTACCTTCTCTAATTCTGAAGAACATTGTATGATTAGATTGAGCTTGTGTGTATCCTTCTATTTTTAGGACTTTAGCAAATCTTTCAAACCAAGCTCTTGGTGATTGTTTAAGCCCATATAGGGATTTTCTTAGTCTGCATACTTTGTTTCCTCCGCCTTCCTTATCAAACCTTGGAGGAAGTTTCATATATACTTCTTCCTTCAATTTGCCATTCAAGAATGCATTTTTAATGTCAAGTTGTTGAAGGGGCCAATCAAAGTTAGCAGCTACAGATAGCAATAGTTTGATAGTGTTTCATTTTGCCACAGGTGCAAATGTCTCCTTGTAGTCCATCCCATAAGTTTGAGTATAGCCCTTTGCTACCAATCTCGCTTTGTACCTCTTAATGGAACCATCAGCCTTATATTTGACTGTGAATATCCACCTACACCCCACGGGTTTCTTCCCTTTTGGTAGATCAACTTTTTCCCACGTTTCATTTTTTTCTCAAGTGCTCTTATTTCTTCAAAAACTGCTTCTCTCCATTCCAAAACTTTAAGAGCTTCTTGGATATTATTGGGAATGTCAATTCTATCTAGATTAGCAATAAACACTTTATATTGAGAAGATAGAGCATCCTAAGAGACAAACCTCTCAATCGGATGCATGGTACATGATCTAGATTTCTTCCGTAAAGAGATTGGCAATTCTAGATCTGTATTGTCTTCTTGTTCTTTTGTATTACTACTCTGAGCTTCTTCGGCAGGAACCCGCGTTGGTTCAAAGATTGGTATAGCTTGAGGAGCAGGGAGTGTACTGCTTGTTTTCTTCTTCCAAGGATACACTTTGAGTGTATTGTTAGGCATGGTTACTTTTGTATCAGAATTTGTCTCTATAGGAGATGCATTGGACATAGGTGTTATGATAGGTTTAGGAACAGATGTACAAGGAGGTCCAAGCGCAGATGTACACGGCTGAGATTCATCACCAAACTCACTCCAATACTCCCCCTGAATCGAAGACTTGGGATAGAAGGAATCTACCTCAGAAAAAGTGACATCACAACTAACAAACAACCTTTTTGATATAGGATCATAACATTTATAACCTTTTTGTGTAGCAGAGTAACCTAGGAACACACATCTTTTTGGATCTAGGATCGAGTTTGTTGTGTGAATAAAGACTGTACGCCTGAAAACCTTTAGAGGAAGGTTAGTTTCAAGATGGGTAGTAATATGAATTTCTTGAAATTTTTGAAGAGGCGTTTTGAAAAAAAGGACATGACTAGGCATTCGATTAATAAGGTAGGTTGCAGTAAGGATAGCATCCCCCTAAAAATATTTTGGAACATTGCTATTGAACATCAAGGCCCTTGCTACTTCAAGAAGGTGTCTATTTTTCTACTCAACAATCCCATTCTGTTGAGGACTATTGACACAAGTACTTTTGTGGACAATTCCATGTTTTCGGAAGAATGTATGAAGATTCTAATTAAAATATTCAATACCATTATCTGTATGAAGGACCTAAATAGTTGTTTGAAATTGATTTATTATCATATGATAAAGTTAATGAACACAGTAGGGACTTCAGTTTTATCCTTCAAAAGAAACACCAAACACAAACGAGTATGATCATCGATGAATGTAATGAACTACCTTGAATTGTTCTATTAGTGACATGAGATGGGCCCCAAAGACATGCATTTTCCAACTGAAATGGAATATTACTACCGAAACAAAATTGTACATCCAAAAAAGCCCTAAGAAGACATGATCTCAAGCGGATACTTGACACTATGGATAAGTGAAAAAGGTTTTGTGGGTTTTTATTCAGACCTTGTAAAAGAAGTTCTTTGAAGCTTAGCAAATTCACACGCATCACATTGAACACAAAGATCTTTATTTATTGAAATATTCGGAAACAATCATGACATATACTGGAAGTTTGGATGATCTAACCTTTTATGTCATAGCAATAGTTCATCATTCTTAGGGACAATCACACTATTACCCAAGTTATAAGGAGTAGACTGACTTTCTTCATCTTCAAAGTAGTATTTAGCACTGCCAATCATCTTCCCTAATGAGAGGTCGTGTATAACACAATGAGTAGGAAAAAATGAGCACTACAATGAGCTTCTTTTTTCAATTTACTAACTAAAAGGAGGTTACAGTCTAGATTTGGAACACGTAGAACAAAGTTTAATTTCATAGAATTTGTTACTTTGATATCTCCTTTTCCTGCAGCCGAAGAAGAATCACCATTTGCTGCCTTAACCTTTTCATGCCCAACACAAGGTATGGTCTAATACTTCAGAATCAACTATCTATTTCTTCCTATCACATGAAGATAAAAAAGCTTATATGATATTACCTCTCATAGTAGCACTGGCAACTGTACTTGTCTTCTGTTGGTGGCTGTCATTTTGGAGATTCTTTAGTATTTCCAATAATTTCCCTAGTGAAATATTCAGCTCACTAGCTTGTTGTTTATGACAATCTTTAGATTTTTATGTTCCCCCTTCATTAGATGCTTGATAGCCTCAGTTTTTCCTTTTCGTGGTTTCCAATCTAGAGGCTTTCCATGGATGTCTCATCATGTGTCTTGGTGTGACCACTTTGTTTGCAGTGATCACACCACTTCTTCTGACCATTCTTATTGGATTCATCATGGGACATCAATGCAGACCCTTAACTAGTAGGAATTGGAGACAAATTTTGTTCTTCTTTTGACTCTTCTTTTAGCATAATTTTCCTCCTTCCTGCTTCCCTCCTAACTTCAGAAAAAACTTCTTTAACTGTTGGTAGGGGAACTCTACTAAGGATTCTGCCGCGGACATCATCTAGTTTTTTGTTGAGACTAGCCAAAAAGTCAAAGACTCTTTCCTTTTCAATTTTCTGGTTGTACATCACAGCATCTTCCTTGCACCTCCACTCTTCGTCCAACAGAAGGTCAAGTTCTTGCCATAATGCTACTATTTCGACCCAACATTCTGTAACTTCTCTATCACCTTGCTTCATTTGCCACAACTTTGTTTTTATCTCGTAGATTCACGATGCATCCTCTCCATCAGAGTATGATTGTCGCACCCTTTCCCAAATCTCTCAAGTTGTTGGCAGAAACATGAAGGTATGTTTGATCGACGGTATCATGGCTTTGATAAGCCATGATGAGACCATGGAGTTGTCTATCTCCCACTAGCGCGCAACTTGCAAGTTCATTGGGTCTGGAACGTTTCCATCTCCTATGATAAAACTCAGCTTCTCGCATCCTCCAATGGCGAGTTTCATAGCTTGAGCCCACTCCCGATAGTTTGTTCCATTTACTTTGTCAGAGATGATGATAACAGAAGCTCCTTCAAGACCAAAGGTCATCGACGACTAACCTCCAATCTGGTTTGGATTTGCCGTGGAGGATTTGTCAAGATTGGAAGCCACTTCTTGACTTGCCGGGGGTGACTCCTCGGGTTCACTATCTCTTTCACGTGGCTCTGATACCATGTGAATAAGAGTTGTTTTGCTCTATATCGTATTTCTTAGGGAATGTAGTACATATATACATGAATAGGGGATACTGAATAGGATAGAGAATCTATACAAATAAAGAAAATAATCCTAAGGTAATGCTTATCCCTAAGATAATGCTATCTAATCAATATAATCTGATTACAATCAGATTATCACAATATTATGTGATAATACCGTATCTTGACCACAATATTAGCTTTCGTATCCACTTAAATAACACCATAATGGTTGTCCAGTAGATATCTGATTGTGTTGAAGTACGTTCCAAAGATTCCCACGAGAATTATAGCAAGAATCCTTTAGTCTATATGCTTCTTCCATCAAAAAGCTTGAAAATATTTCTTGAAGAACTGATTATTGCTTTTGAATCATTTCAAGGTTATGGGTTCACTTTTCTGCCGTGTACATATTTACGGCAGTTGTCTGCTGGCTTCTTTATTATGTAAGTCGCATCTTATCGATATTTGATGCCATTATGCCACATGGTTCATCCAATTGACATCATTTAGAAATATTCTGTCTTGGAAATTGTGCCTTATGCAGGAGTATGACTATATTTCTTCAAGAAGAATTTCCTGCTTCTATTCATCCAAACCTCTGCCTCATCAGTTTACATTACTAGTCCGTGGTATCCCTGCAACATCTGGGAGAAGCTTTAGTGAAGTTGTTGAGAATTTTTTCACAGAGTATCACCCTTCTACTTATCTTTCACATACGGTGGTTATCCGCACAAACAAAATTCAAGGTATCATTGTAAGTGCACCAGGTGAAACTCAAAATGAATCTATTAACTGCCCTCACATGTTCTGATCAGCTTGTGCATTGGGAATTTTCACATTCAGGTCTTGCTTAACAATCTAGGATTTCTTTTGCTGGTTCACAACCTCTCTGTGTTATCAGTAAACTGATGAAGGATCTAAAATAGCATGCATGATAGAAGTTGAAAAGTTGACCCGGTCTGTGGAAATCAGCTATTTTCTTTAAGATCAGATAGTGTGGTAGATGATTTAAGAAATTGTGGACCCTTCCAATGAGCCAGCAAGTAACACACCTTATCAGAAATTCGTCCAGTTATAGTCTTTTCCAATTCAGAAGACTACTCGAAATCTAATTGAACATGTTTGTTGAATGAAAATATTAAGTTTTTATACAACGATGAGTGAATTGCCTCTTAAGAGGAGTTGCCGTTATTTGCAACTTTTTGACCTCTCCATCCCTCATATAGTTTGGAAATATTTTGGAAAAAGTTTTCAATTTCTTGTTTTTTTTTTTAAGATATTGGCATCCATGTCATGGTTTTCAGTTTTTATGGTGCAAAATTTGACAATTCTATCCTATTTTTATACAGACTGATGTACAGAAGTTGTGTAGAAGACTTGCCCACCTGAAGTCAAATAATCATTCTCAGCATTTTAGGCGTGAAGGCTTTTTGGGACTATTTGGACGTAAAGTTAATCTTTTACATGATTATGAAAAGAAGTTGGAAGATTTGGAAAATAATTTACGAATGGAACAGTTGTCATCAGCAGGAGAGGTGTGTGACAACTGTCTGAAATCTTACGATAACAATTATATTGCTAAGAGACCACCTTTAAATGGAAATTGTGATACATAGGATTGAAAATTTACAGTATAATGCATTTAAGGTTTATCTGGCTAATGATAATCATTTTTGTATTCCTTCTACATACAAGAATTTTTTGGTGTTAGTTCTTTTTTCTGTACAGGTTTTCAGTTCAACCATCTTATTTGTTAGTTCTTTTTTCTGTAACATGTTTTCAGTTCAACCATCTTATTATCCACAATATTTTAATGAATTTATCGCCATTATCTCCATAAAAAGATTTTGATAAATTTTTGTATTCCTGCTACATGGAAGAATTTTTGTGATGGTTCTTTTTTATTGTAATATGTTTTCACTTCAATCTTCTTATTATCCACAATATTTTAATGAAGTCCTAGCCATTGTCTCCATAAACAAATTCTGTTGGTATTTTGCACGCATTAATTTTATCATCATATTTTTTAATAGTAGCACGTAAATGAAAAAAATATTATGTTGGAGGAGTAAAATAGAAAAATATGATCAGTAGAAGGACTGACAAAAGAGAAACTTTTATGGAATTTTCAAAGGAGTTGATGGAAGGAAGATTATTTTTTTGGCAATAGTAAAAGGATATAAATAGAAAATTTTAAAGTAGGGTGAGTGAAATAGTTAATCAGCACAAGTAGAGGAGCCAAAAAAGTGATTACCCTCTCTGTCCATAATTATAGTGGGCGAATGATATGACTTCAGAACTGTTTGTACCGATCAACATTTTCCTACTAGTCTCGTTAGAAGCTATCATTGCCTGATGCCAATATTGCCAAGTACAGTTTTTGAAGACTCCAACTACAGATGAATTTCATAATGGGCAGTTATCTATTTGATGGTAGTTATTTACATCTACCAAATAGTGAATAGTTAAATCTATCTTGCTTAGAGAATGGGCTTGAAATATACATCACATTTCATTTTTAACCAGAGAACTGTAATATTTAACATTATTGTTCCTCTAATTCCAAAATGGATGTTGATAATTGACACAACCTTTCTTCTGTCATGGAACTTTTTCAAAACATTCAGCAAGTTCCAGCTGCTTTTGTATCATTCAAGTCCCGGTTCGGTGCTGCCATAGCTTTACACATTCAACAGGGGATCAACCCCACGCAGTGGGTTACAGAACAAGCTCCTGACCCTCTTGATGTTCACTGGCCTTTCTTTTCTGCATCATTCACAAGAAGATGGATCTCCAATCTAGTTGTCATTGTTGCATTTGCTGCTCTCACTATTCTGTTCCTTATTCCAGTTGTACTTGCGCAAGGTCTTGCCAATCTGGATCAGCTACAGACTTGGTTTCCTTTTTTGAAAGGGATATTGAGTTTGTAAGTCAAAGCAAACTGAGACTTCTCTTATGATTATCTGAGGTGCTTTACATGGATATATGTTACCATTATTCAGAAAGCATGCACCTTGAAAAGAAGTTGTTTTGTTTCTTTGAATTATATTTTAATGCATTCGTACCAATATCTTTATGATGATTTGGAGGTCAAAGTAACCTGTATCCATGAATCTTGAGTTCATTATTTCTGCTACCATCTTCACTTTGGTGTACACATGGGATGTTTTTAATCCACCAATGCCTAAAGTGGGAGTCTAGTGAAATTTTAGAAGTAGAAAGTCTTGAGGATTGAAAAGTCATTATCTTGTTACTGAGATTCTATCATGTGAGATAGAACTTTAATACGCTACCTATTGTGTTGCAGAACAGTTGTCAGTGAACTCATTACCGGATATCTTCCAAGTCTGATCCTCAAGCTATTCCTATATTTTGTTCCGCCAATTATGATAATGTTGTCTTCCATGCAAGGATACATTTCTCTTAGTCAGATAGAGAAAAGTGCATGTATCAAAGTTTTATCGTTCACTGTATGGAACATCTTCTTTGCAAATGTACTATCTGGATCAGCTTTATATCGAGTCAATGTCTTCCTTGAGCCCAAAAATATCCCCAGGGTCCTAGCTGAAGCTGTTCCATCTCAGGTGAAGTCATCATCTATGTATGTCTCATACCTTCAAAGCACCATTGTGTTAGACCTCCTATTGTGCAGGTTTATTCTAGAAGGTCTAAGAAAGGGGTAACCGAGTAAATGACTCCAGTAGGATTACGGGTAGGGCGAGAATGTGAGGGGAGAGTTAGTTACGATACTGTCAGAGAATAAATAAGGGAATGTTGGGGAGAGAAAAGGCATATTTTTGTCTTGTGTGATGTTCAGTGAGCCTAAGGCTAGGAGAGAGCAGACCTCTCGAATTGTCTGCTATTGTTAGTGACCTGACTAGTTTTCTCGTTCATCATCAATAAAATTTCAGTGCAAAATCTCTCATATTTGAGAGTTCTATCACATTGTTTTGTGCAAGTTACATAAACTTACATTTCTATGTAGAATCTTGTTTTCTTGTGGCATAATACTTCATCCAGCCACTAGTGTACACTTTTTATGCTGAACTGTTCTTAATCTTAGACCAGTAAGCACGCTGAGAAGCTTGAGTGGTGGCATATGGCATATATATTGCAGGAAGATGGGCGTGTATTATGCATGACCTATTTCAGTTCTCTTGCTGGAACTGAATTGTTTGATAGTTACCTATGTCAATCATCATCCAAAGACCCACAATGAATCTGGGTGAAAGAATTGGAAGAACTTATAAGTGTGCTATTTGGTCTACTTGTTTGCCTCTTAGCAGATGTACTGGTATTTTATAGTTGCAGCTGAGTACTGCAACTGAAATTATGTTCTGATGACTTAAAAGTCTTGACTCAAGCTGTAGACCGTAAATGTTAACCATATACAACCATAGAATAATAGCAAGCAACAGAATTGAAATTGGAGCTCCATTAGGAAGCTCCTGCAAGACGGATTGTCATCAGATGTTCGCTACTATGCATTCTGGAGAAATCATTGTGTGTTTCTTTTTTCAATAATTGCATGCATATAATTATCTCTATTTAATATTTATATTACCTCAATTTCATATTTTGTGTATCCTATGAAATACGAATGCTACATTTATGGAAAAATGGCAGGGTCTTGTTCATCATCCTGATTATTGGAGGATCATAATGGCAGTTTGTGAACATGAAACCACAACTAATTACCAGTTAAAATTATTTGTAGCAAGCCAGATTTGTGGCTTCTGATGTCCAATTCTTCTTGATTACCAGAGAATTACCTTTTATTCACTTTGGGTGCAGGCATCATTTTTCATTTCATATGTTGTGACCTCTGGATGGACAGGTCTGGCATATGAACTCGTTCAATTGGTTCATCTGTTTTGCTGCTTCGTGAGTAGATTATTTGCAAGGGAAAAGAGTGATGAATTTGAAGTTCCATCAATTCCTTACCACAGTGAAATTCCCACAATTCTCTTCTTTGTACTAGTTGGTGTTACATACTTTTTCCTGGCTCCCCTGATCTTGCCATTTCTCTTGGTTTACTTTTGCCTAGGATTCATCATACTCCGCAACCAGGTAATTAAGGTTTCTTTTCTTGTCCATTTCCTTACTTTGTTAACTGTTTGTATCTAAATGTCAAAGAAGGCTCAAAAAAAAAAAAAGAAGAAGAAAAAGAAGGAGGCTCCACTCACAGAACCCCTTTTTAGAGTAGTTAATATAAACTTTAAGGAGTTAAATTTCCTTTCATGATCTCGCATCATATGATAAACTACTTGAGAAGGTTAACTTACGATAAAGAAAAGAAAGTAGCTTTAACTGCTGTGATTGTTCTAATTGCTACTGTGCTGCTCCATTATATTGCAGATGCTTAATCTTGACACTACGAATCAAATTAGTTATGTTACCTCTTCTTTGCAGCTATTGAATGTGTACGCACCTAAGTATGAGACGAATGGGAAGTTTTGGCCTATAGTGCACAACTCAACCATATTTTCTTTGATACTGATGCATGTTATTGCAATTGGAATATTTGGGCTTAAAAAGCTTCCGCTTGCATCCAGTTTAACCATTCCTCTTCCAATTCTTACGCTTGTCTTCAATGAATACTGCCGAACAAGGTTCCTACCAATATTTCAAGCCTATCCAACCGAGGTACGTAAGAGAAAATTCTCATGTCATTTTGAATTTCTACTGAATTTTCCATATTCACTTGGACCTTAATGCTTTGTGGGTCTGGCAGTGCTTGGTGAAGAAAGACAATGAAGAGCAGAATGAGCAAAGCATGAGTGAGTTTTTTAATAAATTGGTGAATGTGTACCAAGATCCGGCATTGATGCCAGTCCAGTATTCTGGAAGCAGTGACAGTCAAAACTCTCCCCTTCTCCATTCTCAAGTTTGAAACTCTTTGGTCTCACAAAACATGTAGAACAAGCTAACCATTTATTTTATACCCTCCAATTGATTACTCAAAAGATGGTTTTCTTGCATTTGGTTTCTTTCTTCTATTAATGTCTGACAGACAAATATTTAAACAGAACTAAGAAACTTATGGTATTATTGTTAACCATATTATTGTATTGTAGAGATTCTAATTTTCATTGACTTGTGGCCTATACCTCACACATCCTCTTTTGGCGAATAAAGCGTAAGGTGGCTACATTTGGAGAACTTTTAAAGCTTCTTTTTGGACATAAGCTCAAAGTTGTTAACATTCACTACGTGGATTACCTAAATCAAAATGTTTAAACAACTTGTAATCCAAATAAGGATAATGGTCTACTTCATCTTTCTATATCACCAAAATCTTCAATTGAATTAGTCTATCTTAATGACAATGTTTTAAAAATTAGACCAAAAATTTAAAGTTTAAAACGAATTTTAATCGATATTAAATCGTTATAGACAAAAACAAAACCCCATTGTGCTGGTCGCCATCAATAAATTAATAAAGCAAGTCTAGATCTTTTCATCACAGAGTTTAATTAATGGTTGGAGAAGGAGACAATTAAGTAGCCCTAAGGCCTCCACGTGGAGGAAGACTTAAGGAGTTCGTTAAGTTCTACTTGGCTAGTTAACCTAGTAATCCTAAATAATTAAAATATTATAGAGGATTAATCATAACAGAACATATAGTTATGGCATTGCTTTGGATGCTCAAGCAATGGAGTAACAACATCCTTCTTCTACTCCTCTTCGGAAAAATATAACAAAAAGATATTCAATTTTAGAATATTAAAAAATATATTTTTATTCCATTAAGCTTACTTTTTTTCTCTCTGTGACTAATTAGTAAATCTCTTTTAATTCATGATGTTAAAACTAATACTCCTTCTTATTCATAATAAGTGTTGTTTTAGATACATTTTAATTATTTAAAATAAGTGTCATTCTTAACTTTGTATGCATGTTTATAATTTTACTTCCAAAATTAACCTTTAATTTCTCTCACATCTTAATTA
>JANZLX010000008.1:12589158-12599813 GCA_025531955.1 Erythroxylum orinocense
TACGATCAAAACCTATTCTCTTATAAAAATTCAAGTTGATAGGATAAATTATGTACTTAAGATTAACATTTGAAAAAACATACACAAAGTAATGTCTTTTTACACATTTGCACATGTGCATGGAATGACAAGTTTCTTAAATGGCAGAATCGACTGGAAGGGAATTGGCTATGTAATACATATATATAGCATATAACAAGCAGGAAGGATGTGCAACCACGGAAATTATTGTAACAAGAAACAGGCAACTAGTGCTTCTAAAGAAATGAAAACACTTACTAAGAATACAAGCATTATAAACCAGTAAAGATGAGAATGTAAATCCACAAAACCACATCAACTATCACCGATCAAAACAGACAAAATAGGTGATTATTAGATTTTTCTGTTAAACTTTTAATATAGGTAGAGTGTAGAGTTCATTGTCAAGAATTGAGCTTGGATCAACTATTGTCCAAATAACTAAAACTAGTTGTTTGGATAGTTGACCCTTACCACTTATAAATCCTTTAACATATTCATCTCTAAGTAATATGGGACACTCTAATACTCCCCCTCAAGTGCAACTGAGGCTAGACATCCAGTTGTCACTTGAAATATACGCAATGAAAACCGGACCGGACCGCTGAGAATGAACATCCAGACGGACAACCGAGAAATTAATAATTCGGGTCATACCTTCTCTGATACCATGTTAAATTTTTAGTATGGGTAGAGTGTAGAGTTCACTACCAAAAATTGGGCTTAGGTCAAGTATTGTCCAAATAACTAGAACTAGTTGTTTGGATAGTTGATCCTTACCACTTATAAACTCTTTAACATATTCATGTCTAGATAATATGAGACGCTCTAACATTTTCTTTGGGCAAGGAAAAAAGAGATGGAAGAATTAGTATAACTCCTGCTATTTCAGACAACAAAGTTGCATTATAAAAGTGAAATTAACAAAAAAAAAAAGATAAGAAATGAAAAAACTTACTTCAGTCAATCAAGTATTCAGGGGAGTCTGCTGCTTTCAAAATCAGCCCTATGTTGTGTTACTTTAATATATTGGGTGATTGAATTTGGTGGAAAGACCAATTCAGTCTTAGAATTAAGATATATAACTTTGGCTGCGTCATTGCAGATGTCACAAGTATTGCAACTACATAACTCGATCTCCATTTAGTATTATTCTATTGTCCTGTAGGAGAAACCTCCATGTGGTTTGATAAGAGGCCAAAAACCTATACAGGGGAAAAAATAAAAGACAAATATGTAGAAACACGGAATAAGACCTTTTCAGTGAACCTTTCTCTTTTGACATCATCTCCAAATCCTCCCATATAATATAAGTGCACCAGATCAAACCAACACAACTTAAACCAGTGCAAACTGAAACCAACAAAGTATAGATGAAGACTTTGTAACCCAAAACTCAGCACACACTAACTTACTAGACAATAGAAACAAAGATATGGGAAGGAAGAGAAAAGTTGGTGAAAATGTGGAGGACAAAAACTCGAGTGATGGAACCATGGCTTGGGAAGAGATGGTGAAGGAAGCTGCAGAAGCTGCAACAGTAGGAGGAGCCAGAAGAGCTAGAAAGCGATTCGTAGGAGTTCGGCAGAGGCCATCAGGAAGATGGGTTGCTGAAATAAAGGATACCATTCAGAAAATAAGGGTGTGGTTGGGAACTTTTGATACTGCTGAAGAAGCTGCAAGAGCCTACGATGAAGCTGCTTGCCTGCTTCGAGGTGCCAATACGAGAACAAATTTCTGGCCTTGCTCTCCAACTTCCTCAACAACTCCAGCTCTTCCTTCAAAGATCACAAACCTTCTCCTCCAAAGGCTCAGAGAAAGAAACAGCTCTTCTGCTTCTCTTCCAACTTCTCTGCCTGTCAATCAGCTCGAAAAGCAAGAACTGGATGAGGAATACAGGCAACGAACAACAGATTTCGCAGACAACCAATATGCTGATCCTGAACACAATGTGACTTGCACTGATAACATCTATAGTGCTAATGCAAGTGCTGTTGAGTACATGGCAAGTGGTCTGAAATCACTTTTAACTGATAAAGAAGGTCACGCAGAGGGAGATGTGGAATTTGACTATAACTGGAGTGAGGTAGTACAGTCTTCTAGTGCTGATGACAATTACTTTGGACGTGGACGAGAAGAAGATGGAGAAGAAGAAGAAGATGATGAAGGGATTAAGATGGGGGACTTGGATTTCCATTTCCTGGACGATCTTGGATCGTCCTATTACTACTCTCCTTTCGAAATTGCTGAAGAAATTGAGGAGCCCGTAGTAGAACCTGAAAATGATGGAGATGAGCCTTCAATGCTTAGAGCAGCCATGAAAAGGATGAAATATGAAAGGAAGTTCTCAGCTTCACTGTATGCATTCAATGGGATTCCCGAGTGCCTAAAGTTGAAGTTTAGATCAGGGAATGAAAAGGGTAGAGATAGATCAAATCAACTATCCAATCTACGAAATGAATGCAACAAGAAGAAAGAGGCAGATAAGAAAGCAAAAGAAACAGGTGTTGATGCAATGGAGAAGAAACAGGAGGAGAAGCAGCAAAACTCAGTTAAAATGGAGTCATCTGCATCCTCTTCTTCTCTTGTCAATGATGGTGAATCATCACTATGGAACTCCCTTGATCTACCACCGATATGCTTTGTTAGCTAAAGAATGCGAGAATTGAGCAGCAGTGGCATGGGGTAGTGTACCTTCACGTTCTCAAAAACAGTGGGAGAATCTTTCACAATTGTTTGATGCTCAAGTCACAGATGTCATAATTCAAATCTTAACTTTCTTTAGAGATAATATGAAATAACAGATCACTTGTAGACATTCTATAATCAATTACGTTCGTCTTTTCTCTTTTTCGAGTAAGAGGAAACTTAAATTGAAGGTGAAACATCTGACTGCTTCATTTGGGATGAAAGCATTTAGGAGGTTGCTTGCATTGCTTGCATACTTCTCTTTCAATCTCAACTTGTGCGATTATTTTCTTTTAACGAGTTTCAGTTCTTATTAACCAGAAAGAGAAGTAAAAGACGGGAACATGACCAGGTTTCTGCAGGAATCCTGGAAGATAGATTTCGTTTCATAATTTCGTTTAACGATCAAAAAGGAAGTGGGCTTATGAATTGGATTTCAGCAGTAGTCTGTGTATAGACATAGTATGACAGTTTCATGGAAATGGAATATTGTGGTTGCGTTAAGGGCTCAAAGTACATCAAGTGTTCTTATGCATCCATTTGCTCTTCACCGAAACCAGTTAATGCTAAATGTGCGATTTTTTGTTTGTCAAAGAATTTGATCTGTGTTTTTCACCGAAATCTAGATGTGCCAACATGTTTTCCTCAACCTTAAATATATATTTATGTAAATATACTTTTGCAGATTAACAGGAACATTAACAATGCGAGCTCATTTAAGATAAAGAAAAGAAACCATACTAATTGATCATACATTACAAACGGTAGTTTGAGAAAAAGATGATTTAAGAACTGGGGAATCAAATCCAAAGTTTGTTGGTTTTGAACAGCTTGAAGCGGAACATTTTGGGTCAGAAGGTACTAAGAACAAAAAGCCTTTCGATGACAGAAGCCAATGCATTCCAATCCTAGCTTAAGGAAGGAAAGAATGCTCATCAACCTCGACGTCAACATTTTCCCAACTGTTTCATTTCTAATAAAAGCTCTTCCTGCATGTCTTGGTTAACCCTGCTTCGGTAAAATAACTTCTCTCCACCCTTTATGAGTTGAGCAATATATCCCCTTAAGGCTATTGCATATTCTGACAACTTGAACATCATCTGGTATCCATTTTCATAACCCTTAATGCCTGAGCATAGAAAAACTTCAAAACTAAAAGATAGAAGGACAATTGGGCACAACTTGCTTAAAGAAAAAGAAAATTGAAAACCTTTCGGCAGATTGGAGGACGTCACCACTTACCACTTCATCTAGAATTCTGAAAACTCCCTATGGGATCCACAATATTAAGATATACCTAGTGCAAAAAGGGTAGAATGCCAAAATCAAGATTGTTCGTGATTCTGCCAACTGCTATATTGGTTGTTGGCTTTAATAATCAATAACCCAGATAAAACATGGGTGAAATTTAAACAGTAACAAAAAGACTCAAAAGCTGAATGACATTATATATACATCCTACGTTCTTATTCACAGGCATATCTTGGATCGAGTCATGTCTTCTTGAGAGCCTATCCTTCCCATTTAAAGGACCCGAAGTTGCGCAAGGAAAGCAGCACAAAGATCCAAGAAGAGAAATTGTGGACCCTGCACCCTTTGCAAATCAAGCAAGTACTTGTTGTCCTCACGAGTTTTGTAAAGCTGTCAAGACCATGGCAACAACATATATATGTTAGGTATGAGTTTGTGAAAAATAATGGGGATTATGCATCAGCCACCCATCATACAGGTTTTCATTCCAAAATGAAAGAGCAAATATTTTTTTGCAAAACACTAGAAATCAAAAGACTTCACAGTCAACAAACAATAACCTCTTATCCAGCTTTCAATCCCTACCTTGTGACAGTCTTACCATGCCAAATCCAAAATACTACATGCAGAAATTCATAATGAGACAATGGGATTACTGCATTACCTGCACCTCAAACTTCACAACATTTGGTGGCTTAATGACACAATCATTCTCAACGATTGTGGATTCGTCCCCGAAAAAACTATCCTTGTGCACTGGATCATTGAACATGTCTTCAAGCTGGGCAGGATTCCCAGGAATCCACCTGCACTTCATATTGTAGTGACCTATTTTCTTCCAGCATACATCCAATTCTTGGAGAGCTTTGAGAACTTCGGTCATTATTTCTCGAGGATGGGCTCGGGACTGCAGAAGTTGAAGGCAACAAATTTTGTTAGCTTGTTGATGGTCACAAGTAACATAAATACAGATAATGGTACCACGTTTCATAAACTGAAGATACTTGAAACAGCTATCTAGATCTCTCAAACAGCAATCAGTACAAAAGTACATATCAGATTTCGTGAAGACCATAATATTCTCCCACAGAAAGCTTTCTTTGTCCTACCATTCAAAATGATATGGCACAAATTGTAAAACAAACATTCAGATCTCAGCCCCACACAGCACAGTCTAAACAAATAGAGAATTACCTGAAGTCCAAGAGCCCATTTCCGGTCGACAGGGAATTGTGTTTTCAAACTCATTCCTTGATAGTCAATGAATCCACCAAGGCGGTGTCCAACAGCAGGAGACGTAGGTTCGTTTTGATGCATACGGTTGAAACCAGTTTCCTAGAAAATAACATAAGTAAAGAGTTAAAACCAATGCAAACATGAAGAAAAACATAAAACAACAACCAATCAAATAGCAAAATCATTGACAAGATAGGCATGCTATATTACTAAGGAAGTTCAGCCTAGTAAACATCTAGAGCAGTGTCCACCTAAAAAACCCAAAGGCCTTAAGATAAAGGGGCCCATACTGCTGCCAAATCTTGATATTTACCAGTGTGAATATTTACGAATAATACCTATCTGAAGATCACAATTAAGTTCAGATTATATTGTAACATTGTATTATATTGCTGATAAGTGATCTTTATCCTAAAATAACCTCAGAAAGTCCACGCACCATGGTTTCTTGGAACTCAGCTCCAAGATAGCCATTGGATAATCGAAACCGATTGTCCAACATGAGATAATATGCAACAGTACCCTGAAATGTAGTAAGATTAAAGATTAAAAAACAATGATCACCTTAAGCATAAAGGTAATAAGATATTAGAAGGGTTATCCCAAAAAGTCCTTAAATGTTCAAACCTCATTTTGTTTTCTACTACGAAGAGAATCAATTAATTGGTTCCTGTCAAATCCCATATTGACCACTTCCTGGAGAACCTCTTCATCAATCTGCATGAACAAAAGGTACATATGAACAAAATTGGACATCATCTAGATCAAATTACACCTCTATGCCAGTCATTTTCTTCTTTCTACGTTTAACAAAGCAAAACACCAATTAATTTATAATAAAACCTATAAGGCTTCAGCCTAAAATCCAAATTTTGATATTGTCTTCTGAAAATCAATAGCTTTCACTAAGGTCAAGTTACCAAAAGAACAAAATCCTTTCATAGCTGAGGCCTGAAAATTCAAATTTTGAAAAAAGAAATGTATCACTTCATTAATCTTACGAAAAAAGGAACACAGAAAAGCAATAGAGGAAGTCAATAAGCAAGATGCAGACAAGTGGCTAAGATAAGGAGCTTAGGCCTGATTAAAGGTGTATGGCAATACACACAACAACAGACACTACGTTGCTGCATCCAGAAGTAGAGGGAGTACATCAGAATTAATGAACATAACCACCACAAGCAAAAGTACTGTCCGTCTAATACTAGACCTCATGGAAACCATCTATTCACATAGTGAAAAGTAGAACGAAAGAAGTCAACATCCTCAGGTCATAATGTTATGACGCATTATCACCAGAGAAAGTAAGCAATATATCCATATTACACCTTTTTAGCTTGTTCCATTGTATCCGGTGGGGGAACGGCCAGATAACGTGGAAGGCGAGCTTGGAACCATGGATGTTGGCGGATTTCAGGTATAGTCATTCGCTTCATTGGATCAACAACTAGCATACGTGGAATCAGATCTCTTGCACTGTGTGATAAATGACTAGGTAGAGTGTATATCCCACCCTAAAAGACAGAGTCAAAACAGTCGGGAGATATTAGGTTCCAGTACGTGCTCACAAAATAATGCAATAAATAAATCTGATCCAGAATATAAGTACTAAAATAACTAGAAGAGAAGAGGTAAAATACTGAGATTAGTCATTTAAAACACCATGTCGAACTTATCGCAGCAACTGCGAAAACTTTTAAAAGAAAAAAAAAAAAGAGAAACTAGGAAATATAAAATTCCTCATTTCCTTCATTTTTCTGTTTTTTCTTTAATCACTGTTGTTTGAACTGCACAAGTGAGGAGTCATCCTCCAATTGCCATAACATACTATTTACAGTTGGGGCCTGTGGGCAACATTTCCAACTCAAGTCTATTAGGACTATGCTGTACAAAATGACATCTATATCAGACAAGGACAAAGTCCCAACCGACCTGCTTTACTAATTTAGAAGGAAATCATTCTTAGTAAAGAAGATTGGTGGCCAACATTCCATGAAGAAAGTAATAGGTTTACTTTTCCAGACAGAAGTAAACCAATGGAACTGAAAACCAGTGACTAAAGTACACGCTAGTCAGCATGAAGCAAAACTTCTCACAATGCTCCTAATATTTAACTTCAAAGGAAATGGACAAATCTGTAGTCATGGAAGAGCTGGCAATAGAAGCCAAATCAGTTATTAAAATTCCTAATACCTTTATTTTCTTGAAGAGGTTAGGAATGTTTTCGTCATCAAAAGGAAGGGTGCCACAGAGAAGAGCATAGAGTATGACGCCACAGCTCCATACATCTACTTCCGGCCCAGCATACAATTTCCCAGATATAACCTACAAATGGGGCAAAAAGGAAGGAACAATAATTGGATTAAGAAGATCATACTTCAAAACAAGTACTAGGGCATATATACAAGTTCTGCTAAAACATCTACAAGACCATCCAAAGTCAAGACAACAGACTACCTCTGGAGCAGCATAATTTGGACTTCCACAACTTGTCTTCAAGAAATGGCCATCTCGCATTATATTGCTCAAGCCAAAATCAGCAATTTTAACATTCCGTCTAGAATCCAACAACAAATTTTCAGGCTTAAGGTCTCTATGAACAACCATATTCCTGTGGCAATATTCTACTCCAGAAATTATCTGCACAGGGACAAAGTTTTGCTTCATAATATTGAATTTTCTAAATGCCCATAGACCATGTCAGAAACCAATGTAAAATTGTGACAACTCTACCTGCTGGAAAAATTTGCGAGCCTCATCTTCTTGCAACCTACCCTTCTCCACAATGTAATCAAAGAGCTCTCCAGACTTCACGTACTCCATAACAACATAAATATCTGTAGGTGTATCTATCACCTCGTAAAGTCGAATAATGTGTGGATGCATGAATAATTTCAGGATTTTTATTTCTCTTCTCACTGCAAAAAGAAGTAGCGATAATGAACACAGTAACCACTTAACAGAAACCAAAGCAAAATGCACCACTCAACATAAATCAATGAAATAGAAAAAAGAAACATGCCTCCACATGCAACTGTGACAACAGAAGACTTAACAGAAACCTCAGCAATGTATTCTCGATTCAGTCTATCACTTCAAATTCAGCTTAAAGATAATTGCTTCCATAATTTCAAATAAGCAAAGGGAGGAAGGTGACTAAATGATCATTTCATGCATCATTCAGACTGGAGGGGGAAAAAAAGGACTAGAAGAAAGAAACATTAATAAATTTGAAACCACCATAAATAGAAAAGTTATAATAGCCTCAAACAATCAAGTATCAGAAATATCCGGCACAACATATACCTTTTTCTTCCATCTCCATATTTTTTATCTTTCGACGGTTTAGAATCTTGATAGCAACCTTGTGGCCAGTCAATGCATGCTCGGCAATTTTCACCTTGCCAAAGGAACCAATTCCGAGAGTTTTACCGAGCTTGTAATTTGATAAATACATGTCTGCACCACTACTTCCCCGGTGAGTTGACCCATCCATTGTTCCTGATCCAAATGCAAGGAAGTTCAGCAACAAGAAAGTAAAGTTTAGCTGTGATTTACCAACTTCAATAAACTAAAGAATCATAATTTTCTTACTTCATTTTAGTTGTATGGAGCATACATGAACTAGAGAAAGAAGAAGCAATAGATAATGCTAGCGCTATATAAACCTTAGTTACTAAAATACAGAAAGCCTCAATACGATGTACCAGACCAAGTTCACAAAAGCAAAGCCCTGAGAGTCATCTCTCCCTTAAAAAAGTAACCATGAAGCTCCAATTTTCATGAGACTAATATCGAAGAGCCACACATCAGAAACAAAGTGAAGCAACCAAATTTAAAACTTTACGTAATTAAGTACCAATAACAAAATCTAAAAGATGAAAGCATACGCAATATATAAAGCAGGAGCAGAAAGAATGTGACCCGAAGAAATTAACCTTGTTAACCCTAAACTGAAAGAATCCAACAAAATTTGTGGACGCCTAAAAATTGAGAATTTCCGAAAAGTCAAGAAAGATCTCAGAAAAAGAAAACATAACGAAATTGATGAAAGATTTGCAATCCCTAGGCCATAAAGATCCAAAATTTAAGAATTGGAAATAGAAAGAGGGGGTACAATATAGAGAGAAAAGAATGGGGCGAAGAATAACTCACAAAATCAACGGAGACGGTGGAGAACGGAACTGGGTTTTCTCAAAAACAGATCAGCGAATCGAAATGATAAAGAGAGAAAATGAGGTCACGCCAACACCAGAATCGTGGAATCTTTCACCATGGAGAGCAGAAGGTGGAGGGAAGAGAAACAAGACAATGAGCAGACCATGACTCTTGTGAATTACAATTCAGATTCCTACGGTATTTTCGTCTTTTCACAATGAAAGTAAATACAAAACGATGCTTTTTTCTTTCTTATGTATAATTATAATATGCTATCCATAAATTTAACCCAAAAAAAAAAGGTGCTCAGGAGGAATTAAATTTCATAAGAAAGGTGGATAATTTTCTATTTTTATGGATTTAATATATATTTATAGGTGAAAAGGGCACAAAACGTAATTAGGAGAAAATGGCAATGGGCTTTGGTTTTGTAAATTGTTTCCTTATTAGAAGTGATAGAAAGTAAATTCCAAACTATTGTAGAATTGATATGGAAACAATGTAGTGATTTTGACAATAGGATAAGATATCCTTGTCAAAGCCTAGCCATCAACGAATAAAAGAATGATTACATGAACTACTTAATATGATGAGGCAGTTTAAGCTGTTTAGCAGTTAAATAGTCTGTTTTCGTAATGCATCATTAGCAAAAACCCAGCTTTACACACGCTACGAAAGATATGTGCCTGTTTTCCATTTCCACCTTAGTAGTTAAGTTTGGCAAGTTAGTAACAAGAATTTCCTACAGGAGTTACTTAAAGAGAGACACTTTCTGAGTTAGAACTTAGAAGAATCAAGTGTGAGCAGTCCCATCATCTCTTAGCCCAGAAGTTGAGACAAAATAAACATGTTTACCCTGAAAGAACAGAGAATGTGAAACGGTAGTACAGAAGAAACAGGGGAGGCTTATGATAAATTTTACAGAAGAACATGCACTTCTGTACAATAGCTTCCGAGTTTACTTGATCAAATCCATAAGTTGGAAGTAGCAGCCACAGAATTAGGATGGTAGATTATAATAATTTGGAATAGAAGAAAAGCGATATCCTTTAGCACCTTTCCATGAATAATATGCTATTCGAGTTTCATAAAATCCTGCAGAAGAAAAGCAGCATTCAGAATCAGAACCCAAAATTGCATGACTCATAAGCAAGGTATTAAAAAGGCAAAAGATAACTTTTTTAATATAGTGGCAAATTACAAACAGACACAAGCATCTCGTGCTCAAAAACTAAGGATACAAAAAATCCAGTTGTTCAAACCACTTCATAAACTTCATTGTTCCATCTGGGCTTGTCAGT
>JANZLX010000008.1:12628669-12645354 GCA_025531955.1 Erythroxylum orinocense
TCTGAGCCTCTTATCCATAAATCTGCATGCTGGCAATGTTTGCAGAGACTCTTAAATGGTAGTGTATCCAATCGAATCCTATTTGGTTATGATTTGCTGATGCAGGGCGCAAATTATGTGGAGATTGATCTAGATATTCATCGCTTCAGCTACATAGCTAGGAAGGGACTGGAGTCATTTAGAGATCGGTTGAAGAATGGGATACTTGACTTGGGATTAACAATCCAGGTAAATCTTGATTTGGTTTATTATTAAGCCATAAATGTGATGCATAGCATTTATCTTACTGACAGGCACAAAAAACCAGAAGAGCTTCCACAGCAAGTGTTGTGCTGTCCGAGACTAAACAAGATCGATTTCGTGGACAACAGGCAGATACCCACACAGGCAGATACTCATAATCATATCACTCACTTGAAGTACATGTCTATTCTCTTCTGTATCCCATTTCTCCCTTTCTGCTTATATAACAATGATAATGATAAAGAAAACATTATATTACATGTTACCTACTTGGGAGTTTCAAGCAAGGTTCAATTAACTCGAAACCTGATTAATAATGGGGATTCTATGGCCGCTTTCTTGTTCTTAGCATTCGCAGTATGAGCGGTACGATCTTCTTTTTTTTGGGTAAGTTGAGGAATACAATTAATTGAAAAGGAGAGCGATATGATCTCTGCCCTAGATTTATTTAAACCTTTTGTCTGTTTTTTCTTCACTCAAAAACAAAAAAGGGACTTGGTTATTTCATCCCTGTTTTAGTTTTTCAGTCTCGTGTCTGCTTTTACTATTATCGAATCGAGGAATGGGAAATGCAGATTGTGGGATACCCATTTCAACGTGTTGAGTTCAAAGTTGGTTTCTTTATAACTCTTTAGCCCTAATTATTGAAGCTTTAGTCAAATGATTCGATTGAAGCGCACCCCCAAATTTGGCATTTAGGGTTTATATTAGAACCCAGTTGCCATTGTTATTATCCAAAGCTGCAAATATCGTATCAGATTTCGTGCCGAATTGAATTTTGGTGTGATACTGTATCGATATCGGTCAGTATCGAATATTATTTCGGGTAATTTTTTAAAATTATAAAATAATCCTTAAAATTTTTAAATTTTGCAAAATAATCTATTGGTATATTGTACAGTTGTATTGTATACTTTACTAGTTTACTGTTTACATTAACCATGTTTTTAAAAATTATAATAATAAATAATAATAACAATTAATATAAAATAATAATAATTTTTAAATATTTCACATATAAATAATAACCACAATTAATATAAAAAAGACAATCATCTTCATACAAATATAAAATTAAGAATAATACAAATTACCAAATATAAATATTTATAATACCCTACACATATATATTACCAAATAATTAAAGTTCAACATATTTGATACTTAATTAATTATTTACTCAAAACTAATACCCAAATATGTAAATACTATCATTAACTACAACCTAATTATTATTAATTTTCAATTGCATAATTTTATACTCAACTAATTATTTACTTAAAATCAATGCCCAAATATTAAAAATAAATTACCATTTCACAAATATTAATAATGTGTCAATTAATAATTTAAGTTTTTATAATTTTACAAATTTTGATTATTAATTTTACAATTTCACATTTGATTATCAATTCCACATTTGTTTATCAATTTTATATTTAGGTTTAAATGTAAATTTTTAACTTTCAATTTTAATATTCCAATAATCAACATTGCTAAGTCGTGTATAATACATGCATATCACTACCACCCTATTTTACAATCACATTACCAATTCCAGTTCCAATTTTCATATCATAAATGACAAAACCCAAATCAATTCCTCAACGGTATTCAACTTCAACAATTCCATTCCAAAATCAAACCAATTCACATGCACACAAATCCAATACCGTGAGCTATTCCATTCCAAAATAAAACCAATTCACAACACTCATACTGATATACCCACCCAACCAATTCAGATACTGAAACATTCATCACAAAACCAACACCAATCCATTATACAACCAATACCCCAAACCATCATCCATTCCAGCATTCCAATCCAACACAATAAAAATTGCAATGAAGCATGAAAAAATCGAAATCAGAAAAGCCAAATCACTTGCTTTGCTTCGGATCTT
The DNA here is from genome assembly GCA_025531955.1 of Erythroxylum orinocense. Lineage (NCBI taxonomy): Eukaryota > Viridiplantae > Streptophyta > Magnoliopsida > Malpighiales > Erythroxylaceae > Erythroxylum > Erythroxylum orinocense. The sequence continues at coordinate 12,630,820 of JANZLX010000008.1, forward strand.
CGGGTTGCCTCTTCGGGTCTTCGGGTTGGGTTACGGGTCGAGGCGTCTCCAATGATTCCCCGAGTAGATCAGGCAGAGCTGTGACCTTTGGTGAGGTGGTGTGGTGCAGTGTGTAGCCGTGGCGTGGTGCGATGTAGTGGTGCGGTGTAGCGGAAGGAGCCAAGGAGGATTAGGCAAGACAAGGCCGAAAGACAGAGACCGGGGTCGAGGAGGGGAGAAGCAGAGACGGTGGCGGCGGTGAGATGAGAGCGCGAGAGTGAGCCGAGAGTGAGGCTAAGTGAGAAGTGAGCAGAGCCATTTTCAATTTTGCAAAATGATTCTCCTTTTTTCAAAATTTAACGTTACCGAATGGTAACAACCAAAAACAACCGCTACCAACCGATATTTGAAGCTGACACCAACAACACCGTTTTCTGACCGGTACCGTTTGATACGGTACGGTATCCATATCTTTAGTATTATCACTATCATCACTTCATTGTAATCATAGTAATGAAGTTTTATTATAATTTTTTTAAAATTTTAAACTGATTTGTTAAACCATAACAGTTTGCATTTGAGAAGAATGAAGATAAATAATGGATTCACCAAGAAAAGAAAAGAAAAAGTTTCAAAAGTTAAAGATGACGAAGCAGAACATTGAAATAAAATGCTTTCTGCAATGCGTCTGATGACCCTAGTGCTGTAAATGTTTGAAGACGTATACCATATTCTGTGATTTTTGTTATTTCTTGAGTTTAACACATGATCAAAATCAGAATTTCCGGTCCTCTTTTTTGGTAGACAAATGGGCATCACTCTCCTACATCGAATTCTCGAATTCCTATGCAATTAGTCCATTCACTCTCTTCAATTCATCAGCTTTAGTTTCAGGTACAATTAGGGTTACATAAGAAAAAAGTAGAATCTGGGGGCGATCGAAGATTAATTGCAGCCTTATGCCAGCTACAAGCTGTGTTTCCACTCCTTCAATCCTGTGATCCTGTGGTCAAGTTAGTTCGAAGTCTGCGCCATCAATTCTCGGTTTTCCACTCCTTTGAATCCTTGCACTAGATATCTGCAAAACCAAGATGCAACTGTTGAATAGACCAACCCCTAACATGTTCTCTTTTGCAGAATCATTTGACTCCAGATTGGAACAGGAGAAATCTAGGACAATATGAATGCAATATGACTTTACAAGATTTAAAATCAGTTAGCATGGAAGTAGTTCGTTTCAAGTGCCTTCATCCACCCTTGACGTGCGGGCAGTGTGAGGTATCTTGTTCTCATTCCTTTGCAGGAGTGCATCAATCGTGGTTTGATTGATGAATCTCATTCGACTGTGACAGTATAGGTCCTGAAATTTTAATTCTCTCTCTTGTATTGGCATGCCCCTAAAAATTTAAGACCAGCCCGTAAGTCTCAACTGATATATGGAATTCCAGCAACTATGCTTATCAAATTTAAAAGTCAGGCTATGGCATACCCTAATCAGACCACTTCTTACATGGATTGGTAAATCAGTTGCTGGATCATAAGAGTGACATAAACTAGGCGCATTGAATGCATCAGGCAGATCGTGCTGTTCTTCTGGCTCCTGCACTGCATCAGAGTTGCATGCTGCTCCTTTCTGTAAGCCAAAGGAACTGTTGTTCGCAAAGTTTAATTTGGATAAGTCTAACTCACTAAGTTGGCTTTCTGATATTGATTGAGTATAGGATAATGCAGATCTCGCATCCTCTGCTCTCCATTTTGCCCATGCAAAGCCAGTTGATGCTGTGAGTTCTGGGCCGGTGAAATTAAGGTGGCTTTTTGCCACCTGGGAAGGTTCTTCAATTTTGTCAACTGAGGAACTTGGTTCTCTATGGACACCTTTTCCATTGTTCATATGTGCATCACTGTTACCAGTCCTATTTCGATGCTGTCGATTGTCTTTAGTTGCCTGCATAAATAAGATCAATCTATTGGAAATTAGTTCCCCTTCATAGCATTACGCAAGAGAAAAGAGAGAAAGAAAGCCCAGGATAGAGTGTGTGTTAGAGAGAGAGAGAGATCACCAATGTATTCCTATTGAAACTGGTATGCTGTTGCATAGTCCTATGGACCCTTTTGGGCTTCCTTGATGCACCTGTTTGCCGCAATCTATGATCAGCCTTTCTCCTGCAGAGGTACTAAGAGACTGTCAGAAATGAATAATCAGAGGACCGAACCACTCTCAATTTTGAAACATATAGAATAAAAAAGCCTACCTTAGTGCTTCTTCTCGATATTTAACATCCATTTCCTTATTAGGTGGATACTGGGGCAAAGTTGACGGATCACAAGCATATGGTGTCGTGCTGAAGTACTGAAAATGACAAAAGAGAATAATAGAATAAAGTGAACAGATGAAAAAGAGGACAAATTTAACGGATGACAACAATTGCTACGATGACAAAGAAATATGCACAAACATCCAAGATTTGAAATTTCGTTAATATCATGATCCAAGAAAAATCGGGGAGGAGTGCATCATTGAAACCATGGAGAAAAAGAAGGTGAACACATTAACTGATATCTTTAAAAATGGTAGTATCTATATTCAACTTGAGGGAAACAGCAGTGGATTAAACTCAATTTGTGTTACCTTAGACATAAGTGCGGAGGAGGCAGTCCCACGCTTTTCCGGCTCTATGGAAAGTAAAGTTTCTATCAAATCTACAGCAGTTATGGGTAAATCTTTACACCTCTCTCGAAGGGATGTCTGATAACAGTGTTGGGGTCTAAACATGGTTGCATTTGGAAGCTCAGACTGATTCCAGTACCCATCAGGAGGAGAACCACAAAGCTTGAAGACTTTGTGCAGTTGTTCAACCTTAAGAAAAATGTGAACATCAAGTAAATGAGAGGCTTGAAGCAAACAAAATGAAGAAACTCTGCCTTGGATATTAAAGAGTGGCATCAAAGAACTTCAGAAATGTGCTTGTGCCTTCATTCAACTTTCACCCCCTCTTCGTATCCAGTAACAGGTGACTAACATACAGCTACACTAACGGAATTACTATGTTGCGTCCTATGTGTCATTTTATATCTAAGTCTGCATTATTGACATTACAATGGTCATGAAGCATAAATCAAGGAATGCTCAGAAGATCTAATTCCTATTTATTTGTAATAGAGATATGAAGCCTTTAGTACAGGTAATTGCAGAAGACAACATTTGTATTTCTTTTCTATTTCTTATTCTATCACCTTCCATGAGCAATCCAAGACACAAATACCACGCGTGCTTAGCTCAAGGTAATGCAGTATCTCTATGGGACGCAATTACCTCAGTTCTCCCTTTGAGGAGAGGCTTTCCCAAGTAAATTTCTGCAAGTACACAACCTACACTCCATAAATCCACTGCTACACCATAACTTGTAGAGCCCTTCAAGAGTTCAGGAGGACGATACCACAATGTCACCACACGACTGGTTAGTTGTTGCTTATTCCTCAAGTTAAGAACGTTTGCCAACCCAAAGTCTCCTATTTTCAGAATTCCTTCATTGTTTATTAAAACATTGGCTGCTTTTATGTCCCGATGTATCACACCTCGTATGTGGCAGTGCTCAATTCCACATAACAGTTGCTTCATGTAACACTTGACCTACACAAGAAATCAACCTAAAGTTTGGAACTTCTAAAGTTGGAAGAGCAGAGAAGGAAAGAAACAGAGAACACGTGCACAAGTTGAATTCATGGAATTACTGACCTGCGACTCACTAAAACTAATTTCTGGAGAAGAGGATAGCCCAGCAAGATCATGCTCCATGTATTCAAATACAAGGTATATAGAACTTGACAGGCGAGAAGTAATTATTCCCTCCAAACTCATTATGTTTGGGTGGTCAAGCCTGCGAAGAATCAATATTTCACGGGCCATAAATCTAATGCTCTCTGCTTGAAGGTTGTCAAAGCGGACCTTCTTCAAGGCAAACATCTTCCCAGTTTCAACTTCCCGAGCTCGGAACACACTGCTGTATGTGCCTTGACCGATCTAAATGAAATGGAGCAGATCAATATATATATGGACAGAAAGGAAAACAGATTTTGTAATCAACAAAAACTTCTGGAGGGACTTAAAAGTGGTGCAATTTGTAAGCAATTTATCCTGAGTCTCTAGAATTCCATTTTAAACCCATCTCACAAATATAAAAGCAATCCATCAAACGATGGAATTCTTGGTGCTACAACCAATAAAACTGAAGTAACTAATAAAGATGCTTATTACCTTTTCTAATTTCTCATAAGCATCGGCACAGAGAGGCACCCAACCCTGAATGGCTTCACCGGCGGCGGTGGTGAGCCAAGAAGGCCACCCTGCAGCAACGTACTCAGCCTCAACATTCCTCCTTGAAATACCTAATTTGAAGCTAAGAGACCCACTCCTTCCACTAAAGCTCCCTTTCCTTGACCGTTTGCAATTCTGAGACTTGCCATGTTCATGACCATAGCTTTTCTGTCCACCATTTTCATGATCGTTACTATAATCATCCCTTTTATCTTGCTTACACCAATCTGTTCTATCCTTCCTTTGTCTGCTTTCAACATCTATAGACCCAAATGGTTTTTTCAACGAAAAGGCCGAGAATTGACGATCGATGACGGCCAATGTTGATTGTGGTGGCGATGGTCCATGTGACTGCTCGGAAACATGGGAGGCAGCGGCCACCGAGACGGTCCTCTTGGAGTTGACGCAACCCATTAACCCGAATCTAGGATCCGACCCAGATTGGGAAAATGGGTCTAGGTTGGATTTGATTACTCTCACATTACCTCAAGATTCAGTTTTGTCATAGTTGGTCACTTGAAAAACAGCAAAAATTTGGAGAAAAAAGGAAATTTGAGTATTTTTGGGGTGCTTTGTAGAGAGTTTGGGGCCTATGATGTAATGCGCGACTTGCGGAGGATCTTTGTCTATGTTCAATGCTGTGAAAAATGGGGTCCGAGATCAAAGGGTAAGAAGAGAGGAAGTTGGTCATGGTCGTGGGTCCGAGAATTTGGTTCATCTTCTTTCCAGGAGACGAAGTGAAAGAGAAGAATGCACGTCTTGTCTGTATGGTATTGGGTTCATTAATCCTTATCTCTGGCGTTTCTTTGTATTGCAAAAAGCAGAGAGACAATGCAAAGGCAAAGAAGGTGACATGTACAAGTTAAGGGATGTCGGTTATTACATCTTTTATTTCTCTGTCAGTTGAAAAACTTATGATTGAGCGAGAGAGGGTGTGTGTCCTTATGATGATGGTTGCAGACCAACTTCCAACAACAGCCACACTGCACCCTCTCCAGAAAGCTTCTTGACTGTGTAAATAGCTAACATCTCTTTCAGTTAATATAGATTGATGATGAGATCATGAATGATAAATTATAATTACAGCAAATTCTATCATTCATATCCAAACCCTTTATCCAAAAACAATTAAATCTTTGATCTGCTTCTCTTTTGCTTCTTTTTCCTTGGGGATAGAGCAAGCCTGGATAAGGTTAGATTCAGCAGAATTTTGATGAATAGTTTGTAGTTGGTTGGGATACCACGACCAAACAATGACATACTATCCTTCTCAGGTTGATAGGAACTCAACCAAGATAGAAAGTTTATTTCTTAAACAATACCCTCACTGTTGATTGGCCTACATCAGAGTTAAATTTGCATCAAGCATAGTGTTCTTCAGGACAATTGTTTAATGTTTTAAGAGCTTATGTTGCTTCTGTTCCGTCACCTTGCTTGTTCGACTAGAAAACGAGAACAAGGCCCTAAACACTGCATAGGCAAGCTTCTTAGTTTGAATAAGAAAAGGGTTGCATCTTCACATGGGATCTGTCATTATGTATTTATGTTTGCAATCTGTGGGTTCTTACGTTCTCTGCCATTCCGGTAGAAACCTGCCAAATTGGATCTTCTTTGATTACTATGAATAGATATCTACCTCAGAAATCGTTGTTTTTCTCAGGTTTTACTATAAATAGATGCTGTTGGAATAATTGTTGTTCAAAGACATACACTTCCTGAATCTGACAGGTAATGCTGCAAACGAAACGGACTGAAGAACACATGAAGTTTGGCAAGGGAGATTTTTAGGGCCTCTTATGTACTAGTTCTGGATTTTTTGCTAAAATAACCTTTTAATTATTTTCAGATTCATTAAAGGATAACAATAACTCTTTGATTAAGAGTCTTAAGTTACCAGGCCAATCTTTTACTACTTGTTCTAAATTCTGACAACCTTGTCTGCAATCCGTTTGTTGCTATCAAGAACTGACTCCTTCCCTGAATACATCATACACAATCACGAAAAAAAATTAAAAGCAAAGCCAACCCAAAGCAAAATTTTGGCTGCCAAACATAGCAGTATCATGATTAGCCGAGCTTAACTATATTATTTTTCTGGAGTTTAAAAGAACTTGAATCAAAAGCCAGACATTAGTACATGTCATTGACATAATTGTGAGCAGTCATATACATCACACTAAGAGATCTATGTGACACGGGGAGAGAATCTATAATAAATACACACCCTCTATCAAAATGCTAACAAATACAGGTTAACTATTCACTAATGTCTATGTTTCCAAAGATTAAGATATATAAGAAGAAAAAGAAAAATATGAACATTATTCTTGCAACTTCAAAATAACCCATTTCCTTTCTCCGAGTTTCACACACTGTACCTTTGTTAGTTGGCTGGAAGCATCATTGTGGTAGCCTGCGAGCTTATCAGTAAGGCGCTTTATACTGTGATTTCCTCTTCTTTGAGCCGTAGAAGTATTGGTCTCTGGTCATTATTTCCGAAGTCCATACCTTTAAGCATGGAATGCTTTGCAGCAACCACCTTCTGAGTATTAGACTGCAGTGCACTATTACCCGCCATAGTGTGGCTACTATTTCTTGCAGCTGGGACGTCGTGATTGTGCTTCCCCTCATATGTAGTTATGACAGCTTTGGGGTCTCCTGCAGCCCTTTCAACATGCTTACGTACATTGCAGCCAGCACTAGTGCACTTGTAATAGCTCCTGCATATGATCAGCGCATCAAAATAGTCCTCGGTGAAACTAAGCAAGTTCAATTTTTAAAATTTTTGAAGCAGTCCATCATATATACTTCAAAAGGAAGATAAAAACAGCAGACAGAAAAAAGATTATCTTGAGACTGCCGACTTGTTTACAACTAAATCATGGGAAACTGCTTTGAGCATCTTTGTAAGTTAACTGCAGTTATAGGTCTAAGGTAACAGCATTCAGAAAATTAGTTGCAGAAGAAAGCCCTACGCCATATCAAAAGAAGATCTGAAGTTGAAAATTTACAAGCCTATGAAAAGTAAGTTGTTCTGTTAGGGAGCAATAAGAACCTAATAATGTCTCACCTTTTTCACCTTAGTATTGCAAGACAGTCAAATACTGGAGTTGCTATGTTCAATTGGACAAATGAATACCAAAGGTCATGTGAAAAAGAAGAAAAAAACAATTAAAAGCCCAAATGCCAGCTAGGAGACTCGATCCAAACGAATGCCAATTTTTACTCTTTGATGACCAGAAGCCATAGTTGAGCATCATTGTTCCCAAACATATATAACCAAGAGTGGTAGGTTTCTTCTTTGATCTGAAAGTCACCTGACTTTGAATGAAGACTAATTCAGAATTAACTATTAATGAGGTCAATTATCTAGAGCATACATATCATGAGTGTAAATCTTTTATACCAATTTCAAACCAGAAAATGCCCATGTAGAAAGTTGATTTCTGCCTCCCAAGACTTAGGTAGAGTAGGAGCAAACACGATTTATGTAGTTGTTATTTACTCTAATCTAACATTAGCTACGACGTCTAGGATCTCTAGCCCCCACCTCAAAAATCAAGATTCGAGAAGAATACAACCAAACAGACAAGGACGGATTAGCTACCTTGGATGAGGATTCCCTTTGACCACCTTTTGGCCATATTTGCGCCACCTATAGCCATCATCCAAAAGATCAACTTCACTTCTTGTTTGGACTATGATCTTTGGTTCAGTCACAGTCTTATGTGGTAAAGCTACATCAGGGACCCCAATATCCATGTGCCTGCACCTAGAAAGATAGTTATCAAGATCACTACAAACAAAGAAAGAAATGATCATGAAAAAAACTAAGGTTTTTAAATTGCCTTCTCTTTGGGTTTGGCTCATTGTTGTCCCCCTCATCTTCTCTTGTTGCTGCATCAGCTGCTTCTTCACTGTCACTTGATCCAGGTACTTCTGTTGGATCAGCCTGGATTGATTCCTGATCCCTTCCAACCACTGCATGAGTGGGTCCCTCACTCAAGTTGTTAATACTAACAGCTTGCGTATATGAACCAAGGTCAGTCTTAGCCTGAGAATTTAAACCCCCATTTTGGTCACTGTTGTCTTTTCCACGCTTAGTAGGCTGAGGCAGCTCATGGTTGTGTTGCCCTTTGTAGATAATCTCTGTTATCTGGCCATCACTAGAACGCTCAACCTTCTTTTTCACAGGGCAATTTGGATGTGTACATTTGTAGTAGCTTCGAGGATATTCACTACCTTTAATTGGTTTCTGCCCATATTTGCGCCAGTTGTAGCCGTCATCACTAGGCTTGTCAACAACAAGAGGAGGCTGGTATTTCTTATCAGACTGTGAGAACTCTGATGATTCAACCACAGTATTTTCATGCTCAGAGATAGATGGAGGCATTTGTTGCTGCACGGCTTCCATCGGTAAATAAGATGGATGTTGTGTCAATGACTCATTTGGTGCAGCCACTGATGGTGGTTCATATAGTGCTTGCATATGCATATGTGATTGGGAAGATAGTGCAGCCTGAGCTGTAACCTGTGCCAAGGCCTGCCGGTGGGACATCCCAAAGGGACTCTGCACGTAGATACAGGAAAAATTTTATAACTATCCAGTATAACTTAATTATAGACTAACAATGGTGTTAAGTACCACCTTGCCACTCACTGAATTATTTGTAAGAAACATACAGTTTGTCACGGACAATAGGCATTTGGATATCATATTATGCATTTTATATACAAGCATTATATCTTTCCACCAGATCTGGGTAAAAAAATAGTTTCAGCTTACTATTATATTGACAGTGTAAAACATAAATCATAAGCACAGTTTAGTTTCCCACTCAAGTGAATTGTTCTCTTAAAACCTTATCCCAACTCTTCCTAATCTAAGCATAAACCAAAGTGCTCTGCCCGAGGAGATTTAACTGAAAACAATATTCATGCCAAATATTAAAGCTACACTATCTGCAAATCTCAGACAGCTATAATAATAGAAAGAAAAAATGAAGTTCCATCAAAAGTTGGATGTTTAGGGCATAATGTTCCATACAAGGGCAAATGGTTGGATAATCAGCCGACCTCACATTTGAGGTATGGGCCAAGTGAAATATATAAGACTTGGAAGTCCAGTATCTGCATGCAGAAATGCCTAACAAATTTTTTTTTCCCAATAGGTTAAAACCATTCAAAATGAAAGCGGGTCTAGCACCATTCAGACATATTTATATTTCAAACGACCTACTGTATACTTCCTAATTCAAGCATAGAACTGATCAACTACATTCAAGCTATTCTACAAGTTAACACAACCTAAACTTTTTATCCAAAAACAAAAGGAACAATCACCCAAATTTTATTTCTCACTTTGAACCAAAGGCAAGCACCTCCAGGTTGTCAAGAATCCTGTATATCATAGCAAGTTCTGAAAATTTTCTGACCATAGAAAGTATATACACGGGCAAAAGTCCTCATATACATTTACCACAATAGAGCACGAAAACATCATGGCAAAAGAACAAACCAAGGGAAACCATATAATTCGTATGCAGATCTAGCAGTAGACTCACCTGAGGAGAAAAGAAACCGGGCGAGTTAAGCAAACCAGAAGGGCTCAACCCAGGAGGGACAGTAAAGAGTGGAGACCGGGCTACAAGCAAATTCATTGGCCTACTATGCTTAAACCCGAAATTACCTTTATTCTCTGATCCATATCCATCGTCTTTCACCGATGAACCACCGACGTTACTTGGCATCGAGTTTTCAACCAAAAAACTTGGCCTAGAAATTGGAGACATAGCACCAGCGAGTAGTTGAGAGAAAGAGCCATCAGGATAGTTGTCAGAAAAGAAACTGGAGACCAAAGTCATGGGACCAGGACTGAGACCGCCGGTAAAAAGCGCATCGATGGAAGGCCTTGGCGGCAAAGTTAAGCTTGGACGTGGTGGCGCCGTAACTCTAGTATTCGCTGTAGTAGCTGTGGACCCATGTTTCTCTGCCATTTGGAAACTGTAAAAAGAGCAAAGAACAAACAGACCAATCTGTGTCAAATATCAGTTCTGTGCTCTGCGTCTGAAAAGATGCAATCTTTACACCAAATTGAACTCTGGGCAGAGCTATGCTAGAGAAAGGTGAGACCTTTTTGGTGTCTTATAACTTTATTTGGGTTTATCTTTTAACTGGGTTCTCTCTCTATCAAAGTGTCGTGGGTAGTTTCGTGCTGTCTTGAAGTTGTGGAAAGTCCACGCATAAAAATGGACAATCCCAATTTTCTCTGCGACACAACCTCCCCCATGTCTCCATTATTTATTGTTTTTTTATAAATAATTTAAGTATTAATTTCAAAATATTTTTATGTTAAATTTACGTCTTTTGCAAGTGTCTCGTAATTAAAAAATTCTCAAAATTTCCTTAATTTTATAATTATAATCTAAAATTTAAAAGATAATAATTATTTTTTTAATTTTAAATATTTCTATTGACGTGATTAGTCACGTATACAAATTTAATTTGTATAGCTTGCTTCTAACGACAAAGAATAACATCAAAAATCATATCAAATGACAAATGGATCTAAAAGTTAAATCTTTTTGTTGGCATTTCTATTCTATCCTGACTCCTGCCCCGAAAAAACGGCCGGCACCAAATATACCCGACCCGACCGTTGACTATTTGATTTCTCAAGTTCATGTACATAAAAAGCTCCTTTAGCCTTCAAGATCATGCATCAATTTACTATTCTTATCCCTACGGTGCCGACTACGTGATAAAAGTAGAATCGATCAGCCGACTAAAAAGGTTTAATTGGAATTATTACATAATTATTTATTAGAATTTGAAAAAAGGGACCCACGTGGACAGAAAAAGATCGCAATCAACGGTGCTGTGCGTCCTCAATGATGACGACGATGATGTCATGTTGGAAGGAGGACAGTTGCTATCCATTCTTGATTGGTTTATGATTCAGTTCTCCATGGGTCCACCACCAATTTCACATTTATATATCTCCAGCCCCACAACTACCAAAGCTAAGACTTTGGCATATCACATTTGCCGGTCCTGTAATCCTACGACTTTGATTTCGTGACGGACTGTCGCCCTTTTCCTCCTTTGAAAATTCTGAATTTTAATTTTATTCAATAAAACAGACACAAGGGTTGATAATGTAATTTACCCTCTTTTATGCAATCCCTGCCTGGATATGAACAATGTTGTACAGACTATTTACGTTAGCTGTGGGGGGTCGTTGTCTTAATTAGCAGGTAGAACGTGTGTCCGAGCACTATTTCAACCTCAGTTTGTCAACAACGGTGGTTGACATAAAAGAAGAAGAGTGGAGGCCACCAGCTAGCAAAGCAAAGCAAGTTGATGATATTAAAATCCATATTAAATTGGGAAAGGACTTGTACGCGAAAAGGACGAGGATTGCCTTTTTCCGTTGTTTCAGAATTTACCCTTCTCTGTACAGTGTATATGCAGAACAATCAACCAGAACGCAAATTCACGTAAAGGATACCAATCCGCTCTACCTAATGCCATAGTCAGCAACAAGACGATTACATTACGGTTGCAGTAAATTCTGGTAACGTACGGTTGGAACCGTATTACAGTGACATCGCAGTTGCCTTCCCGTTTCTTGTGATTTGTGAATGCAGCAGACAGGGAAGTAAATGCGGACACAAGAACCCCATGCGTATATGTATCAGTTCCTGACACATGGTTACGGCAGTGCAGCGGGAAAGGTTTGAGCATTTATTATATGAGGTAAAAGCTACCTTACTAAGGATGGCCATTTCTGCGTTTTAAGTATAGCTGGACTGTAAATTCAGTATAGTGCATTCCTTGAAGAATTACTGAAATTGCCTGAAAGGGGTTTGTGGAGGATTGTAATGTTATGCATTGTGTCTCTGTCCTTGAAAACGAGCCTATGTTTAAGCACTACTATATGTATTTATATATATTACAAAAATGTTAGCCCGATGACATGACATTTGGTGGAGGAGATACTTGGTTTTAGCCGGAGAGGAGAAGAGTGAACATTGAAATACTGGGTCTCCCACCATGGATAAATCCATATACAAAATTAATTGCTACTTAGTTATAATTATCATGACAATTAATAGTTAAAAAATGCCTTTCCAATAAAAAGAAAAAAGGTGAAAATTTTCTCTAATTGTTTTTTTGACTTTCTGAAAAATAAAATAAATAAGTAAATATATATGATTATATTTATGGGACTTCCTCGTGATATTACAAAATTGGTATTAAAGTAATTTTTTATTTACATTTTGGTCATAAGGTGAGGAAGGTTGTTGAAAATGTCTTAAAAGTTGGATTGGAAAATAAAGATGAGATGTTGTATTAAAATGTTATAAATTTGATATACAATAAATAAAAATAAAATTATAACAATAAGTAAAATTATAATAAAATAAAATATTTATTAATGTATAATAAATAAATATAATAATTCAATCTAAGATTGAACAATTATTCCCTTTTAATAATTCATGTATATTAAGTATATTTAGATTCTTAAAATAATTACGTTTTCAGATGTATATGAACCGGTAAAAGTGATAAAATGGGAGCAAAAGAATAAAAGCTATTTTTTTCCATCGAAAAAGTTAAAATTTAATTAAAAAAAGACTTTTAAATAAAAAATAAACAGTCATGAAAATTTATTGATTTACAAAAATCGATCAATTTTTAATTCTTATATTATTAAGATAAACCAAACTGAAAAATAATTGATTTAAATTTTTTATAATTTAATTGATTTAAAATTTTTATAATTGAACTGATAGAATCAGTTTAAATTTTTAGTCGAATATACTAAATCGTTCTATTGTGATACTTATTATAATCAAGCTATCTCTGAAAAGGGGATTTACCCAAAGAGTAGATTTACTCACAGAGTAAAGACTAAAGATTGTGTTTATACGAGTGCATGTTAATAAGGGTTATTCGATTTATGACCATGAAGGGTCAATATTAATGTTAATGATGCATACGTCTCATCTAGCTCTTGGATGTTTAGAAAAGTTGTATCATCTAGAAACTTACTATTACTTTCAGGTGTCACAGACCCTTCTATGCATAAATTGCGTCACGTTAAGAGTTAGATAGATGAAAACACATATATGTAGACATCATCTAAATTTTGCATGATTTCTTTCCTTTTCGGTTTTTCTCAAAAATTTTAAGGTCGTATAATATCATCAATCATGTATTTAGTTTTATTTCAGACATGTTCAGTAATGTATTGTGGTCGGGTTAGCCATATAAGGCCCAGGCCTATGCATCGACGGCCCATTTATAGGTGGTAATCCCCTATGTATATGTAAAGACCTAAACCTAGCAGATATTTCGGGTATATAAGGTGCAGCTTTATCATGGAAAAAATACAACATTGAAAACCCTGATTTCCTCTGTTCTTAGTCACCTAAACTCCTACCAAAAGATTGACTTGAGCGTCGGAGGGGCTTGCCGGCAATCAACTCCCGGCGTACCTTTTGTTGTTTTGCAGGTGTTCTTTAGCCAAGGTTAAGCAGAATCATGGATCCAAATGACAACGTCCAGCCCCATCAAAATCAGACAGAACCAGTTGGCGCCCACCGTGGGGCCCAGCGTTAGGGCACCACGTCCAGAAACACTCAGATTAGTCAGGCGGCAACAGCCAATCCTGATATAGTCGCCGTCGCAGCACTTGCACTATCACGGATAAGCTTGCAATTACCTGCCACTCTCTCGTCAACACATTACGATTCTCACACACAATCTTCGAATCCGAATGATCAACCACAACCTCATCACCAAGATCAAGAAGAACAGAACGTAGCCCTGGAGGACAACGCTGAGACCAATTCGCATCCTAACTTCCAGCGCCCCCTAGACGCAGATTCTCCTGCACCACAACAAACCTCCCTCACCCGAAGACAAATAGAGGAGGCGGATGATCTATTGATTCGCCAAATCCTACAGTCTCAGCCAGAACAACAGCAAACCCCCGCTCGGCAGATTGGTGTGATGGCCGATCACCATTCTGCTGAAGCCCTAAAAAAAATCGTGGACGATCGAATTAATATGACCATGAATTCCCGTCCGGCTCATCCATCAACACAGTACAGCTCTCCTTTCATCCCGACGATTCTGGATAGCCTCCTAGCGGTCGGTACCAAAATACCGACACCTGAAAAATATACTGGAAAGACCGATCCTCTAGATTATCTGCAGCACTTCCAGTC
>JANZLX010000008.1:12645454-12669706 GCA_025531955.1 Erythroxylum orinocense
GAAATGTTATAATGTATGAAACATTTTATTTGTATTTTATGAAGAGGTTATTTCTGTAACTTGAACCTGTAACTTTATAGTTACAAATGAATAGACTTGTCAACGGATCGGGCTAGGATAGCTCCTGGCCCGGCCCGACCCACCATATTAAAAAAAATAAAAAAAACAACGTAGTTTTTAAAATAATGATTAGGTTAATTCGAGCCAAAATTGAGTTGGGTCGGGTCATATTTGACATCCCTATAAATGAGCAGCTTTATTAGTTGCTTTCTAGCCTATTTTAATTACAATAATTTAACTAAATATAATATTCATTTTTTATAATTAATGGCGGTGAAAGAAACACTTTATTATATTAAAAAATAGAAATCTTTATTGTAGATGGATCCATCAGAAAAGCCCATAAAGAAATTATAACCAAGAAAAAGGCCCAAAATTGATAAGAATCAGCCTGGTTATGAGAACGTGGAAAGCAATCTTTTTATTTGACACTCTGAAATTATTTTGCTTTTTTTTTTAATACAAAACAACAGTAAGTAATTAAAAATCTGTTAGTAGTAAATGAACTTGTTCACAAGGGATTAAAAAGCTGGTAGTGTTAAATATATTTTAAAAATCTGATCTCATTTATTAGATTATGTTAGACTTTATCGGGGTAAATTTAAACTATACTCAAATTTATTATAAATATTTTAAAATTGTTTTATTTAAAAATTGTAAAATGAAGACAATTAGGGTCGAAGTCTAGACTTGTCACTGGGCTGAGCCAAGCCTTGGCCACTCTTGATCCGACCCGTCGTATTTAAAAAACAAACGCTAGAAATAACGTCGTTTTAAAAATGACGGTCAAATCATAGGTCGGATCGAACAGGCCGAGTCATATTTGACATCCCTATCGAAGTCAACTATGGTATCGTTTGGTTATTGGCTGATCGGCTAAAAAATAGCTGGTTGAATAAATTTAACTGATTGACTTTTTAATCAATTGTTTTTAGTGTTTGGTAATCAACTGATTGGGTTAGCTAATTGAACTCAATAAGCTCAGTTTTAAAAAGCTCAGAAGCAATAGTGCTTTACTTCAGCTTATTGTAAATAACAAATTGTGCCCTCCGACATTTATGTTCCTTTCTTTCATTAACTTGGCTATGGCGTACATGAACACTTAGTTTTAAGTTTTTACCATTCATTATTTAGCTAGTTAAAAAAATACATAATAAGAAAACGACAAAGAAAACTATTTAAGAACCTTTCTCCTTGGAGTTAAAAAAGTATAATTTTGATCTCAATTATTTATTTATTATTATTATTGTCATTATTATTATTATTATTAGTTTTATGTTTTTTTTAATCAAAATTATAAACTTAATTTGTGTAAAATTAAAAATTAAAAACTAAGAATATTTAACGAAATACTATTTTTTTTAAAGTTATGTCCTTATAAGTCATTTTACATATCAACAGCTAATTTTACTAAACATCTTTAATAAACAACTAATATTTATCCGCTGATAAAATCAATTGATATAACCAACTATCAATTAATCGTTGATAGAATCAACTGTCAGTTAATATAATTCGTTATTTGCCAAACAGGACCTATATATATAAAAACAAATTTAAGCCATAATTGAATTAATAGGTATAAGAGAATTTAGCTTAAAAAAGATTTTTTTAATGTTTTTCTTTTATCATTCTTAGAAATAGTTACAATAATGGGTTGGACTTGGTTGATCTGGCACGCATCATATACGATTTGGTATTGACTTAAAGTTAATTTAATGCATTGTTGATTTTATTACTTATATTTATTATATATTTTATTTTTACATATTTATGTATTTATTTTATTATTTTAATGTGTATGCGTAAATTTATCAGAAATAGTCTCTTTATTAATTAAAAGTAAGGGTACGTATTTATGAGTTTTTCTAAATTTTACTATAATCAAGATTTTCACTCAGTTAGTGTTATTGTACAAATTAATGATATTTTAGTTAATTGATTATAATGATATAGTTTTAATAATAAATATATATTTAAACAATTAGGTTAAAATAATAATATTTTTATAAGAAAATTTGAATCAAACTTACGGATTCAGGATCAACCAACTTAGCTGTAATCATGAACCGTGCGTATGATGTAAGGTGGGTAAAAAGTCAAAGGCGGTACTTTTTGAAAAAGTAACAGCAATAGGTGTAAAATTTTCATCAACACATTATTGGGATGGGATGACGTCGTATCGTATCGTATCCTCTCCTTTTCATTTGTGGTTTTTGCAATCCCTCTGGTCTGTCTCTCTGTCAGTCAGTCAGTCAGTCTACGCCTTTTGAAAGATGAAATTTTGAAGCAAAAGCAAAAACCTAATGAGTGAGCCATGTTACTATGTTGCTCAAAGATGGTAAAACACAGGGCCCAATGTTGGGAATAGAGACCTCAGCAACTCAAATCAAATGATGAGAGCTTCTGCTTCCTTCCTTCCTTCCTCCTCAATTTTAATTTAGGGTTTTTTTAACCTCTTTCTTCAAATAACCAGAGCTTGCTCCTCTTCAATTTCTCAATTTTAATTTAGGGTTTTAGCTTTTTCTTCAAACAACGAGAGCTTGCTCCTCCTCAATTTCTTAATTTCAATTTAGTTTTTTATTCTGGTCACATTCTCTACACTACCAAAAGTGAGGTGAAAAGAAATTTCTTCATGGATCAAGGTAAAGGCATTTCGCTTTTCAACACCCACTTGTGGAGGCCATCATTTTGTGTTAGAAGTCTCCTACCTCACCTTTTCTTTTTTGCCTTGATACTATAAAATGGGTTTTGACTAATGAATCCAAACCAATAATTAGCACCAATTTTAGGGTTTCACATCAATCATTCTAAGTAATGTAACTTTCCCAATTTGAAAATTTTTGGAAGAAGTTTGAGCATAGAAAAAATAGGTTTTGTGACAACATACAGAAGATGATATTAACTCATAATTAAAGACCTTACTTGTATAGTTTATTAGTGAATATATAAAACTAATTAAGTTTGTCTCACCAACAGCTTAAGTTGTTGTGTTGAAACGGTCACTTAATATGGTATCAGAGCCTTTGTAACCAAGTAGCCGTGAGTTCAAATCCTACCTCTTACCTATTATTCAGCATAAGATAGAGCGAGCATGTGCAAGTCTCAAGCCTAAAGAATTTCACTTGAAAGAGTGTGTTAGTGAATATATAAAACTAATTAAGTTGGCTTCTCTTAGATATAATTCTATAAAAAGGAATATATGAGATCCATTAGAGAATATGTTTAATTGAAAAGTTGAGTTCTAATTTAGATTTAAAAGTAACATACGGTAAATTAAAGATTAGATATAATGATAAGAATCAAAGTAATTTCTTTTATTTTCATGTTAGTGAAAAATAATCATCCTTCAATCAACTTCATACAAAATTTGTCTGTTATTCACCCCTTTTTCAACTCTCTTCATCTTGGGCTTGTAAGCTACAATTAACACCGTTGTTAATGCATAATTACAGATGTCTATCTTAGAAATTCTTGGGGGCAGGTAGGGTTAACCACAAGAATGATTGATCTGATAGAATTATCATGGCTTACTGATTATTTTTGGTCCACCAACTTGCCTAACAGATTTCGGGTTTCATGATGTTGACATTTTCCAAAACTTTTGCATTACAAACGGAATCATAAACCTCCATTGACGAGGAGCGCACCATGTTCAAGAAAGAAGCATAAACTTAGAACAACTCTGGTTTGTTTTGTTCTGTTTTGGTATTCATTTACAATCTTCTTCTGAGCTCATCAGATTGTGGAAAATTATGTTTTTTTGTTCTTTTTTTTGCAGCAGGTAGACAGCTTTTGAATGGACAACTTTTTCTTGGTACAAAAAAGGGTCTCGAAAAAAGAGGATAGACCCCCTTCAATAATACAGTGGACACGCACAAATTTGTACACTAGAGCTGTCACGAGGAAGAAGAGGCCCTCTTACACAGATCTGAGAGAATATTTATGCTTTATTATTTTCTCAGCCAACAAGAACAACGTATAAAACAACCAACACTGATGCTCTGCAACAGCATATTTTCTGCACACATAATACCAATCGAAATTGATGGCTTTGACAGAATAAGAAACATAGGGTTTTTCTTCTTCTTTTTTTTTTCTACAAAAACTCTTCTGATAGGATTACTAGCTCAGACCGTTTTCTATATAAAAACTTGCATGTAAGGTACAAAAAAGCAAAACCCAGATGGGAATTACTGATATTCCATTGGTTTGGGAACCAAACCTTGTATTTTGTTAACTCAAGTGATCATATTCTAGTCTAAGATAGGCAGCTCAGGAGGGATAGACAAGGAAGGAGAAGCTGAGTTGGGAAATAACGAGAAAAGAAAAGGTTTGAACTTCATATCAGAAGATTCTGATACAAAGTCCTTGAATTGAGAGAAAATGAAGAGAATGGACTGAAAATGGGGTCTTACAAGGTCAAGAAAAGGTCTTACAAGGTCAAGAAAAAAAAAAAGATAAATAACAAACACAGGTAGCGAAAAAAGCTCAGGTAGGATAGCACCAGATTATCAGAAGCTTGGATTCTTCATTCTCTTACTCTCGCCTGAAACTTCACCTTCAAGCTCAAGGTCACCTGCACAGAGAAGCTTACTGTTATGAGATAGAATTAACCATCTTCTTCACTGAAACTACGACATTAATGAACATTCCCAGGAACAAGCAAACTCATTTCTCAAGAAACTATACAGGGTTAGACAATTTGAGCATGTCCAAAGTCTACGAATTTAATACCATCAACTCCTTGTCAGTGACAACACCAGAAAAAACTGTACACAAAAGCTTTGACATTCCACACAAAGCAAAGGACTCGTACCTTTCAGAAACTCGTGCCAAGCTTTCATCTTTGGAAACTTTTCTCTCTCTCCCATGCTCGGAGATGATGGAGAGAAGAAGAAGAAGAAGAAGAGAGTGTTACTGGTGTAGTAATGGCGGAGGTATATAAGAAGGTGCGGTTGAGACTTGAGAGGCTGAGTGGGGTCCTCCAAAAGGCCCCAAAAAAGAAGAAGAGTAAACCGACTTAACATGGCTCCTATTTATGTATTTTTTTAATTACAGGTTAAAATCTAATTACAGTAATAAACAGATATTAATTTCATTCAATTAATTATTTAAATTGATTTTTAAAAGAAATTAATTTCAGGTATTGTAGATATGATAATGTCTGCCCGACCGGCTTGTGGGGTTGGGGTAAATCCACAGGCAACATGGGTAAATTTGACATGGTCAACAAAATTTTATATTCATGAAATTTATAAAATTTTAAATTGTAATATATTTAAAAATTGGAATATATTTAAAATTTTAATTAATTAATATACTTAAAATTAAATAAATTAAATTTTAATTTAATTATAAAAAATTAAAATAACTATAACACAAAACTCCCCTTTTTGTGAAAGTCTGAGGAGGGTTATAACATATGCAAAATTTCTTTATATTTTTAGAAAGGGACTGTTTTCTTGATTTAAATATACAAGATTTTCAAAAGAGGTGAGTGTACAACATACTTATCCTGCATTTAGGCAATTAGTAACATTGACTCATGGTCGGGTTGGTCATACAAGCCCCAGGCCTATGCATCGACGGCCCATTCGTAGGTGATAATCTCCCATGCATATGTAAAGACCTAAACCTAGCAGGTATTCCGGGTATATAAGGTGCAGCTTCATCATGGAAAAGGTACGACATTGAAAACCCTAATTTTCTCTGTTCTTAGCCACCTAAACTCCCACCAAAAGACTGACTTGAGTGTTGGAGGGGCTTGCCGGCAATCAACCCCCGGCGTGCTTTTTGTTATTTTGCAGGTGTTCTTTAGCCAAGGTTAAGCAGAATCATGGATCTAAGCGACAACGTCCAGCCCCATCAAAATCAGACAGAACCACATTGTAATAAATGCTAATGAAAAATTGAACCTATTTCAATGAAAATTAACTTTATTTAGTAGCTTCAATCATCTCTTACAGTTTTGGCATAGGCTCTTGTACTCCTTTATGTTTGAATTGATTCTAAATTGAGTTGTATAACCTTTTGTATTAGAAAGATAATAACCTTGAGAAAATATGTAAAATAAAATAAGAGTGAAAAAATGAAAGAGAAGTGAGAGAGAACCGTGAAAAAAAATAGAGAAAGAATAGTAGCAAGTAAGGAGAATATAAAAAAAACTGAACAGATATTTCAGTTGGTTGTTTAAACTTTGGAAGAAAAGTTCACACTCTATAATGCATTTTGCTTGCTCTTCAACCTGCCCTTACCCACCCTATTTTGTTTCTTGCTTCCTACTCTAATATATGCTAATCTTAAGGGCATTTTCGACATCAACTTACCGCAATACGTAGTACAGACCTTATTATATATCCATGATTAAACATGAAAGGATTAAAAACGAAGGTAATGCAGAATACCAGATTTCGATTCTATCTTTGATTCTGATGCCATTTTCGAGCTCTAAACGATCACGAATCTTCCAGGACTTTTACGGAAAGTGTTTCCCGACATGTGGTTTAGGTTTTTCTACAGTTTTCTTAATACGTAAGCTCTCTTAACAGGTTAGAGAATCCTTATGCTTACGATTGATATGATCAACTTCAGGAGACTTTAACCTTTATATAGCTTTCATATCGGGCTGCCCCATCACAAGGTAGATATGGGTTTGGTCTACACTAATTGAAATCTATTTTTACCCAAATTTTGATCCATTGATTTAGATCATTTATTGGGCTACTTTATTTTCTTTATCTGGATCAAATTACGTAACTTAACCGATAATTTATTGAAAAACTGAAAAATGCAATTAATAGTTGTCCAACTTTATAGGAAAGGACAAAATTGTCCAATATTCTCCCTTTTGGATAAGCATTAATTGCTTTTGACTTTAGTTTAAAAACAATTTGAAAACTCGGTTAAGCCACGCTATTGAATTAGTCGACTAGGTTTAAAAACAAAACATTTGATCCAAAGATAATGAAAATCCATCATTCTGTCCTGCAAGGCTTTGGATACCGAAAAGTATCAGATGCATGTGTCATGTGCGACATAGATCCAATATAATCACGTATACCTAATACCTCACTAACATGAATGAGAAAATAGAATATGGCAAATTAGGATGATATCATTATGATCTAAATTATATCTTCTTCGTTTGTAGGTCTCGACTCTAACTTTATGCTAAACCGCATATGCTAACCTACATTAGAGAAATATTGTTTTCTCTCAACGAATGCTAAACAACATTAGAAAAAACTTGTTTCCTCTCACCAAATGCTAAATTACATTAGAGAAAATCTTTATGTTCTTCAACTGAATGCTAAACTGCATTAGAGAACTTTTATGAGATTAAAAAACTTATATCCCCCTATGTCATGTCAAACTTCATGGATATCTATTTAAAATTGTATACGTCTAAATGACATAGGCATAAGGTCAAATTGCATATATGCTCAATGACCTTTAAATATTTAAGATCGACACAAATATTAAGACTTTTATACGTATTATGACAATGCATGATTACACGTATTACTGTAGATAAACCATGATCATCTTTATTGATGAACCATCATACTATCATAACACACCAAAATTTACAAATATACATGGAGCAAATTTAACGATCCGCTAATAACATTGTCTAAGGACATCAAAACACCCATATTGTATACTTGTGTCACAAACACAAGTGGGCGAAGTCTTTGAGTTAAAGAATCAACTTACAATTCCTCAATCTTCAAATGCTCCAAACCTTAATGTCACCTTTTCGTATCAACACCTTTATAGTTAAATAATTGACTTTTAAATGCCAAGACCCTGTGATATTCCTTATTGTTATTAAACAACATAACAAGAAGATTACCATAGTAAAATCAAATGGATCTAGCCACTGAATCAGCCAGAAACAACTCAAAAATTAAGTTTTTGAGCTAAACCATCTGTGAAGCAGCCCCATATTAAGCACTCTGCGTGCATAGTCGAGGAAGATACCTGTGTCTACTTGACACATTTCTACGACATTATACCATCTGCAAACTTAAAACTGTAACATTAAGTGGACTTTCGATCATCTGAACATATAGCTAAATTTGAATCTAAATTTCCTATGAGGTTTAGTCTGTTGAATTTTTTATATGTCAACATATAATCCTTAATTTCCTTTAATATCTCAATGGTCGCTAGACTGCATTCCAATGGTCTACAACTGGATTAACCAGATATTAACCTAACAGTAAAGCAGTGAATGCAATGTCCTACCTAGAACATAACCGAGAATACATTGGGCTATTAACCGTACTAGTCTACAAAACATTTTTAATAACCTATCTCTTTACTTTATTCTTTGGATACTATACCAAAGATTATCTCTCACTATGAGAGATAGATACTACGACAGGTTTACTGTTAACTATATTAAACCTTTGTAACATATACTCAATGTATGCATTCTATGAAAGGTCTGATGAGTGTTAAGATCTGTCCCGGTGAATCTGAATACCTAGGACATAAGATGTTACACCAAAGCTCGTCATGTCAAAGTTTTTGACCAAAAGTTGCTTAATCTTATACAATATGTTCAAGTAATTTAACGTGAGCAATATGTCATCCACATGCAGTAATAGGAAGATAACTTTGCTCCCCTTAACCTCATAGTACAAGCATCTTTTTAACTTTATTTTTATTTTCCATGAAGTCGAAAGAGGTCATAACTTCATTAATTGTAAGGAATCACTTTCGGAAGGTTTGATGTAAACCATATATTGATCTGCATAACTCGCAAACCATATCAGTTCCATATAAATCCTGAAATCCTTTAGGTTGTACTATATGGACCACTTTATAGAGGTCTCTACTCAAGAAGGCGGTTTTAATAACCCATTTGATGTAACTATATATCATCATGAGCTACAATTGCCTTAATCACTCAAAATGTATCCTACAAGGATACGAGAGAAAATGTAACATAAAGGCAACTTTTTTATCTGAGTGAACCATTAGGTAACTGAGCGAGCCCATAAATCGTTGAACTTTATACTGAATCCTTTAGGTCTTTAAACTTCATTTACAACTGACGGGTTTACAATTCCGTTGCAAATCAATTAGCTCTCAGACCTTACTATACTTCATGGTTGATAACTCATCATTCATTACATCCCACTACATATCCACATTGGGTCCAGAAACAACTTCTATAAAAGTAACTGGATTTGTAACACGTCTAATAGCATAGTCCTGTACACCTGATATACTATGATATTAGATGGGAAAGCAGGTCATCTCACTCTAGTAGATTTTCTTAACTGTATTA
This sequence comes from Erythroxylum orinocense, assembly GCA_025531955.1. Lineage (NCBI taxonomy): Eukaryota > Viridiplantae > Streptophyta > Magnoliopsida > Malpighiales > Erythroxylaceae > Erythroxylum > Erythroxylum orinocense. The sequence goes on from JANZLX010000008.1 coordinate 12,654,819, forward strand.
GATTTTGTATCCCTAGGAACCTCAGTGTCTACAGGTACGGGTTTATGTTCCTATACAAGTATGGTACAAAGACCTAAATCTACTGGATCTAACTGTATGAGTAGTGGATACATGATAACTGTAGTATCCGCCCTGCTATCATTCGAAGGGTCAAAGGGCCCACCATTATCATAGATATTGTATTCCGAAACTTAGCTGTTTGTGATTCCACTACTCTGGTCCCTCCTTCTCTACAATAAAAGTTGTAGCCTTAAAATGGTTGAGATATCTTACTAAATAACAATGAACGGAACGAGCATGCAATCTTCTTTTAATAAGGATTATACTACCTTAGTAGGGCATCCCAGTACACGAATGTGTGCAAGGCTTAGTTTTTCAAACTTTTAGATAATTAGGCAGATTAGTCCTCTTCCGCATTGATTTCTTCAAGTCCTTTAGGGTGCAGTTATGTCTTTTAGCAAAACACCATTTTTCTTATAACTACTCAGTACAATAAATTAACTCACTATTCCAACTGATTCCATATATCTACCAAACGGACCTTTTAAAGTCCTCAAACACCATGTTTGCCATGATATTCTCCTCCCCGGTCAAATCTAACTATCTTGATGAATTTTTCCAATTGGTTCTTAACCTTCAGTCTTTAAGCAGGAAAACATAACTGTGATGGGAATAATCATCAACAAATATTAGAATACATTTGGAATTGCATAATGCAACTATATAAGATCTACTAATGTCTTTATGTATCAAACTCAACAGGTCAAAAGCATGAGTTGATCTCAATATCCTTATTAGTTAACTTACCTATGCAATAGTCAGCACATGTTCCCAGATCATCATAATCTAGAATTGAGAAATGTTTTCCTTGATCAATCTCTCAACCCTAGCTCTGGAAATGTGGCCTAAACTTTTATGTCACACCATGTATGACTTCTCATTTATCAAGGTCCTTCATTTCATAACTTGTTTAGTAAGATACGAAGAAGCATTTGTCTAATTTGGGGTAAGACACATTCTATACAAACCATATTACAAGAAAGTTGTACCATTATGTTTTACATTAAACAAAAACTGTACAACAGATGCATTAAATGCAAAACGTCAACCTTCTTTGTCGAAAATTGATCAAAAGATCACATATACAATGTGTTATGTAAAAACTAAAATGAACCTTATAACAAAGTTCAGTACATACATCCCCTATAGATATTACTTCCAATTCTTAATTGCTGTCAACTATCAGTTTCTCCTTCCCTTTATTTGGCTTGATCCTAGATATGAACCTTTGCATTATGGAAGCACCTTGATTAGATGTTCTACTAAATAGCCACCATGTACTTAATGCGACTATCGTAAGTTAGATTCATAATTGACAAGCCAAAGAGTAACATGATGGTCTCAGTATTTCCTTTTAAACCTCACATTACTAGTTTCTTTATGTCCCCAGGACCTTTATTAGTATTGGTTTGACCAACATCAGCATGTGGAAAAGATTTGAACTTTCTACCTCCGAACTTAGCGGGCTTCATCTTTGTCTTCCCTTTAGTTGCTTAGAGGGTTGTAGGATTAGCAAACTTGAGTTTCAATGAACCTGATAATGAGTCTCATTATAAAAAATGCGTACTACTTTTTAGAATTTCAATTGCTCGTGAGTCTGATAATGAGTCTCTCATTGAGTTGACAATAAGATCCAAAGTTGTCAATAGAGAAATAATTTATTGAACTCATATGAAATGTGGCATCTCCCTTCACCAAACTCTAGAGCAAATATACTTTGGGGCTGAAGATATAGGGCAATAATTTGGTCAAAGGATTTGTTTGAATAAAAAACAATGGATTATTACAATATTACAATATTCAATAGTGAATCCCTAACTTTGGAGAAGAATTTGAGACTACTTGGTTATGTGTAAGATCGTGAGTCATGATATAAAAATGGAATATTTACAACATTTTTTCCCTTTTGCAGTTAAGTTTATTTTCAGCAATAGACCACTAAAAAAAACAACTTTGTCAAAGGAGAAAGAGTATACTGTTGGTTTATGTCTTGTAGCCAATTGTTTGGTTGTAATTTAGTGACAAAATAATTTAAAGGCATTATTTATCTTATACATTTTTAGATGTATATGATAAAGTCCATAGGAAAATTATACATTGCAAATGAAATTATAATGAGATTATAATTACGATATTCATATTGCATTTATATATTATCTATGAATTGTTACTAGTCATTGTTCTATTAAGACTGGACAATAATAAAACGTAAAAAGATTAGTGCACTTTATGTTTTTCCTTATAAAGAAGTAGTTGATCTCATAGGTTAAAGTATAGAGATACTTAAATAAATGTGTTGGTGCTTGTTAGAGAATAAATTCATTAAATTGACTTGATATGAAAATTCTATTTGAAAAATTACTTGTATGTTTATGAAAATTCTCATTGTGATGATTATATAAGTGATCATTTGACTTGAAGTCTCCAAAGTTATTTTATATAGGAATTACTATGTTTTGATACTATTTACGACCTCTTTAATTATAGGTCATTCAGTCGGTATTAATTGGATATAACATAAACTATATGAAAGTAGTTGTGTGGTCAAGATAGGATTTACATCCTAAAGTAATTAAGGAGACTGTTTTGTTATTCTCGATTAATATTAATTTGGGAATCCTTGGCCAAGGTAGAATGAAACTTTGTAAATAATTTACAAATGTCATTAATTAAATTAATAGTTAATGGCAGAAAACTAATATGATTGGACTCAAAAATAGTAGACAGTAATTTTATGCTCTATTTATTTGGAACATTGTATAATGAAATGATTGAATTATATGAAAAAAATCATGCGCGAAAAATTAGTCAAAACTACTTTGACATTCTTAGATATTTGGGTGATCATAATGCGTTGTTAGACATTAATCTTTATCTATGATTATAAATTGTTTAGTTGGAGAATTAAAGTTAAATTAAAAAGAGTTTTAATTTATTTAACTTTAATTATGAATTATAATTATAATATATAATCATTGTTAATATATTTGGGAACCTAATAGGTCTCACATAAAGAACGGGTTGAAGAAAGTTAAGATATTTTAATCAAGTTGAGCTTGATTATAAAGTTTGAGAAATTTTATAATTAAATATGAAATATTTAAATAAAGATCAATGTGAGATATTAGATCTTATTTGAGTATAGTTGGTATTTAATTAGAATTATTTTTAATTTTAATTAAAGTTTATTTGAAATTAAAATTTAATTTTAATTAAATTACTAAAATATTCAAAACTTATTATAAATAGGCTTAAGCTTTATGGAGCTAGCATTTCTTGGTTACTCTCTCTCAAAGAATTAGATAATTCTTTTAACTTATTCTGTGGATACTATTAGAGACTGGACACTTGTTCGCTGCGGTGGTTAAGATGGATCAATTTCATAAATAATTCTTTAGACACGACGAGCAAATGATTAAGTTTCAGAATAAAATACTAATTAAGATTTATACTTTAATTTATATGTTAATCATTTTATAGAATTAAAGTAAATTTCATAATTATTCCACTTGGATCCCGTCCCGATGTCGCACCATATACACCAACTCAGTAATATACAAATGACGATATTTAATAATCCCACAGGATCTATCCGGAAAATAGTTGTGCATACAGCAACAGAAATGACATATATCCCAGTTGGGTGCTTCTTGTTAAACCATCATCGGATGAATGCCATGTACTACCCCAGTTACGCTCCAGTGACTAATCATCATCTGATCCAGCAGTTGCGAGTAACCATTTCAAACTTCCATACCTAGCTTACCTTCAGGGAATCAACTAACCAATCGACTTCGGAGCTCTCACAGTCAATGGCTTAAAAGAAACTAATAGACAAAAAGATTAAAAAAACAGAAACTTGAGATAATGCCTGCTCACCTAATTGAATATTTGACAAAGAAAACCATTGCACATCCTATCAAACTGTAAAATTCCTATCACACTAAGCCAAATATGTTCGCAGCTTGCTGATGTTTGTAAGGCTAAAATTAGAAAGCAAAACAAACTTCCATTGCAAAAGATGGTGAGTTTATGAAACCCTTTAGTATCTGATATTTTCATTTCACTGGTCCTGTATTAATCTTCTCAAGTACTAAATTAACTTGAGTAAAGTGGAGAAAGCTAAAGCTGCATAAGTTGCAAATGACAGAAACATATGTCGGCCAATATTTGATGGAGAGCTACTTTTGGTGGGCGAAGGTGCTGGGGTCACTGGAACTTCTTCAACATTTAAAGCCACTTTCATTCCGTTCCAGCAGTAGCCTCCACTGCTCAGGAAGTAATATGGCCTTGCCTCTGTGAGCTGAGTCACATCCCGGCCACCACGGGTTATGTTGGCTGTGAAGTTTTGATCATTGCAGTTTGTATAGCTAGTCTCATTGACCTCCAGAACATTGTACATATGTTTGTCAAACACAAAAACTGCTAAAATAACACATAGTCTTTAGAAGCCAAATAAAAAATCGATCTTAACATACGTTGCAGATAGTGACTAATAGAAAAGCACAGCAGGAATTACAGTAACCAGAATTGTTCTATTGATGTTTATCTATTCCAAGGTCCGTGAAGTGGATTTGAGGTAGCAGTTTGGCAGTGCTTTTGCACACTCTAGGCCAAAAAGAAGAATGAAGAGACGGTTTTAACTTTTTCATTTGCAAATTTGCATATATCATTTGAAGGCAAACCATTTACATTCTAAGCATTAAGGGTGTGCCTGCCAAAATGTTAAAAAACGAGTTATTGCATTAATGAATTCACTACGTTCCCATGTCCATAATTCTGGATTTCATATCGTCGAACCAATCCATTAGATCCCTAAAAATTCTTAGCTATCTTCGGAAGAGATCACACAAGCAAATGACACCCTTATCCACTTCATAATTTAATTCCAAAATCCAAGTTGATGTTTGTTCAATCAAAGAAATTGCTATCACAATCCTATCCAAACTCAAATCAAACGGGATCATTTTTTTTTCTCTCTTAAAAAAAAAAGAGAGACTTGCCCTTATTAGGGATCCATAAACACAACTCAGATGTATAAATCCCTAGAAACGACTATACATAATGTGTGTGTGTGTATATATATATAGGGAGAGAGGGATTCACATACGCAGCCAATCACCAACATAGAAATGCTCTCGGCTCGACCACTCAGTGTAGTTAAAGCCAGGTATCCATCCACGAGCTGATCCTACCTTATGCAGCGTACTCTCTGAAACATTCACCATCGCCATGATCACTACGATCACCGTCACCAAGCCCACAACTCCTTTCCTTCTTAAACCCTCCATATCTGTTTCTGTTCTGTCTCTCACTCTCTCGATATTGTCGAGAGGCTTAGATAATTAAAACCCTGGTGGTACTTGTAACTTCTTGATTAGCTCATTTACCTTCATGGTCTGGGTGGTTGCTTTATAGTCGAAAACCAGTGCCATCTTTGGCAAGCTGAGTTGGCAGAGCGGTGTATGATAGATGCCAGTTTTCGGCGTGTATTCTTGGCCGACTCGCATTGTGACACATAATAGGATGAAACCTATCGACTCTAACTCTGAACGTAACATAACCAGAAGAGTTCTAGGAAAAGAAAAAAAAAAAGAGAAGAAAAAAGGTTGTTAGCTAGGCCATGGTACTGGAGTCCACCGAAAAGACATGAAACTGATTACTGATACAGGAAAGTACTTTAAATTCAATTAGATCTCTATCCAGTTTTACTCTGCCTTATTCTATCTTATAAAATTTTAGTTATTTATTTTGCGAGATTTATGTAGATCCTATATAGGTTTCATATAAATAAATAACTGAAATTTATCGTCATAATATTGAATAAAAGATCTGGACTCTAAGTTGGAACTTCGGACAAAAGTGGAAGTTTTTGTGACAAAATGTGCATTGGGATTTGTCTGCATGTGAGCAGCCGCTGGTATGGCACGATCTTACAAATTTGCCTTTTCTGTTCTACCAACGCGGGTGTGTTTTACATTTTTCTAAAGTTCGAGTAAAAAGACAAGAAGGTTTATGTTATGTAGCTTAAAATAATTTTAATATTTAATATTGTTGATTTTTTTTTAATTTTTAAAAATAAAAAGCATATTTAACAATAATATTATTAATTGATTAATTATATATTATTGACATAACGATTTAATCTAATTCTTAAATTAAAACTGAACCAATTAAGTTATAATAAATTATTAATTTAAATCATGTTTAATTAGTTAAGTCAAGTATAAGAAGTGTGTCAATAATATGTAATTAGTCCATGTATGTTTCAATATTAAAAATATTTTAAAAAAAATTCAAAATTTTGAAGAGTTATTTTTATTAATTTTAAATTTAATTTGTTTTAAGTTACTTATATCAAATAGAAGTACCTTATCTTTTACCTTAAATAAAATTTTGGTTAAATAATTTTTAGTTTTATCATATCTTTATGGAAATAAACCGCTGAGTTACGTTACCAAAAAAGAAATATAACTAAGAAGCTTTCGATTGGTCAGGATGGTTCACTGAAAGTTATGGGATTAGAAGGCAAGTGGCTACTTTCCAACTGTTTCTGAATTGCAGGATTGGTCCATTACGCGTTACATTGCCTACTCTTCCGCTGGGCCTCGCTGCAATTTTCAGTTTGCTTGCGATGAAAAGGACTAAAAGCTCTATCGATTTTTAAATGAATTAATTATTATTTTAAATTATTAAAAATTTGATATTATAAAATTTTCACTTTAGAATCAAATTTTTTTTAAAAAAATAATTCTATAAAAATGTAATCAAATACTTTTGTATACATTAATAATAAATAGTGTTTTGTTGAATATTGTTTTAAAATTTGTTTTGAATGGTTCTTTGTTTAAAGATAAAATTAGGATTGGAAGTAATAAGATAGATAAGTAAAGATAAAGATTATTAGTGGAGTATTAAATATAAGATTTGTTATCTGAATATAAAATTTTATTTGTTAAGATAAAGTTGTTATATGTTAGGATTTAAAAAGCTTATATAAAGGCATCAATTTCAGAATAAAAAGTAGTAGTAGTAAAGATTAGCAACATTATTCTTCTCTCCCCTCTTTTCCCAACAATTTTAAATATAAATAAAAATATTGTTATCTTTTATCTTTATAAAATTATTCCTAAGATTCATTGCTAAGCCATGTAGTATTGTTATTATTATTTGAGATGATTCACAAGCATACAAAGTTATGTAAGCCTCTAAAGTGTAGCAGAGGAATATACTTTTTAGCATCCTCTTCTATAAGGTATAATAATTGGGATCAGATCTTTTGTTTCCCCTATCTAGATCCCCCATGTTCCCAATAGATCTCAACCATCCAAAGTAATACATTGGATGGTTAAGATCTATTAAGAACAGAGATATTAGATCTTCAGGAACAAAAGATCTATGCCTATAATAATTAGGTGTGATGATACATTACATTTTATCATATTTAATACTCTCTTTTATAAGAAAGATTTTAATCGCTTAATTTTGCTAAATTTGAATCGACCTATCTCGTTTATTTTTACTCTTTAGTGAATATGTCTTTTACTTCTTTGGATTCTCTTAAAATAAAAAATTGTAGATTTTAATGCTTTAAATAATAATCATAATAGAAATTTTTGAATATGATTACAAGAATTCAAGCACTACATGCTCAATGACCAATAGCTTTATGATAGAGAAGATTGGAGTATAAGAGTGATGATGGTTAATTGAAGCATCCTCAACGTCATGCCAAGCCAAATAACATGAGAGTTTAAAGATTTAGAAACAACCAAATGATAATAAAAGGAAATGAATTCAAAATACAAATAATACATAATGATCAATTGAAAAGATTGACGATCTAAAAAGTACAAATGCTAGATTTTGTGCAAAAAAAAAATCTTGAAAAAATATGTGTTTATTTATGTGTTCCTACAAATTATATATGCGTCTTAATCATATTATTAAATTAAATTAATAATTATGTTTTTATTGAATTGATTTATTATTCTATAACTTGTTTAAATTCTATAGTGATAATTATATGACTTGTTGAAACAAATATGCATCTTAATTATAATGTTCGAGTGGTGTTCTGTTTGTTTAAGTGTTTGTTGGCCATATATTATATGTATTGATTCCTTTTATCATATTTGTGTTTAAACAATAAATTGTTATTTATCCAATGTCAAATTCAATGCCTATTTGTCTAGTTCCATTATAGATAAAAACTATATTGCCTATCTATCGAGTTCCACTGTGGATAGAAACTATATTGTTTAGTTTTTGTTGATAGCCAACTGAATATCCAAAGAAAAACAAACACTGGATAAAATCAGACCCACAATTGTGTTGGGTTATAATCTAGAATAAGCTTGGTAAAAATTATGTTAAGATATTTATTATATCTTAATTATTTAATTTTGACATTTTTTATTATTGAATCTTCAAGATAGTGTTTAAAAATCCAAATCAAGATATGGTGTAAATAAGTAACACTCCTTATTTGAGTTAGACTCTGGTATAAGAATCGCAATGAAATTAGATGTCTATCTTTAATTGAAGTTTAAATGGATTATGTCAGATTATGGATAGACAATGTGTTTCTTTCTACTGTAGCAAGGTAGGCTGACATAAGTGATTTTGGTGATTTTTTAATGGAGTATTGATTGCAGTCGCGGTTGAATGGTGAAGCATTGATTTAATTATTTTGGTGATTTGAGGGACGCGTGATTTCTAAAGTTTGTCTGGCGTGTATGTGTGACCTCTCATTTGGAATAGGAGTGCGTGTGTACCATGTTGTTGTAGGCTGAAGGACAGTGTTAATGACTTGCAGATTTGGTGTTGTGCATGTGTGACTCCTTGTATGGGTGACTCTTGCTTTTTCTGTCTTGGTTGGTTGCACGATCATTATGATGATTATTGCTGTTGTTGGATCCCGCTTGTTTCCGGAACCCAACTCTTGCTATGATGCCACAACTGTTGGATCTCACTTGTTTCCGAAACTCAACTTTTGCTCTGATACCATAACTGTTGGATCCCACTTGATTTCGGAATCCAACTCTTAAGAAAACATAAACTAAGTGTATTATCCTATAGGTTTATTTCCATGAACCCTTATTACGCATCATCGCACAAAGGTGGCGTGCCCACGACAGTCAAACATCAAAACAAACTTATTACTTCAACTCAACCATTTTACAACGAATTCAATATGGACATACACAACCGAAACTACTTCATTCTATCATTTCATTACTAAAGCAACAGAGTTTGAAAAACTTTATGTACATATCAAAAGCCACAACATTGGCTTATTACAAAATACAAAATACAAAATAGCGAAATTGAAGCAATTCCCTTAGGCTCTTAATCACTTGATCTCTTAGCGATCACCTGTAGATGGGGTAGAAAGGGGGTGAGCTTGGAAGGGTAACAGTTTATAATGGAAAATAAGCAAAAACCCTTTGAAAACCTTTACTTTTCATAAAAAAATCTTATTGAAATCCATAAAGCGCATTTTCGAGCTTAATTCTCACCATTTACTCAAATTGACAATTTACAAAAGATGAATGTATCAAACTTGTTCACACAACATAAACACATAAGCACATCAGAATGGTTTGGGTGGATCCAAAAATAGATGATACTACACATTTCCACTTAATGGTCCTGTATAGCCGTGAACTTATGGAAGTCCATGAAGGAGCTCTATGTCACTACCGAGCAGGCGGGAGAAGCCTTTAATTTAGTCAACGTGCACGTGACTTAACTTAGGGGACCACCACAAACCCACGTAACATATATTTCATGACTTGTAAAACATATTGCCTAAAAAGGCACATTTCAAAAACTTGATTTCATAAACATAATATCCTTTCAAAATCATTTATTAAATCAAACAAAATTCATAGAAAAATATGTAGCACATTCTCAAATCATTCAAAAGCAATAAATGCAACACTTATGATGCAATTGGAAACATTAAACTTTCTTGATTCAAAGAAAACATTAGTGGCTTATTAACTCTATTATAAATATGTAACCTACCTTGACTTCCTTGCTTATAGACTTGCTCAAAATGCCTCTTCTCTTGTTCTTCTTTCCTCTTTTGGTCCCTTTATACAATAACAAAATTCACACTCAATAAGCTTTTCAATTGAAAATCCCTCAAAGCACAATCACTAAAATTGGTTCTAGAATACTTAAACCCAAGCATTTTCTAAACTCCATGAACTAAAATCTTTCCAAAAATTCAAAAGATTCAAAATGATCTTACCTTCATTCTTCACCAAATGAAGGGATCTTTGGCTAAAAGGGAAGCTCTTTTCTTCCTCTACCATTTTCTCTTCTTGAACAGCTCTAAAATCTCTCTTGAAGACTAACACAATTAAAACCCTAGCTTATTTTCTCTTCTTTCTCTCCTTTTCTTATGCTCTTCGTATTTCTCTCTCTAATTCTTGACACTCTCTCTTTTTCTCGTCAATTTTCATTCTTCTCTTTTCTTAAAATACAAGACAACACTTCTTCTTCCAATTATGCCCTTAATGATTTAAAATTGTCCAATTTTTCCTTCCATTTATGCCTTAAGACTTTTGTGTTTAAGTGTCTTGCTAGAAATGCCCTTGAATATTCTAGCATAACACTTTCTTCTAGAAAAATGTTCCCCATTTTCTTAACTTTTTAATGACACCAAAATCATTCAATTTGGTTCAGAAATCTGAAAGTTGTATCCCAAACATTTTAGACTATTGTTAAACTGAAACAGTACACTATACCCAACTTCCATCTAGAAATTGAAAGTCTTTGGGACAGACTTAGATTTAAATGTCTTCATACAATTTGTAGCTCCATGTCTCTAGTTTATTTTGAAACAATAATTATCTCATTCGGAGCTCTACCGATCCAGAAATCATCAAAATACCAAACTATGTTCATTAAAACATTCAATTCACACTCTTCCAATCGATACCCTTACTTTGGTTCAATTAATCCTTTTTTGAATCAATACCTAACGCTATCAAATTCTATGGAGGATCATAAAAATGTGTTAAGAATCTATGGTTTCAAGAATCACTTCAATTGGAGGTCGGACAACAAAATTATGGCCAAAAGAATAAAAAAAGATTCGGCCCTCAATCATATTGAACCTGTCTTGGGACAATTCACGTATCTTTCACTACAGATGTCGGATCAAAATCATAATTAGGTGGTTTGAAAGAAGACTTAATAGGACAAAAAATATGACATCATTCATAGATGATTTGACATCATCAGATGATATAAGATTGGGAAAATTGTCATAACTTTACCTACAGATATCGGTGTTTTGTAGATGGTTTGAAAGAGGACTTCAAGGTCTATAACTTTCATGAAGACCTCAAAGATATATTCTATCATCTAAAGGGTCGAAAATGGACTAGAAGATAGGTTAGATGAAACTAGATGAAAAAGCAGAAGAAGCAAAAAAATAGAAAAAGAAAAAAGAAGAAGAAGCAAAAAGCAGACGAAGCAATAAAGCAAAAGAAGCAAAAAGAAGACGAATCAGAAAGAAGAAGAAGCAAAAAACAGAAAGCAGACGAAGCAAAAAGTAAAAGCAAAAAGCAGAAGAAACAAAAAGTAGACGAATTAAAAAGCAGAAGAAGCATAGGGTCAAACACAGAAGAAGCAGGAGTCAAACATAGACGATATGATGTCATCACAGATGATACATTCTATACTCCTGAGCATCTCCACTTATAAAGACCATAACTTTCAACTCCAATATCTAAAATTCTCATACTATATACTGTTAGAAAGATAAAAGAAATCCATACAACTTTATAGAAGATAACTTTGCTAATTCTATCTAGATCAATCCAGAATTTCTCCTGAAGTCAGAAAACGAATTTTACATTCATCCACCAATGTACTGCACCCAGTTCTCAACTTCATGACAAATTTTGATATTCTTAAAGATAGAATTTAAATTCAATGTCTTCATAAGAAATGTAGCCATATGTCTCTAGTTTAATCCAAATCAAGAATCATCTTGTTTGAATAACTAGAGAAAAAGTTATGGCTAACAAACCGAAGCACACTCAATGAACATTTTCCAGATCAATTACCCATTTTGTTTCAAAAACTTTCCTTAACACAACTTATACCAAGATCACCTTTTCTACTTCATTTACTCCTCATTCTCAACTCCATTTCAAATCATTATCATCTATAAAGAAATTATAGTCCATGATTAATCATGAACACTAATAACCGAACATACACATGTATACATATCCTTCATTTAAAACTACACATAATCAACTTCATTTTCTTGCTTTCATTTTACTTTTAACTTTCACCTTAACTCTTCCCATTTTTTAAAATCTCTTATCCACCAAAACACAAAAGAAAAACAAGAATCTATCAACATTTCTCAATTACTACTTTACTCTTGTCTATCATTTCTAATTCAAAATTTTCTCATTCAATAGTTCTAACTTCTAAGAAAAGTTTAGGGCCCAACACTCATGTTAGTTCTAATCCTTGATTATCATGAATGATGTATTCAATGCACAGTAAATTTCAGTGAATTATGAAGATGGTAAAGTTACATGAGCTAAGTGGGAGAATGTTATACTATTATGCCTCATGTAATAAATGTTTATAAAGCTTAATACCGACATGATGGGTGTGGTAGTTAAGAGGTGGTTTTCTTAATAACCACTTACAAGCATTGCCTCTTTTGGTCCTATTCTTACCTATTAAGTTCCTTCTGTCAATAACCTTTAAATAAGGGGGAAATACAGAATAAGAATGTAAGGAGAAAGAATAGAAACACAGAAGAGAATCAAGAGAACTGAAGAGTTTAATTTTAATACTGACATCAAACGACTCTATGGAACAAGGTACGAAAACTATATATATGAGAATAATATATGTTTAGGATCTTGCATAATCTTATAAGGAAATTTAATAGCTATTGCATGCATACTTTTTGTTTCATGTACTACTTAACATGTGTGTACTCCTTGTAATTTTATGATACCTACTCGGGAAATTCTCATACTATTGCCAATTCTTATGTCCACTTCAATCTATTTCTAATAAATGATTTTTCTCATAGAATAAGTGTGTAGACAAGTCAGAGCTAGGTATGGACAATTTGGCTCACTTCTGGGTTCTTCAAGGTTGTTACAAGAAGTTCCCAACATTGTCTTCATCATGGAAAGCCAGGCAGTCAGTTAAAGTGAATAACTCTATATCCAAAACCTTTATAGAATCTTATAAGTTTTAACTGTATTATCTTTTATCTTCAAGTTGATGTTAGTTAGGACGATCATGCCATATGGAACTGTGTTACTACAAGCAAACTCCATAGCCTTAACACTCAGTAGCGGACATCATTTATTTTAGTAGCTGCAGCCTAACAAGAAACAAGCCAAAAGCATATTGTTGTAATCAATTCTAGACTCTTGTTAGATCAGTAAGTTGCCTAACTATAAATAGGTTATGCACAAAATTACACTATAACTATGATAACATAGAAAAATAGAATTGATATGTAAATATATTGTTTTCTTATAAGTTGATGAATAGCTTTACACCATATTTATACAAGTCTTGTGATATCTGAGTTGTTGAGATAATAACAGATAAGATACAGACAATCAAATCAAATAAGATACCGAAGATAAAATGGAATACAAGATAGTGATAAATACAAATCATAATAATGTTGGTGAGATTGTAGAAGATCTGCACATGTTTATCAGCCCCCTTTAATCGCATGGTAAGTTATCATAGTGAGCTTGTCACGAAGACTGTGAAATGCAGAGGAAGATAAAGCCTTGGTCATGATGGCTGTGATTTGATCATAGGAAGATAGATGTTGAATAGTAAGCGTCTTTTTAGTAATCAAATCTTTGACAAAGTGAATATTAATCTCGATGTGTTTTATACGAGTATGAGTGATGGGATTGGTAGCAAGAAAATTGGCATCAAGATTATCACACCAAAGAGTGAGTTTGATGTGAGAGAAGCCAACATTCACTAAGAAGAGGCATAATCCAACAAATTTTAGTAGCAACATTAGTTATACTGTGATATTTGGCTTTAGTGCTAGATCTAACAATAGTGGGTTGTTTCTTTGCACTTCAAGAGATAAGGTTTGGTCCTAGAAAAATACAGTAACTAGATGTGGATAGACGATCATTGGGACACCTAGCACAATTTGTATCACGGTAGGCTTGAATAGAGAGAGAGAGGTTTGGTCGGGTTAAATGGACACTAGGAGCTGATGTGGAGCGAAGGTAATGAAGGATCCTTTTAACATCGGTCCAGTGAATGTCGGTAGGACAATAAAGAAATTAAAAGACTTTATTTACTGTAAATTGAATATCAGGACGGGTAAGACAAAGATACTAGAGAGCACTAACAGTGTTTCGATATTTAGAAGGATCAGGGAAAGGGGTACTATGATTTTTAGAGAGAGGAAGAGTTCGAGTGATTGGTGTGATGGCAGGTTTGGATAAGGTAAGACCTATATGGAGAAGAAGGTCTTTAGTGTACTCAGTCTGGATAAGGATGAGTCCAGTGGGTGTGGTAGTTGCTTCTATCCCAAGAAAGTAATGAAGGAGACCAAGAACTTTGATAGAGAATGTAGTGTTAAGGTCTTGAATGAGATTGGTGATGAAAGAGGACGAAAAGCCGGTAATTAGGAAATCATCAACGTAGACGAGGAGATATGTTAGACCCCGAACTTTTGATGAAAATTAGAAATATTAAAATGAAATTAAATGAGAAAGAAATTGGTGAGAAAATTTATAAATTTAAGGAAATTTGATGAAATTAAGAAAAATTTATGA
>JANZLX010000008.1:12669806-12680388 GCA_025531955.1 Erythroxylum orinocense
CTGAACTATGTTCAGAAAATTATCCTACTTATACTCTTATAATTTATCCCCTCACTTTGATTCAATCAATCTCTTTCTATTTCATTTCAATCTCATAATTTCCTCCCTTATTTACACATAACTAATTGTCAATAGTTCCTCAGTTAATAGTCCTAACTTACCGAATGATTCGGGGTCCAACAGGTCCTTTTGTAAGATCACATATAAACTTGTTCTCTATTGGATTTTCTGAGGCCTACACCAAAAATTTATCATATTAAATAGTATAATGTCATTTAAACACTTTGATATGATAATTCAACCATTTCAATTATTGTAAGCAAAAACTTACATATTTCTCGAACCATCGAGGAAAGTGTCTTTTAAATTTTTTATTGATATCATCATGTGTTTTTTAGGGCATTAGCTCGTGTAATCATTCCTTATATAATCTAAAAGCATTATTATGTATTTTAGTTATAAACAACACTAACTTTGAAAACTTAAATAATCAATTTCAAATTGAACTTAAACTTACTGCATGAAAGGTTGGATCTCTTGATAATTCAATAAAATGTAACCATAAGCAGCCACTATTTCTTCTTCTATTAACATTCTTCTAGTTGACCATCCAAATTGTTGGATCCCTTTTTAAAACCGAACTGTTCAAAATACCATGATACTGGGCATATTATCATTGTAGGGTTATTTCCATGAACCCTTATTGGGCATTATCCCACAAGGGTGGCGTGCCCACAACAGTCAAACATCAAAACAAACTTATTCCTCCAACTCAACCATTTTAACAAAGAAGTCAATTATGAACACACAGTCGAAACTACTTCAATCTATCTATTCATTTCTAAAGCAAAAGAGTTTGAAAATCTTTATTTACATATCAAAAGCCACACTAAAGGCTTATTACAAAATACAAAATATAAAATTTGAAGTAATTACCTTAGGCTCTTGATCACTTGATCTCTTAGCTATCACCTGAAGATGGGACAAAAAGGGGGTATGCTTGAAAGCTTATGGCTAACAGTTTATAACGGAAAATAAGCCAAAACCATTAAAAACATTCACTTGTCATAGAAAAATTCTCATTCAGTTCATAAAGCATTATTTCTAAAAATTCTCATCATGTAGTCAAAATCTCAAACTACAAAACATGAATGCAACAAACTTATTCACGTAACATAAACACATCATAATGGTTTAGGTGGATCCAAAAACAGAACGTACTACACATTTTCACTTAATGGTCCTATATAACTATGAACTTATGGGAGTCCATGAAGGAGCTCTATGTCACTAGCGGGCAAGAGGGAGAAGCCTTTAACTTGGTCAATATGCACGTGACTTAACTTAGGGAACCATCTCAAACCCACATAACACATATTTCATAACTTTTAAACTTATTGCCCAAAATGGCACTTTTTCAAAACTTGATTTCATATACTTAAGATATGGCAGGTGGGAGAAGCTTTTAACTTGGTCAACATACACGTGACTTAACATAGGGGACCACCTCAAACCCACATAACACATATTTCATAACTTGTAAACTTGTTGCCCAAAAAGGCACTTTTTTGAAACTTGATTTAATATACTTGAGATATGTCGAAACCATGATTTCATAATCATGTTATCTTTTCTAAAATCACTTTCAAAGTCTTTTCATAAATCATCACACAACTCATATAACAATATATTGCACTTTCTCAAATCATTCCAAAGCAATAAATGCAACACTTATGATGCAATTGGAAACATTAAACTTTCTTGAATCAAAGAAAACATTGGTGACTTATTTACTTTATTATAAACATATACCCACCTTGATTTCCTTGATTATAGACTTGCTCAAAATGCCTCTTCTCTTGTTCCTCTTGCCTCTTTTCATCCCTTTATACAATAACAAAAATTCCACTCAATAGGGTTTTCAATTGAAAATCCCTCAAAGCGCAATCACTAAATTTGGTTCTAGAATACTTTAACCTAAGCATTGTTTAAACTCCATAAAATAAAATCCTTCCAAAAATTCAAAAGATTCAAAATGATCTTACCTTCATTCTTCACTAAATGAAGGGATCTTTAGCTCAAAGGGAGGCTATTTTCTTCCTCCACCTTTTCCTCTTCTTGAACAACTCCAAAATCTCTCTTGAAGACTAAGAAAAATTAAACCCTAGCTTGTTTTCTGTCCTTTCTCTCCTTCTCTTCTTCTTTTCGTATTTCTCTCTCTTTTTCATGACACTCTCTCTTTTTCTCTTCAATTTTCATTCTTCTCGCTTCTTAAAATGGAAGACAATACTTCTTCTTCCAATTATACCCTTAATGATTGAGACATGTCCAATTTGCCCTTCCGTTTATGCCTTGTGTCTTTTATGCTTAAGTGTCTTGCCCAAAACATCCTTGAACATTTCTATAACCTTAACATTTTAATTCAGAAAAAGGTCCCCTTGTCTTAAATTTCTAATGACACCAAAATCAATCCATTTGGTTCAAAAATCTGAAAGTATTGCCCTAAACATTTTCTGACTATTCTTATATTGAAATAGTACACTATACTTAACTTCCATCCAGAAATTGAAAGTCTTAGACACTGAATTAAATGTCAATTTCTCCTTACAATTTGTATCTCCATGTCTTTATTTTACCAAAAAATAGAAATCATCTCATTTGGAGCTCTACCGATCTAGAAATCATCAAAATGTCGAAGTATGTTCTATAAAACATACCATTCATACTCTTCCAATCGATACCCTTACTTTGATCCGAGTAATCTTTTTCGAATCAATACCTCACAGAGATGTAAAAAGAAATGTGTTATGAGTCTATTGGTCCAAGATTCAATTCAATTGAAGGTGGGATAACAAGGTTATGGCAAGAAGAATCAAGCATGATTTTGCCCTCAATCATATTAAACCTATCTTGGGACAATTTGCATCACCTTCACTAAAAGTGTCGGATCAAGGTCATTCTTAGATGGTTGGAAAGAAGACTTCAATATCTACAACTTTTATGAAGACCTCAAAGACAAATTCTATCCTATGAATAGTCACAAATAGAAAAGACGATAAGGTTAGACGAAAAATCAGATGAATAGAAAATTCAGACAAATTAGGAAAGTTGCGATAACTTTCCCTATAGATATCGGATTAAGGTGTTCTTTGGATGGTTTGAAAGAGGAGTTCAAGATCTACAATATGAAGATCTTGAAGACAGATGCTATCTTCTAGAAGGACAAAATTGGACCAGATGACAGGATCAGACGAATTGTGCACAGAAGAAGTTTTGGTCAAACATAGAAGATAGCAGAAAGTCAAATATAGACAATACGACATCATCAAAAATGATATGATGTCATCACAGACGATATGATGTCATCACAAACGATTCGTCTTTGCAGACGATATGACGTCATCACAGACGATATACTCCTGATAATCTCCACTTATAGGGATCATAACTTTTGACTCTAATGTCCAAAATTCTCATACTATATACCGTTGGAAAGATAAAAGAAATAAATACAACTTTGTAGGAGATAACTTTGTCTAAATCCATATATATCAATCTAGAATTTCCTCCTAAAGTCAAAACATAAACTTTACATTCATCCACCAATGTACTACACCCACTTCTCAACTTCATGACAAATTTTGAGATTCTGAAGGCAGAATTTGAATTTGATCTCTTCATAAGAAATGTATCCATATGTCTATATTTTAATCCAAATTAAGAATCATCTAGTTCTAATAACTAGGGAAAAGTTGTGGCTAAAAGACTGAAGCATATTTAGTGAACATTTTTCAGATCAAATACCCATTTTGTTTCAAAATCTTTCATTAACACAACTTATACCAAAATCACAGTTTTCTATTTCATTTACTTCTTATTCTCAACAACATTTCAAATCAATATCATCCATAACGAAATTATAGTCCATGATTAATCATGAACACTAATAACATAACATACACATATATACATATCCTTCATCAACTTACTACACAAATTCAACTTCATTTTTGCTTTCATTTTACTTCTAACTTTCACCTTAATTCTTCACATTTGAAAATCTCTTATCCACCAAAAATACCAAAGCAAAACATGGATCTATCCATATTTCTCATTCATTACTTTATTCTTGTCTATCATTTCTAATTCAAAATTTTTCTCATTCATTTGGTCTTTACTCATGACTAATCGTCAAAATTTCTCGTTTAATAGTTCTAACTTCTAAAAAAAATTTAGGGTCTAATAGCTGTGTTTGGTGTGGGTCTTATGTCAATTTATTGAGTAGAAAAAAATCATTAATGGCCTACATTCTTTCTAATTGTTGACCAAAATTGAGGAAAATTCAAACAGTTGGTTTTCTTGAAATGAGTGTGTGTATTTGTGAGGCTGAATTACTGGAGCTGTAGTTTTAGGTGAATCACATGATTAGGTTGATGTGTCTTTGACTGAGGTCTTCCTTGGTTTTGTTGTGATTATTGAGTATTTTCAGCTATATTTGTTTTTGGAATACAACACACTTTGGGTTGATTGTGTGAGGGCTGCAGAGTTGGTCTTTGTGTGTGGCCTTTGGCTGGGTATTCTTCGTCTCTCTTCAACGATAATAGTAAGTTGTGTAATCGTTTATGGTGTTGATTTTGTCAGCTGCAGTGTTGGTGATTTTGAACAATCTTTGTTGCCGTGTTTCATATGCATAACGTGGATCTTTGGACAATTGTATAATATTTCTTTTAGAGGAAAAGCATGTTGAAGTTTTAGTATGGAGATTTTGAGTGACATTTAGTAGTTGATTTTTTGGCGATTTTGTCTAGATTTGCAGCTGTGTTTCCACTAGGTTAATGTGACTGAATGTGTGTTGTTTTTAAAGGGAAAACGTGCAAAAAAATTGTTCCATTGTGTAGCTGCGTTTCTTTGTATTTTTGTTGCATTTTCTAAGGGTCAGTGTAACCATTATGCGTAGTCGTTGTTGTTGGATTTTTGTATGAAAACTCCAGAAGTTTTCATGTGGTTATAGGTCCATTGTATGCAACGTTTCGGTAAAGAAATGTTTTTTTTTGTTGGTGATTTTTTTGCTGCTATGTGTGGGATGCTCCAGTGACGATATTGGAGGTTTACAACAGATTTCTTATTGGATAACTTCCTAATCTTTCATTGACAAAGCTTCATTGTTAGGGAAGTTGTTTTCTTTCTCAAGTGTTTCCGTTTATGTTGAATTTTGTTTAATCACTTGAGTTGTTTATTTTTTTTCGTTATCATTAAATATTGTTTGAGAAAATCCTCTGTTGAGGTTAGTTCGAGACAATCGTACTATTAAGTGTAAAAAATTTTCACAGGTTGGGAGGATGAGGGATAGTGTAAAGGGTTGAGTGGTGTCGGCTCAGTAAAGCCTTGTATAAAACTATTGTCATTAGTGAAATAACTAAGCTGGGTGAGGGCCCCGCAGACGTAAGCAAGATGTACCGAACTGCGTTACCAAATTTAGATGTTGATTTATATTTGTGTGTTTAATTTTTCTAGTTTTTAATTGTGCTAAAAATGACTACGATAAATCGAAGAGTTTGCGAAACTAATACACCCCTACGGTTTTTCAAGAAACTTATACAAGATGACAACTATGAATTGTTGGATAATACCAAAACACTGACAACACTATAGAAATTCAAAATTCAAAATCCAAAAGTCATTAAGAATCATTTAAAATCCACAAACATTTCAACCTCTATAAAACCATCACTTTTGGATAAAACCAGTAATGTTTTAAGGAAACCCAAAACTCCCACCATATTTCGCCTTATTACCGCTTGCTATATTTCTATGGCTGGGTGGGTGACAACTGCTTCCTCATAAAGCAATCCTGTGTGGTAGTAGTTTGAAGACGGTGGTTTGAATCCCACTCCCCAACAATAGGTCATACTATATGGAGGAATGCACAGTGCAACAACAGGGCATGATGTCACCTAAGAGATGAGTGGAAACTTGGCAAGAGATGCCGACCACCATTATCGTTGCCATTGTCCGATGCCCACACATCACTTGTGGTGTTTCTCTTACCACCACTAACGACATCTTTCTCCTTACTAGTCTGCTAAAACAGAATGGTTACAAGCAATGAAAGAAGATATAACTTCTTTAAGCTCAAACCAAGTGTGAGACTTAGTTGACCTCCCTAATAGATGTAAAGTTATTGGGAGCAAATTATTTCTTAAAATATAATGAAACACTGATGACAATATCAAAAGATATAAGGCATGCCTCGTGAAAGAAAAGGATATACACAATAGGAAGGAATTGACTATAATAAAACATTTTCACTTATTATAAGGTTTACTTTAATTTGTCCAATTTTAACTATAACAGCTAGTTTGGATCTTGAATTACATCAAATAGATGTAAAGATTGCTTTTCTAAATGGAGAATTAAAAAAACAAATTTATATTAAACAACTTGTAGGTTTCATTGAGACATGCCGATAACATAAACTATGTTGGTCATTAAAACCGATTTATGGTCTTAAGTAATTTTCAAGACAGTGGTATATACGTTTTCATAAATTAATCATTTCATTTGATTTTCATATGCTTGATGATGACCAATGTATATATATTAGGAGATCCAAAGATAAATTTGACTTTTATCTTTAAAATCCTAAATCCAAGAATATATTTTGAAAGATATGGGCGAAGCTACGTATATTCTTGGATTTAGGATTTTAAGAAATTTTTCAAAAAAGATTGTTGTCACTTTCTCAAATGACTTATATTTAAAAGATTTTCAAATGATTTCTTGTGCATGATTGCAAACCAATAGATAATTCTATTACTAAAAATGAAGGTCTTAACAAGACATTTTGTGCATCTATGCTACAAAAAAGGGAACAAATGAAGAAAATTTCTTATTTCAATGCAATTGGAGGTCTTATGTATGTCATAATGTTTACAAGGTCAGAAATTTGTTGCGCTATTAGAATGATGAGCAGATATTAGTCAAATCCATAATCAACATATCAAAAAACAGTAAAGAGAATATTGAAGTATTTAAAATGTTGGAACTCGATCCCGAAACCCGGATCCCAACCGAAAACAACGAAAACAAAAGCGAAAAACAAACGGAATGACAAAGTGAAACGAATCGAACAATTGATTACTTCCGGAAACAAAAAGCGAAAGCATATAGAACGACAGCGAAAGAACGGATGCAATCAAAAACGGAGGTCGAAAACGACCGCGCAAACAAACGAAAGACAAATGGAAACAAAAGCAAAGTGCAAAATAAACGGATCCAACATCCGAAGCGAATAAGAAAACTGTCGAAGCGCGTTGGAAACCTTAGACTCAAACTATCCGAAATCTGGTATAATTTTTTTTTATAGCCATCTTTATTCAACTTATGCAAATCTATACAATTTCCCTTTTCTTGGATTCCTTTTCTTATACACTCATCTAAATCCCAATTCTTATTTCTATACCCATTTTATAAAAAATTCGGCAGCATAACGGCTGCATTTTTACTAACCCAAACCTGCAAAGTGTTTAAAACACACTTCTACAATTCCCAATCAATCACACAAACATCAAAATCCACCAGACCCTCCGTTCGGGATCTCAGCATAAACAAACGCACTCCTATATCTAAACTTTTCAATGAACCTCAATCTCTAATCAGAATCATCCACACACAGTCTACTCATAATCATAAACAAATCCCATGACTCATTTCCATACACAAATTCATATATATCAAGAACTAAATACTTCATAAGCATAAATGGCATTTCAAGCTATATACAAATTAACACCAAAAATTCACATTACTCAAAATCTAACTTATACAAATTACAAGAACATACAAAAGTTGAACTGACATTTTGATCGTCTTCATCCGATCTCTTGCTCAAAACCTGGAGATGGGAATGAAAGGTGGGGTGAGCTTGACAGCTCAATGGGTAACACATTTATAATGAAGAAGACTTGGCGCGAATACCACTATTTCTTCTGTAAAATTCGGATCATTAGAAAGAACACAACGAGGTTTAAAACTCTCAAGAAGACAACAACGAGAATTTACTTCGAAAACAGACAAAAACGCAAAGTATCAACATTGACTCGAGGATGTCCGTTAAACGGACACACATGTCCGTTAAACGGACATCGAACAGTCAAACTGCCCAATTCTCTCCCGAGAATGTCCGTTAAACAGACACACATGTCGATATGTAACGGACACATGCTGGGCAAAAATCCCAAATTCACCCGAGAGTGTCGTCCGTTTAACGGACAAACACTGGACAAGGCGACCAAAACCACCCGAGAGTGTCCGTTTAACGGACACGCACTGGACAACAAGTCTAGGTCTTCTTCCAACCTTTCCAAAGCTTCCATTTTCCTATCCAAACATCAATTACACTTCTAATTTCCCAAAAAACATATCCTTCTATACCCAACTTCAAAGTCATTCATAAATCAACCTACATGCATTCAACTTCCAAAACTCAACTCATCCAAAATTTACAATCCCAAACCAAGATATATTCAATCACACCATTCAACATGCACTTACCTTAAACTCATATGTTCATATAGTAGGAAACATTTCAAGATTTATCTCATTTCCAAAATTAAAGGAAGTTCATTACAAAGCTTTCAATCCTAGCTTTAATTACATATCGACATGACATCAACCTTAATACAAATTACACAAATACAAATGATGCTCAATGTTCAATATGCTATTAAAGTTATCCAAAAATCTAACTAACTCTCTCTCAATTGATCCAAATGCCTTGCAAGGAATTACCGATCCTCTCGATCTGCACCTGAGGGGAGGGAAAAAACATGGGTTGAGCTTCACAGCTCAGTGGTTAAAATACTTATAGCCATTGGCTTAGAGCCACACAAACATCCATGCATGAAAATCAAGCATAGCCATTTATATAAACATGTATTTCACAATGATACTCAACTATCACAATTTAATACACATTTCATAAATTACCACATTCCATTCAAGTACAACTTAACACACAAAAATGCAATGCACAAATCAATTGGCTTGAGGGTTCCGTGAACAAAATGATGAAACCGAAGCTAGCATCGTGAACGAAAAGAGTCCATTTCAGATCTCGTGGGCCACAAGCGGGCTGCGGGGAGAAGGCATCATGTCACATTGTGACTACAAAATGGTTCCCTCTCACCCAAACATAATCAAATTTCATGATTTATGATTCAATCATTCACAAAATGCCATGATTCACTTCAATGGCATAATAATCATATCAAAATGTCAAGCATTCATCAAGGCATAACATGACATTGACATAGTACAATCAATTGGTCACAACGCTACCCATCATAATGAATTATCCACATATCAAACAATTTACCAAGTCAACCAAGTCATTTAGCACATATTACTCAACAACTATAAGTAGATTACCCACCTTTTACTACCAAAATTCCAAAATCAATGACTTCCTTCTCTTTGCTCTTGGATAGCCTCTTGATTGCCTAAAACACAAACAAAATACCATAAATTCCAACTCAATCAACAAAATCCCCAATTTCCATAATCATCAAAACCCTAATCAACTTCAATCTAATCCACTCACGAATCAAATGGGTTAAAAACTCTAACCCTAGCTTAAAAAACCCCAAAACACAAAGATTCCATCATCTTCTTCTTCCTTTAAGCAATCTCACACAAACCCCTTTCCTTTCTCTCTCTAGGATTTCTCACCCAACACAACCACAACTCATTTCTCAACAAATTAAGAAGAAAAGAGACAAAACTTACCTTAGAAGCTTGGATTCTCTCTTTGATCCACGATTGTTTTTCCCCTCTTTCCCTTGGTTTTCGATTTTCCTTCCTCCTTTCTTCATCTTCTCCACGTCTCCTCCTTCTCACCAAGCTTCCACGACATTTCTCTTCTCACTCTCTCATTTTGTCTTTTCTTTTACTCTTAGCCTTCCCATAATGCCCCTCACTTAAGTCCTCTTTCCAACTATGCCCCTCACTTAAGTCCTCTTATTATAGACTCTAAATCCTTTACCAGATAATGAATAACCAAGAAACACACCAACATTAGATTTTGAATCAAATTTTCCTAAATTGTTCGTTCCATTATTATGAATAAATACTTTACAACCAAAAGGATGAAAATATGAAATATTGGGTTTCTTACCTTTCCATAACTCGTATGGTGTCTTGTTTTTGTCTTGTCTTAGGTGCACTTTATTGATGACATAGCAAGTGGTACTGATTACCTCCGCCCAAAAAGATTTAGGAAGATTATATTCGTTCAACATTGTTCTACTCATTTCTTCAAGTGAACGATTCCTCTTTTCTACTACACCATTTTGTTGTGGAGTTCTTGGTGTTGAGAAATTGTACTCCATTCCATATTTGTCACAAAGTCTTTCTAATGGTTCACAATCGAACTCTCCTCCATGGTCAGTTCTTATAGCAACAATTGTCAAGTTCTTTTCATTTTGAATCAACCTACACCACTTAGTAAACTCGTTAAAAGCATCACTTTTATTTGCAAGAAATCTCACCCAAGTGAATCTAGAAAAATCATCAACAATAACAA
>JANZLX010000008.1:12714864-12726339 GCA_025531955.1 Erythroxylum orinocense
TGAATTATGGAAAAGAAAAGGTATGATTCGGATGAGATGAGTTGGGTTCAAATGTAATGTATCGGAAGAAGTTTTCCATTTAAGTTGATGAAATTTGTTTATGAATTGTTGGTATATATATGTGTGGGAGAGTGTTATGAAAAAAGGAAAGATAGGATTTTTTTTTAAATGATGAGACATTATTGAATATGAGGAGTCAAAAGAATTGAAGTGAGGGATCTATGAATACCATTTGAATTTTTGAATTGCTTTGAATGGCGTTGAAAAGAAAAAAAAAACTATACCGATTTGAATTGGTTTAGACCAAGTCGTCTTCTCGGAAGATGTAACTTGTCTTTTTAGTTTTCCAACGTTTTCTAAAGTACGTGTTTTCGGATGTTGGAATTAAAAAGATTTGATCTTAAGCGTTTTGATTTCATTGGTTTTCGCCTACGTTGGTATTTCAAGAAATTCTGTGAACACGTTTTGTAACTCCGAATGTTGGGTTCCGAAAATGGGATCCAACAATCAGTATAATCAATAATGGTGCAAAACATATTTTAATAATGTAATGAATAATTCTTCTCTAGTAATTGACCCATACTTAGTAAAATTTTGCAAATTTTAGGCATAAATAACACATATGGAATGTATTTAGTACTTGTTAGAGTCTCAACAACAACAACTCCTTTGCCTTTTACATTAACAAATTCTCCATTCTCAATCTTCACTTTAGACTTGTATAACTGATTTAGCTCACTGAAGCTACTTAAATCAGGTGTTATGTGGTTTATACAACCACTATCAATAAGCCAAGTGATAGTATAGTGGCTTATATAACATATAGCAACACATAACTTCTTTATATGCTGTTATTGCTAATTTTTTGCTACCTGAGCTTGCTGCCTTTGTTGGTTATTTTTTGTTTTTACATACCCTCTCCACATTAACAAATTGTTTATACGAATGCCATTGTACATTTCTCTGTGAACGACCCTTCTTATTACAGTGAGGACATGGAGGAAATCTCCTTTTGCTACCACTTTTGCTAAAGTGGCCTTCATACTTTTGTTTATCCTTCTTTGTACCAAATTGTCTCTTCTCTCCAACTTGAACTTCCCCTTTTTGCACTGAACGGAAAGTCATTTTTTTTTCTTTTCTCAATTATCTCCTTTATTCTTAAGCTTGAAAGGCATAAACAAGCTGAGATAAAGGAATTTGAGTTATATCCTTCTAAGTTCTTAAGAGAAGAAAGGTTAGACTCAAAATTTACAAGCAAGCTCATGAGAAGACTCAAATTTTACAAGCAAACTCATGAGAACCTTCTCCACCACTCGTTGATCTGTTAGATCCTCGTCAAGAAGCTTGATTTTGTTAACCACTTCTATGACCTTATCCATAAATTCTTAAATAGTCTTATTATCCTTCATCATCAAAACTTCAAATTCCCTTTCCAAATTCAAAATATGATTTTCTTGTTTTATTACTCCCCATATACATATCCTTGAGCTTATTCCAAGCTTCTTTGGGAGTTTCACAAGCCATATTCCTTTTGAAAATTACACCTAAAACTGCACCTTGTATATGAAACAAAGCTTGATTTGATTGAGGGTTAGATTTTGACCCAAAGGTTGTGGTTGCTTCTTTGTTTCAACCTATTTCCATAAACCAAAGCCTTTTAAGTGAGTTTTCATCTTAACATTGATAGTTTTCACCATCATGAATTAGGAATACAGGGGTTGTAATTGCTGTATTACTAGAAACCATGGTGTTTTGGAGGTTTTTAAGGTTTAAAGTCTATTTTTTATTTTTTTATGGAAGGAAAGACTTGCTAATATTCTCTCTTAATCACTCACAGGTCTTTTAAAATTTTTGAAAGCTTTGATACCATGTAGAAGTATTATCTTTCAACTAAGGAAGGAAGAATACAATAGCAGAGAAATTAAGTAATAGATTTCTAATTTTTGTTTTGACTAGAACAATACTTTTTCATTTATATTTTGATATTTATACTATAATATCACACTTTTGTTTTGTCAATACTAAACACTCTAGTTTTCATCTAATACAAATTCCTCAAAATAAAGATGTTCACACATTTTTAACTAATACTACTATTGAATAAAAAGTTACAAAAAATCTCTTGACGTATATAGAAAATTCTTAAATTCTAACAAGGTGGAATGCTTTTCTGAGTGTCCATCTTCTTTCTACCACAATTACTCGAAGAAAATTTAGAATTATTTGAATAGGTATGTGAAAATTTTCTCACGCTTTTAGTAGATGGCACCAAATGGTGTTGTTGTAAATTATATAATATTTGCTTTTGGTAATGTTTTGAGTTTTAAATCCATACATCCTTCTTCAATTTATAAATTTTTTCAAGAACAATTATTGTAATGTCAAAGCATTCTCCAGCGTGATTACTTTTATGTTCAAATTAGTAAGGAATACTTTAGTATTAATAAATGTGCATACCTTTTTATAAAAACATATTATCTTATATAAACATTTACACGATAAAATCCTATTATAATTTAGTAAGAAGATTTTAGATATAATTATTATTACAATCCAAACTAATACTTATTTTCATGTCTGAGATAACAAATGTCAACTGCTATCTTTACTTCAAACAAAAAGTTTATACTTATCTAAAATGTGTAGTGCCTTTATGGACCTGCCAACAACATTGGCCTATGAGCAATAAACTAACATCCATGCGTCATTCTAATTTATGTTGTGGGATTTTGTATTATTATTTTGTAACAAAATATTAATTGTAATAGCTTGCTTAATTGAGGTAGGATTTATAGATCAAGATTTATTCACTCCTCATTCCTATATGACTTGAATAGTTTATGTTGATACTAGTATTATACTATTCTTTAGGGGAATGTCACAACCAATAGTTGAACTGTTACAAGTAATAAGAAAAATGATGAATCATCGAAGGATTCTTTATAGATTCTTCTCACTTGTACTTGAATGCTTAGATGTAATTGATTGATAAAACATGCTTCTTTGTATACTGTATACAACACTCATGAGTCATAATTTAATGCATTTTATATTTCTAACATATTATTGTTTGGAACATAAAGACTTATTTGATGAGGAACATTTAAAAGATAAGGACACCATCATGGTTCTTATCTAATATCTTTAATGCAACAATAAAAAATAATTATATTATTATTGTTATTAAGATAACTACTTAAGGCAGATAAAGCCTATTGAATTTGTATTTAAATTCTTGTTATTTCCAAAATAGCATAACAATGTATAAAGAAACAAAAAAAGTAAGTGTGGAACATCGGGTGAAGAATCCTAAAACAAGTTCTTTAACTGGTGGATAAACAAACACAATTTGTAAGTGATTTTGTTTAAATAATCAGTGAATCAAGTATCAATCCTATCATGTTATCTGCAGGTATATATAACATTGATATTAAAGCCATATTTTACCTGCATTATGATAAATATAAGAAGAATTTAATTTATTAATTTGTAATTAAAATGCTTATCTTGATTGTCTTGAAAGTATAATTACAAGTAAAACTCCATACTAGAGTAGCCATTGATTTGAAAATGATATTCTTATCTTATTAGGAATTTAACATTGGATAAAAATATCAATTATCAATGTCTTATTAATTTATTGCCTTGTTTTTCTAATAAATCATGTACCATTTTTTTTAAACATGACTTAATAGGAAGGTGAAAGAAATATTTTCCAAGTATAATTAACTAAGTAGATTTGCCATCTTCTGTAAATGAAAATTTTGTTTCCATAATATTCTATAAGCCACCTTAGTTATTTTAATGCTTCCAAAATAAAATTGTAGTGTTTTTTGCTTGAGATGTTTTATTTTAAGGGAAGTATTTATTATTGTCATGTATGTTAACAAATTTAAAAAACATATAAGTTTTGATGGTGATGGTGTGTCCAAGTTCCTTGCTTACCTCTTATTTTAGCTATTGAGAAACAACCCTCTTCTTGATCCATCTTCTTCCACATTTTACCAGTAGAGGATTTCAAATTATTTAATCTGACCAAGCCACCATTATTTTGGTAAACACCTATTTTATGTCTGCAAAACTAACCGGTAAAGTGTAAAATTTCTTGTTTACTGATTACTTGAAATTTTATCGAAGAAAAACATGATACACATCATAGCCACCGAAGTCACTATGACAATCTTCCTCAACTTAAGCCAATAACATAACACTATCTAAAGTTAATTTTGGGTTTTAAAAAACAGAATATATTCAAGTTTGAAATAATTTAACGTTGATTTTTTAGGTTTATGTAAACTTTTTTTTCGAGGCTCTCTATTTATATTATTGAAGAGACTAACAATATCTCATTAGTATGATGGACATGTCTTTGTTATTCAATATCACCCTCCTCATTGGTGGTGGTGAAGATTATGACTGGCGATACAAAGTTGAGTGGTCGTTGCTATGTGTTTTTCTTTAAAACAGTGGTTATATTTTTGAAAGTAGAAGAAGATAAGTGTTTTGTTAGTAGGTTAAATAAAACTTAAGAATAGAATTAATTATGTTTGTATATAAGGAATATTTCACTTATTCTAAGTGTGGAATAAGGTTTGTTTAACTTATTCCTAAATCCTAAAATAAACTTATATTTTTGGTAATTAATTTTTAATTAATTGATTGATTGATTAATCAACATTGACTAAAAAATTTAGGTTATATCAAATGGGTTAATAAGTTATCATAAGTGTAGGCCAAACTTACAAGCTTACTTCTCAAGGTCAATTATAAGATCTTGTTATTTTGGATATGTTATGAAAGGCACCATTCGTCTATATTTTTACAACTTCTATGAGTTTAGTGTATATTTATTTATGAATGCTTTCTTTGGTTTTTTCTCCTTTATAAAGTTATTTTCAAATGTTTAAAAATTTGTTTAGAGGATATTTCTCATCAAATGATTTGTTTATTTGATATATTCTCTTTTATTAATTCCTAAATTGTTTGTCCATACTTTGTTTAATTAGCTTGAATAACTTTATTATTCAAATGTGTTGAAATCGTTTTCCCTTAAATTTCTTTCAAGAAAATGGTTATAATGGAACCCCTGATTTTAATTCAAACTAGAACATAAGAAAATTGTGTGAATTTCATGAAGACACAATTAGTTAAAGTTTTACACCTTTTTATAGTAGCCATTATTATAACTGTAAATTTGAAATGCATTGTTATTTTATTTTTTTGTTTTATACGTATGTGTTAATATATCATATTTAAGATATTTATAAACAGATATATCTAAATATAATGATTAATTATTGATTAATTCTTATATAGATGATGATTGCATACTTAATGATCTTATATTTAGAGAATTGCAACATATTAACTGAAAATGACAACATCACATATTAAATATGTCATTGTGGAAACTATATGTTTAAGAAAAATGACTATTGCAATTAAGAATTTTGTTATAGAATTCAATAAAGGTGAAAACTTTATTGGTGACATTTTAAAAATATGGAGTATGGAAATCTAATATGTATTGAAAGAGTAAAAGGCTCTTGTCTTATGACATGAAATCACGATAATATTTAAGAAAGACACTATGACTTGACGTAAGAAAATTTTGAGGAATATGACTTAGGTGAAAGAAGAACTCCTTATCTTGTATAAAATAGATGTTGTTATACGTGAGTCCAAGATGTTGGACACTGTTTGTTTTCGAAATCCAACTCTTGCTCTGATACCATAACTGTTGGATCCTGCTTGATTCTGGAATCCAACTCTTGCGAAATCATGAAACGTGATCTTCTTTATTACTCCTTATTTTCGGATTTCCAACACTCTTCGAAATTATGAAACGTTCCTTATAGGGTTATGTCAATGTACCCTCGTTAGCCATCATCAGTTCATCATCATTCTCATAACGTCTTAAGCCAAAAAAGGCGAGCCACATAGCGGAATCATAATTTGACTTCTTCTAAAACACTCATAGCTCTTAGTCTCTAATTTATTTTGGAGCAAGAACCATCTCAATCGGAGCTCTATAGCTCAAGATATGCTTAAGAAGCCAAAGCATGTTCATAACCAAGTCATGCTCTTCCAACTGATCTCTCACTTTCTTTCCATCAATATTTTTGAATTCAACACCAATTGCTACCAATTTCTGTGGAAAGGTAGAAAATGTGTTGGGAATCCAATGCCTCAAGAATCGCTTCGTTTGGAGGTCGGGTTATAAAGTTATGGCCAAAAGAATCAACTATGCTCTTGTCCTCAATCATTTTGTACCTTCCTTGACGCAACTGCTATATCTTTCACTACAGAAATTGATAGCCATTGTTGTTGAATTAAAAAAATATTGATGGAAAGGAAGTGAGGGATCGGTTGGAAGAGCATGACTTGGTTATAAACATGCTTTTGCTTCTTAAGCATATCTTGAGCTATAGAGCTCCGATTGAGATGATTCTTGCTCCAAAATAAACTAAAGACTAAGAGCTACGAGTGTTCTGGAAGAAGTCATATTGTGATTTTGCTGTATGGCTCGTCCTTTTTGGTTTAAGATGTTATAAGAATGATGATGAACCGATGATGGTTAACGAGGGTACATTGACATAACCCTACAAGGAAGATTTCATAATTCCGAAGAGTGTTGGAAATCTGAAAATAAGGAGTAATGAAGAAGATCACGTTTCATGATTTCGCAAGAGTTGGATTCCAGAATCAAGTGAGATCCAACAGTTGTGGTATCAGAGCAAGAGTTGGATTCCGAAAACAAGCGGTGTCCAACATTTATGGTATCAGAGCAAGCGTTGGACTCTAGAAACAAGCGGGGTCCAACATATGTGGCATGAAAGCAAGAGGTTGGGCTCCGAAAACGAGGTCCAACATTTATGGTATCAGAGAAAGAGTTGGATTTCAAAAACAAGCGGGATCCAACATATGGTATCAGAGCAAGAGTTGGATTCCGAAAACAAGCGGTGTCCATCACAAGAGGTATAATAAACCATGTAAGGAGATATGTTCCACGTTGATAACATGCTTTGGTAGCAACTATTGACCAAATTTTGGTTACTCACTATATATATATATAAATCGT
Organism: Erythroxylum orinocense; assembly: GCA_025531955.1. Taxonomy (NCBI): domain Eukaryota; kingdom Viridiplantae; phylum Streptophyta; class Magnoliopsida; order Malpighiales; family Erythroxylaceae; genus Erythroxylum; species Erythroxylum orinocense. Next base: position 12,721,946 of record JANZLX010000008.1, read on the forward strand.
AAATAAAATATAAGGTAGGAGCCTTCAATGCTAAGACATTGAAGTTAATGTTGGTTATTGTTACATGCAGATGATATTTTGATATCTAGTGATAATGCTTAATTTTTCATATATATATATATATATATATATATGTATGTATGTATGTATGTATATCATAAATAAAATATAAGGTAGGAGCCTTCAATGGTAAGACATTAAAGTTAACGTTGGTTATTGTTACATGCAGATGATATTTTGATATCTAGTGATAATACTTAATTTGTCAAACAAACAAACAAATTGGCTATTAATAACATTCAAAGTGAAGAACATGGCTAAGAATGCATACATCTTTGAGGTTAAGATTGATAAATATCATTCAAGAATTACCAAGTTATTATTATAGGCCAATGAATAGTTAAATGATTTTATATGTACTATAGTAAACCATTTAGTGACACTAATTGCTAAAGATGAGCACCTAAACAATATGTATCTCCACAAACGTTATAAAAGAATGAGAGATAAAGGTGGTTTCTTATTTCAAAGTAAATAACGGTCTCATGCACACTATATTATATATGAATAAGTACATTGAAAGACAATATTAGGGAGCTCAAATATCAATATTAAATCAAACATACAAATATTAAGTATAACTAAGTCAATGGCACATTAGTAACTAAGTCAATAACTAATACTTGTTATTTATGATGATAGTATGTTTGTCATCGAGTATTTGATGTAATATGTGTTTAATTGAGATCTGAATGACACTTTACTTAATTTTACAAATTTAGTTCTAGAAATATGTAAATACTTGATTTTGATTTGAAATTTTTATTATAAAATGAATATTAAAATAAGTATTGAATAATCAGTTGTAGATATACGAAGTATATCAAATGTATAAGAAATATCTTTTTATACAGGTGATCACTTTTATTAATTTATAGAAATGGAGATAAGATAAGCTTTAGGAAATTTATCTAGGTGATAAATGAGTGCTCAAAACTTAAAATAGTAATATCGATGTGAAGTATATTCAATGGTGTAAAAAGTCATTAATAACGACATAACTTAGAAAAATGATATGTTCATCTAATCTATCTTACTATGTCATATGTGAGTTTTTAAGAGTGGATTAAATGGATAAACAAGTGAACTCGAGTTAGGTATATGAAATATTTGAACTATTATTAGTATACTATTTAAGGAAAGACATGCACTTTAATAAAAGATAATTATTACTATAACACATGAATTTTACCAAGTGTGCATTACCGACTAATAAGGATAATATAAGTCATATTCTGAACTGATATTATGTGAGGATCATTCGAGGTTATGTGAATCTCAAATTATAATATACTTTTTTTCTCATATTCTAATTCTAGAAATTTGAGTTAATGTTTACTATGTTGTAATATATTAGAATATCATGATTGACTTAGTATAATGGAGACAATTTAGAAAATTAAGTTCATTTGACTCAAAAGATTTAGAAATAAAGAAGATCACTATAAACTCGAGTTTGTATCGAGATGTATTGAAAATGGTCCAACTTACATGTAGAAGGCAGTATGAATACAAAATATTTATATAATGAGATTGATGTGATAACTGATGTCACAAATGATATAAGATATATCATACCAAATTCACTTAATGATCGATTCATTAATCGAGAAGCTATATATTACTAACAAATGTATAGTGATGTGCTCTCACTTATGTTGATCGTATGAGTTGTTAGACAAGTATGAGAACATCATAATTCTAATTGTTTAGTCCAATTTAGTGTGAGTAGGAGATGAAAGATAAGGACACACTAATCCTTATTAAATATTCTTATTGTAATTAAATTAAATAATTATATTATCATCATCATCATCATTATTATTATTATTGTTAGGATATACGTTATATATCTAAGTAATTAGTTTTGGCATTATTGATTAATTGGACATATAAGATATTAATTGGATAATGGCTTAGATTTAAAAGCCATATGGATAATCTTCTAGTTGAAAAAGAATCCTATCTTGGATTAGAGTCTATTATCATGTTGATATTGGAATAGTTTTACTGTTGGACATGGTAATTAGATAGAGTTACTGCTAAATTGTGTGGATTTAAGAAAATAATAAAGATGTGGTTGTTACGTGGTTGAAGTGGGACTCTTATTGCTTGAGTGTATTGTGCACGTCCCTATCAATAGCTGAAGATATGGGAGTGTGGAATAACGTGTAAGTTGTGTGTGTCATTAGTTGATTGAAAAAAAAACACGTTATGGGAAGATTATATGTCTGGGCTAATAGATAGATAAAATATTGTGTATTGTGTGAGACAATTTTATGGAGTAGTGGTGTGCGTTAATTTCTTATTGAAAAATACACTGCGTTAATTAAGCATGTCTTTATAGCTTTTGGTGTATCCACCGGGGGTGTCTTGGAATTAAATGTGCAATGGGCATTAGAAGGTGGAGTGCATTAACTGTTATAAGGTGGCAGTGTATTGTGTGCGTAAGGAGAGCGTTAATTGGTTTTAAGGCTGCAATGTATTGTGTGTGCAATGGACTCCTTACATGATTGATCTCTCCACCTTCAAGAGTGATTTTGTCATCAAATCAATGGAAGTTTAGAGTATTGCATGATTCTGCTAATTTTTTCAACAATTTTCAGATCCATTTCAAAAGAGCGGAACTCATCGGGAAGTTGTTTTTTTAATCTCAAGTGTATTATTGTTTTGTTCTTAGTTGATTGATCACTTGAATTATTTGTTTATTGTTCTTTCATTAAAAGTTTTTTAGAAAATCCTCTATTGAGGTTAGTATGAGGCGGTCGTACTATTGGGTATGAAAATCTTTCACGAAAAGTGAGGTTGAGAGATAGTGTCAAGGGTTAAGTGTTGTCGGCTTAGTAAAGCCTTGGGTAAATCTATTGTACTTTGGTAAAAGTATTAAGTTGGGTGAGGGTCCGCAGACGTAGGCAAGGTGTGCCGAACTGCGTTACCAAATTTTTGGTGTTGATTTATTTTTTTAGTTCTCTTAATTTTTCTAAGTTTTTTGTTTGCTAGAAACGAATCGGAAAGTTTGCGAAACGACTACCCCCTTTGGGTTTTTCAATTGGTATCAGAGCAAGGTCACCGATTCAAAACTTGGTAGCAAGTTCATGCAGATCCTAGTTTCGCAAACATGGCCATAAGAAAAGGAGCATCAATTATCAGGCCATCGCTGTTGGATGGTTACAATTATCCTACATGGAAATCACGGATGAAGGTCTTTATTCAAGCGCAGGGAACAAAAGCATGGAACTCGGTAGTACATGGGTGGATGCATCCGATGATCATTGATGATAAAGGAGAGGCAATTCAAAAAGATCCATTTGAATGGACAAGAGCCAAAGAAGAAAGTGCACTTGGAAACTCACAAGCAATGCATGCGATATTCAGTGCTGTTGATGAAGGACGCTTCTTAATGATATCAGCCTATGAATCGGCTAAAGAAGGGTGGGATGCTTTGCAGACTATTCATAAAGGGTCGAAATCTGTGATAGCGTCAAAACTACAGATGTCAGCTGTGAGGTTTAAAGAACTGAATATGGATGAAAATGAGACTATTGGGAAATTTCATGAAGATTGCGCGACAGCAAATCAGGCACATCAACTCGGGAAGAAATATTCTAATATGAAACTAGTCAAAAAGACGTTGAGATCACTACCTCCAAGATTTATTCAAAAAATTATAGCAATCAAGAAGGCTTATGACAACAATGACTTGTCATTGGAGAAAGTAATTGGAATTCTTACAAATTTTGAAATGAATTTGTTGAGGGACAATCGAGAGAAGAAGAAAGGATTAGCATTGCAAACTGAGATTGGTAAAGTTGTGACTGACTTAGAAGATGAATCCAACTAGAATAAGGATATAGAGCTATTAACACAAGAGTTTAGTAAGTGGCTGAAGAGAGCAAAAAAGAACATACCCGAGTTTAGACAAAAAGGTAGGAGCTCATCGAATAACAAATTCAAACAACAAGCTAAAACTCCAAAAGGGAGAAAGAAATATAAAGAGAATTTAATGCCATGAGTATCAAGGCTTTGGCCATGTTCAAGCGAAGTGTGATAATATCTTGAAGAAGAGAAAAGGAAAATCCTATACAAGCACTTGAAGTGATAACGAATCTGGAAGTGAAGAAGAATTTTTGAATAGTGATGCGTTAGTTACTTTGTACAGCAAAAGTCTAGTTACTTGTTTAACAATAACCGAGAAGGAAGTAACTGAAGATGAAAAAGTGAGTAAATTGGAAAATTTTGGGAAAAATGTAGACGATTTGTAGCATCCCACCTCCGCAAGACCCGAACCCGACATCGACGGTGATATCCGAGTCCGTGCCCGCGAAGGTAGCATG
>JANZLX010000008.1:12753771-12786841 GCA_025531955.1 Erythroxylum orinocense
ACAAGATAATAATATGAATAAAACAGAGAATGAATAAATACTGCAGAAATCCAAAGATAATAATTAAGTTTAGATCTTACAACACATATGAACTTGAACTTGATCAACCCTTGCTAGACTAGAATAAGTTTAGCCACTCATGGCTATACAAAACATGCCCAAGAAGAAGAAAAGAGTCTGCCCTAATCTCTAAAGAAAACGATGACCTAAGCTTCCTGCTGTAATCCCTTTATATCCTTAGAGTCCTTCTCCTTGTAGGAAAGAAATAGCTTTTCGATTGGTGCCCCTAACTTCTCTCCTTAATCCCCAGAGAAGATCTCTCCTTTCAAAACTGAATCACCTCCCATTAAAAGTCCAGTTACGTCTCTAACTCTATATCAGGTGTCTGCTTACGCGCGACCTTAAGCCGTGGGCACGACTTATTGCGCAAAGTCTGAAATCAACCCAAAAGTTGCGGTTAAGCAGCTACAGTCCAAAACTTTAAGCGACAACAGCCTAAAATACCTCCGGTTTGGCTCAATTGTCATCTCCTGCCCAAAATACATAGAACTAAATAAATTTCACCCTTTTCACATAAATATTTACCCAAAACGTTAACAAAATCATTAATATAATTAGCAAATATTCACACCATCAATCCCTAAAGGTTGTCTGAGATGGAGTCTGTCACTTGATAATAGTTTTGAGCGAAGAAATGAGAAGAAGTTGATCCATGAAGCCACCACAAGCATTGCCATAAGAGCATCATCACTCATCCTCCCTAATCGAGTAAAAGCCAAAGATTCGAGAAAGACAAAGAACGTTTTACCCTAATTGTTAAACGATATGTCTTATTTTGTTGAACGTTACCGTTTTCTACCTTCTTAGATGTACTCAGTGAATCAAGTGAGTCCATCCAGGCCCTTGCCCCAGGCCTAACATAAAAAAAGGGCCTCATAAAGACATATAAGGCATTAAGCTAAGGTGTAAATTCTTGGTTCTCAAAATATCATTGAGCCTCCATTTAAGGTATAACTAGAGCCTACCATAAATACTCTTATTGGGGCCTTTTTTCTCACCTAAGGCCTATAAAAGAACAGGAACAACACCGAATCTATCCCACATAGAAGAGACCCTTTTCAGATGTAACCTTCCTTAATGGAATTTTTTAATTTCTCGAAAAACTAACAACTATTATAAGCGTCTGTGCAAGTTTACTCGCGGGGCCTTGGGAAGTTCGTAGGATCTATCGCTTACCTATCGAACACTCTTTCCAGTTTCCACCGAATTCGCCTGTTGCATCACCGACTCAAAGCTGTTACAGATCACCTGCAATTCAGGTAACACAATGCAATAACTGGCACGCATTTCTATAAACTCGAAAACCCACCTATAACTGTAAATCACTCCTCCCAAGTCCCAACCTCTCCAAAACCTCTCAAAATATGGACGCCAATACCGAACCTCCCTTTGACTTAATCATCCTGGGAGCTTCGGGATTCACCGGTAGATACGTTGTCAAAGAAGCTCTCAAGTTCCTTAAGGCCCCTTTCTCTCCTCTCAAATCCATTGCCCTCGCCGGCCGGAATCCGGCCAGACTGACCCAGGCCCTCCAATGGGCTGCACATCCCGTCCCTCCTCCCACGATTGCCATTCTCACCGCTGACACCTCTGACCCTTCTTCCCTCCGCCACCTCTGCCGCCAAACGAAGCTCATACTCAACTGTGTCGGCCCATTTCGCCTGCACGGCGAGCCCGTCGTCGCCGCTTGTGCCGAGACTGGGTGTGTATATCTAAAGATTGAAACATCATGGTTTTTGATGCATCTTTTGTGTGATCGGAGAAGTTCATTTGTCTTTGTTTGATGTTGACACTGCTAGGTGTGATTATTTGGACATATGTGGAGAGCCTGAGTTTATGGAGAGAGTCGAGATGCAGTTTCATGAGAAGGCAGCAGAGACAGGTTCTTTGATGGTTTCTGCATGCGGGTTTGATTCTGTTCCTGCTGAATTGGGTTGGATGTTTAATTCCAGACAGTGGGTTGCTCCGTCTGCGCCAAACAAAATTGAGGCCTATTTGAGTTTGGAGTCTGATAGAAGGATTGTTGGTAACTTTGGGACATATGAATCGGCTGTCTTGGGGGTGGCTAATGTAGATAAGTTACAGGAACTGAGACGGTCAAGACCCAAGAAGCCAAGGCCAGTGGTAAGGGATTTTAATTCTATTCTTGTTATATCGGAGTTAAGATCGATTGCTATTTGGACTTGATGATGCTCTCATGCTTTTTGCTTGCACATGCATTTCATGACACATACCTCATTGTGATGCTTCTTCTCCTCTGAATCTAATGGTTCTTTCCTGTTGTAGGATCATAAGTTATTCATTCCTTAGTTGATCTTTGCTTTGAATTTACATGTCCATTTGTCCATATATGGATTAAGTTTTTCATGAGAGTGAAAATATAAATAATAAATTATATATTAAATTTGAATATTTATGCTAAAATACAAAAAATATGAATCAAATAAAATATCAGTCAAATGTCAAATGTTTTATTTTTTTGTAAATATTTTCCACTGTCATCTCTTATTTTTTACTTTGTTGATGTGAACCACCGCCTATCTATGAAATTTTAGTAAGAAAAATATTTAATAAATTAAAAATAAAATAAAAATAAAAATATCGAAAATAATTGAAGACACAAGTGTAGAACCCCAAGAGGATTGATTCCTCCTTTATTTTCGATGAAGTGTCTCATATCAACCGATATCTCAAATGTCCTGTTCCATACTGTCATTTTTAAGGGACCATTTTTTTCTCTTTCTTGATCTTGTTTGATGTCTCAAGATCAAATGCCTTACTATGATCAGAAACAAGATCATTTTAATTTTCTCAAATTTCAAAAGAATAGGATCTTGCAATTCTTCTCCAGGTTCGGGAGGTGGACTTCTCTAGCTTTAGAAGGAGGACATTCCAAGTTTTCATATTTGTTAGTGCCTTTCTTCTTCTTGTAGGAGAGTGGAAGTTGAAAGATTGTTGTAGGAAACGAAACAAGAGGAAGCATGGGAAAGACAACAATAGTAACAAACAAAGGACGATGTTGTAGAGAATCTTTTAAAGAAACGAAAACAAATCATTCTAGTCAAACTTATCTACATAGCTTTAGTTTACTGGTGAATGTTTTGGTTTATGTTTTTACGGTTGTTGTGTAATGAACAACAATCAGTCAATAACAAAATCTTTTTTCCTTTCTATCTCTTTGTTCTTGAATTCTGTAATTTGCCTCCCTATTCTCATGATTTCCATAGTTATTTTTCAATTTGATGGATTAACTATAACATTTAGTATTAGAGTGGTTGAACCTTGATTGTGGCATCAATAGCGGAAGGCACTAGCGGAGCAGAAATGCGAAGATTGGAGGAAAATGTTAGCAATTTGACTGAAGCACAAGCCTGAAATGAGAAACTGTTATTGAAAAAACAAAATTGATAGATATGAAAGGGAAGTGGAATTGAAATTGATGTTTAATCAATTTATGCAAAGATCTAAGAAAGAGTATTGCTTGACATCAAGGGGAAAGGGAAATGCTTGTAGTATGACTAAAATCCCTCTTGAAAGCGATAGATATATGGTACCTACTAGATTTAGCAAACTATAAAGAATGGTGGCCACACATTTGGAAGGGTGAGCTCAATAATGGTACCGATTATTTTTGAAAAATAGAAGCAAGCATGGGCAGGTGGATTGGGAGGAATTTGTAGCCACTCTCAATTAGAGTTTTGATGAAAATATATTTGAAAACCTCGTCAGATATTTGAAGGAATTGAATTAGGAAGGCATTATGCAAGATTATTGTGCATAGTTTTATTGTTATTCTAATAAACTATCACTACCTGAGAATTATTTGGCGGGACTTTTCTTAGAGTGTTTGAAACCCAAATTGGAATTAGCTGTTAAGCTACTTGACCCCCAAAATCTTCAATAACACAATTGCTTGCAAGGAAACAAGAGGCGGTGGTCATAATTAACACCAATTTGCATCATTTTAAAGGAAATATCAAATCACCTCATAACCTAGGCGACCTAGGAAGTGGAATGCCATCTAAAGGGGTAGTACAGGGACCAACTGCCACCAAATATAATCAAGCGGATGGAATCCTATCAATGCTTGGAAGTTAAGGAAAAATTACCTTAATGAATAACCTCGAGAACGGTTAGCAGCAAGGACTTCGACGAGATGCGAGCAAAAGGATTATGTTTATGATGTGACAATAGGTACATGTTGGAGGCATAAATGCATAAGAAAAAGAATTAAAAGTTTCACTTCCACATGATAAAAGGAGAAGAAGGATTAGCAGTTGAAGAGGAGCAACCAATGGTTGATTAGAATGTAAAGCAATAAATGCTGAACCTATCACTAGTCTACATAGGGTATGATCAAACCCAAGGAGGACATTTAGGCATACCAACAGCCATGAAAAGAGTGCAAAATGTATTCCATTGGAGAGGTTTGGCTAATAATGTCAAGAATTATGTTAAGCAATGTTTAATTCGTCAAAAGAACAAATATGGCATTGTTGCATATCCTACACTTTTGCAAACCTGAAGGTTGTTGAAGAGAAATTAGCGTGGACTTCATTGAAGGCTTACCTTTATCTAGAGGTAAATTAGTAATATTTGTGATTATAGATTGATTTAGCAGGTGTCTCATTTTATTGCTATTAAGAAAAATAGCAAGTGTCCATCAACCACATCTTCAAACTACATGGAATGCTTAGGGAAATTATGATTGATAGAGACTCATTATTCTTAAGTGCTTTTTGGCAAGAAACCTTCAAGCTACTAAGTAGTTAGCTTAAACTTCTCCTCTACATACCACTCCCAATCTTATGAACAAACCAAAGCTATTAAAAAGGTATTGAAAACCTATTTTTGATGTTTCTACAATGATTCTTAGAACAAGTGGTCTGATTGGATATCATTAGCCGAATGGTGGGATAACACCATCTATCACTCAACTATCAATTCAACACCTTCTGAAATTCTCTATGGTTATCGATTGCTAGTGTCATTGATTCCAAAATCTTAGCTATGGATCAAGCTATGAGAAACTGAAAAGTAGCACTCTTGATGGCTAAATTCCATCTCAAAATAGTCTAGCATCGAATGAAGTAGCAAGTAGATAAAAAGAGAGTAGACAGAAAGTCCAAAGTGGGAGAATGTGTGTTTTTGAAGCTACAGCTTCATAAATAACATTAACTTCAGAAGAGAAGCAACCATAAACTGTGGTCCCCATTATACTATGGATTGTGAAAATCATAGAGAAGGGAAAGGTGGCCTACAAGCTCCAATTGTGAGCTAAATTCTCAAGTCATCCAATGAGAAACTGAAAAGTAGCACTCTTGATGGCTAAATTCCATCTCAAAATAGTCTAGCATCTAATGAAGTAGCAAGTAGATAAAAAGAGAGTAGACAGAAAGTTTGAAGTGGGAGAAGTGTGCTTTTGAAGCTACAACTTCATAAATAACGTTAACTTCAGAAGAGGAGCAACCATAAACTGTCTCCATTATACTATGGATTGTGAAAATCATAGAGAAGGAAACAGTGGCCTACAAGCTCCAATTGAGAGCTAAATTCTCAAGTCATTCTACATTTCACGTTTCTCAACTCTAGAGGTATGTGTCTAAGCATATACCAATGTCATCTCCCCAACCACATTCACCACGGTATATCAAGCTCCAGAAACAATATTGGACAAAAGGGTGGTCAAGCACAACAACAAATTAGTAACAAATCTTATAGTCCAATAGACATACAACTCAATAGAGAATGCAAGTTGGGAATTCCTTTTTTTTGTTGCAAAAATGATTTTTTGAAGCCAACCACATGAACAAGGTTCTTGAAGGAAGGGGCAATGTTGCAAGAAATTGAATAAGACAATAAGTTTGGAAGAAGGTTTTCTGTCAATGATTGGAAGTACAAACTTAAGCACTTCTTTGCATTTTGTACCAACTTCTGCCTTAACTCAAAAAACTTACCTCCAAAATTCGTTTGCCTTTGAGAGGCACCTGTTTTCCTTTCTCTACCTGGGAACACATGAACTAGAGAAGAATTTTATTATGGATACAACTTTGGGTTTACCTGAGAAAACCAAGAAATGAAAAAAAGTGATGAGCACATAGACTATAAATGTTTCATTGTATGTAAAAGAGAGGTAGGAGATGTAAATCGACTCATAATATTTGTATTTCTGATGACAATAAACTAATCAGGTTTTAGAGCTAACCATTAGAACTCTTCTATGGAAAAATGGATTATCAACAACAATTTATGAGTAGAAGACTATCATCCAGAGACAAGATGCTAAAGTTTTGGTGTCAACATTGGTACTTGAATTTTTTTCCCCTATTCTCCTTGAGATTGGATTTGAAATTGAAATCTTAACACTTGCAAAGTGAAATGGTATAGACTAGGTACTTTAGAAGATAAAAGCAGAATAAAAATCTATTAAGCTCTCTATAAGCAAGAATCTCACTTAAAGAAGGAATAATAGCCAATAGGAGAATCTCATATCCCTGCATCTTGTAATGCATAATATTAATAGCCTCTAGCTAATAGAACAGAGAAATAGAAGCATATCTGAAAATAAGATTCTGAACTAACTAGTAAACTTAATTGACTCCTACATCCTAGGACACTTAGAACAGACATAAAACAATTAAATAATTAATTAAAACTGATTTACTGATTCACTCTTGCTTGGAACGTGGCTTTCTCCTGAAATACGTAATTAGGGGTTTATCACGTCTACCCCTTTTGAAAGTCACCTTGTCCTCAAGGTGGAAATCTGGAAATTGAGCAGCGAAGAGGTCATAGTCTTCCCAAGTAACATCTTCAAGAGGTCGACTTCTCCAAGCTACTAATAACTCCAAATCATGTATAGAAGTCTGGCGATGGTCAAGCACACTTTCTGGTTGCAATTGCAGCTCCCATTCAACCGAAATGGGTAGTGGAGCTGGTGATGATGGTGGTAGAACACCATGAGTAGGGCGAAGCAAGGAGACGTGGAAAATTGGATGATGCTTCGCCCTGGAAAATTGGATGAATCCGTGCATCTGGTGGAAGTTCCAGTTCATAAGCTACTAAACCTAGCTTTCTCAGAACCTTGTAGGGTTCAAAAAACCTAGGAGATAGCTTCTCATAATGCTGCTTGGATAGAGATTTTTGTCTAAAGGGCTGAATGCGTAGCAAGACATAATCTCCAACATTAAAAGAAAGATCCCTACGCTTCTTGTCTTGCTGATATTTCATACGTGCTTCAGCCTTAACAAGATTATGTTTTAGCAATTTCAGCATTGCATCTCTCATCAATAACTAGTCTTCTAATTCTGCATTAGCAGTCTCACCCTTCACAAATGGATGTAAAGGTGGTGGGTCCTTGCCATAAACCACCTTGAAAGGTGTAGTGCCCGTAGAAACATGAAAACCAGTGTTGTATGAATATTCAGCCCAACATAAGTAGGAACTCCATTTTTTGGATTGTTCATTAGCAAAACAACGTAAATAGGCCTCTAAGCATCGGTTGACAACTTTTGTTTGGCCATCGGTTTGAGGATGGTAGGAAGTACTCATTTGCAAACAAGTTTGACTGAGACGGAACAACTCTTGCCAAAAAGAACTTAGGAAAATTGGATCTCGGTCATAAACTATTTAACGAGGCATGCCATGGAGGCGAACAACTTCCTTGTAGAAGATTCTAGCCACTGTTTTAGCTGTATATGGATGAGAAAGTGACAAAAAATGGCTGTATTTACTCAAGCGATCAACTACTACAAATTTAGTGTCAACACCTTGAGATTTAGGCAGCTTAATTACAAAATCCATGGAAATATCTTCCCAAATTCTTTCTGGAATGGGGTAGTGGCTGTAAAAGACCAGTAGGTGCAGGAGCTTTGTATTTGTTACACTGACAAGTCAAGCATTGTTGAACATGAAGCCTGACATCCTTCTTCATGTGAGGCCAATAAAATTAATCTGAAAGCCTCTTTGAAGCCTTCAAATAACCTCTATGTCCACCAATGGGGGTTTCGTGTGCTTCAACCGAAAGAGTTGCATGTAAGTTGGAATTAGAAGGGATTACCAACTTGCCTTTGTAAAAGAGCTTATTGGCTGACCACTGAAAATTGGAGTGTGAGGATGAATCTTTCTGTAGGTTAGAGATGAGATTCTTGGTGTGATTATCCTAGAGATATGCTTCCTACAAATCAGAACAATCTAGAAGTACAGGCATGATTAAATTGAAGAAATCAACTTGTTCTGGTTTCCGCGAGAGTGCATCAGCTGCTGCATTATCCTTCCCTGCTTTATATAATATAGTGAAATCAAAGGGTAGCAACTTCAAAATTAGACGCTGCTGAGAATTTGTAGAAATCCGTTGCTCAAGCAAGTGTTTAAGATTGCTGTGATTAGTCTTGACGTAAAAATGGTGGCAAATTAAGTAATGTTTCCACTTTTGGACAGCAAGCACAAGAGCCAATAATTCACGATCATAAGGTGATTTATAGCGATTAGAGTAAGAGAGTCCCTTATTGAAATACGCTATGGGGTGCTCCTATTGCATGAGAACAACTCCAATCCTTTCCATAGAAGCATCACATTCAATAGTGAAAGACTGGTGAAAATTTGGTAACTTCAAGACTGGCACTATTGTCAATGCATCCTTGAGCTTCTAAAATGCAATTTCAACCCGTTCATTCCAGCAAAATGCATCCTTCTTGGTGAGATCAGTAAGTGGCTTTGCAATGACTCCGAAATTCTGCTCAAACCGTCTATAATAACCTATGAGTCCAAGAAAACCACGAAGTTCTTTGATATTAGTTGGAGAAGGCCACTACTGTACAACCTCGATTTTCTCTGAGTCAACACCAACACCTCCTTGTGAAACAATGTGTCCCAAAAAATTCACTTGTTGCTGGGAAAAAGTGCACTTTTTAGCATGAGCATAAAATGCATGTTAGTGTAAAGAATTAAAGATCACTTCCAAGTGAAACTTATGAAGATGAAGAGAGGGGCTATAAATTAAAATATCATCGAAAAAAACCAAGACAAAACACCTCAAATGGGGACAGAAGAGATCATTCATTACTGCTTGGAATGTGGAATGAGCATTTGTGAGGCCAAATGGCATCACAATAAATTCATAATGGCCTGAGTGTGTTTGGAATGCCGTTTTATGAATATCTTCAGGTTGAACTTGAATTTGATCATAATCCCGAGTGAAGATCGATCCTTGAGAAGTAGGCAGCATCGTGGAGTTCGTCGAGCAACTCATCCACATTGGGTATAGGATATTTATTAGAAATATTGATGTGATTGAGTTCCCGATAGTCAATACACATCCTCCATGAGCAATCCTTCTTCTTGACTAGTAGCACAAGACTCGCAAACGGCCTAGAGCTAGGTCGAATGAATCCTTTAGATAACAAGTCAGGAACTTGCCTCTCAATTTCATCCTTCTAAAAACAAGGATATCTATATGGCCGTATGTTTGGAGGTTGAGCATTAGGATGAAGATTGATGGCATAAGTATGACTGCGAAGAGGTGGCAGAGAGGTAGGTTCAGCGAATACATATGAGAAATCTTGGAGTAGCCCATCAATATCAGTGAGTTTCTAACTCAAACTCCCTAAATATTCAATTTGCTTGGTCATGACTCTCAGTTCTATATTAGAAGTTGAACTCTGAGGTACCCCTTACAATTTGTATCTTCGGCCATCAACCTAGAAAATCATGAACATTTGCTGCCAATTTGCTTGCACAGTGTTTAAGGAAGCTAGCCATTCAATTCCTAAAACCATGTCAACACCGGCAAGAATGAATGGAATGAAATGACTCACAATCTTTAAGTCTTGAACTTGAATTTGAAGCCGTCTACACACCTGATTGCAGCGAATCAAGGACTTATCACCAATCTAGACCCCAAATGAAGTGATAGATTGAGTGGCCAACTTCAATTCTAAAACAAGTGTTTGAGCCACAAAATTGTGGGTAGAACTCTACAAGAATAATTACTTTCCTTTGATTCAGTACCCCTTGTAGCTTCATAGTAGAACCCGAGTTATTGCCCAGGATAGCATGGAAGGAGATTTTAGCCTGCATCTTAGATTCGAAATCAGCTACTGGTTCTCCTTCTTCAGTGATTTCCATAATTTTTAAAGTACCTGGCTTGCAACGGTGATCTGGCTGAAATTTCTCATCGCCTTGTAAATCATTCTTGGCTTCTAGATCCATATGTCTGCCTTGAGTTCCTCCTTCAAGCCATTGAGGAAAACACCTAAGAGACAGTGCTCTGGACAATTCTTCACTCGTGCAGATTGCTTAGCAAATTCCTGTCGATACTCTTGCACCGTTCCCGTCTGTTTGATGCCACAGAGATTCTCATCCGGGTTTGAAACTCTGTTGGACCATAATGCTCTTGAAACGTCTTTGTGAGTTCCTCCCAGTAAAGCAAAGTCTGTTTGATGTTGGTCCATGCAAAGAGATCAAGAGTGTCACCTTCAAGGTACATGGCTGCAATATCTACCTTCATCTCATTAGGGGTGTGATAATATTGAAAGTATTTTTCAGCCTTCAGAATCCATCCTCTCGGATCCCCACCTTCAAACTTGGGAAACCCAATCTTGGTTGATGGACGCTTGGACAGATTTTTCAGCCACCATGGCGTGTCATAATCGTTCTCATCATCAGAGCTCTGCATATGTACTGTACCCCTTTCTCGGTTACCGTGACTGCCTTCAACATGAGGAGTCTTGCTGGAGGATATCTTCAGAGCAATCATCTCTGAGTTGAGATTACTCAACTGAGCAGCCATGTCAGAGAGTTGCAGCAGAAGAGCTTCAGACAGGTCAGTGGTAGGATTCTGTGGGTTTTGTGGTTGCTGTAGATTCTGGGTGTTTTGTGGGTTTGGTTGATCAGAAGAAGATGAGTGTGTGCTCACCATCTTCGAACCAGCTCTTATACCAAATTGGTAGAGACTAGGTACTTTAGAAGATAAAAGCAGAATAAAAATCTATTAAGCTCTCTACAAGCAAGAATCTCACTTAAAGAAGGAATAATAGCCAATAGGAGAATCTCCACAAATGAAATATGTGAATGAGTTGAATTATCATTGATATCCCTGCATCCTGTAATGCATAATATTTATAGACAAATGAAATAACTAATTGCCTTAAATGATTGACCCTCTAGCTAATAGAACAGAGAAGTAGAAGCATATATGAAAATAAGATTCTCAACTAACCAGTAAACTTAACAGACTCCTAAATCCTAGGACACTTAGAATAGACATAAAACAATTAAATAATTAATTAAAACTGATATGCTGATTCACTCTTGCTTAGCTCGTGGCTTTCTCCATAAATACGTAATCAGGGGTTTATCATGAAGACCCATATAATATTCTTGAAAAATGTTACCTAGATCAACATACAAATAGAATTAGAGAAGCGGGAGGATTAGAATGGTTTTAGATGGATTTGTTGGAAAGCCCACAATTGGAACCTTTTGGGTGTTGTTTGGCTTCAAATGGGAGGGTTAGAATGCATTAGAAAGCTTCATTCTTGTTTGGGGATTTTAGTTTTCCAAAGTTCTCAACAATGATGAGTGGTAATTTGAGGTGTTTTTTAAAATTATTTGTATGTTTAGCTGAAACATAAATATTTATTAATATGAAATTCTACGTTTTGTGGCTCTCCACATTAAGCCAGACAAATGGCCGCTGACCTCTGAGTATTTACAACAAATTAAAACATTTGTTATTTGATTGATATTTTTGAACTTCTTGTTAGTATTATAAAGTTGAATAAAGTTTTGAATTTAAAATATAATTCATTCAAATATAATCATCGTCAGGAGTACGATTATGATCAATCAAACTTTCGACCGAAGTAATTCAATAAAACATATAATGACTGATGATAAGTTGATATATTTTCTTCATTACAAGAATTTGGGGTCATAAATAAGAAATTTTGGATAAAACTACTTTGCTTGTATATATTCTAAAAGAATGGAGGTTCTGTTTAAGAGTCCCTAATCCTATAAATGCCATTTGAATTTAGAAGAAAGGTGTTTGCGCCTTAAAAAAATCTCTCTGACTGATTGGAGAGTGCAAGCTGCAGCAGCTATATAGTTGTGGCCGATGTTGATTATATTCACATCTTATTTGGCCAGAGTAGTTGTGGTCCTATCATGTGATGATTGTTGAATAGGGGAGCTCCTGGGTGCTATTAAATTTGATTTATGGTGGTTTTGATGGCAATAGTAGTAGGAGGCTTGTGTTGTGTTTTCTTGACTTCAATTACAAAGCATTAATGAATATGTAGATCCTTCCGATCATTCTCATGAAGCATGAATTATTGAAGTGGAAGAGTGGCATGACATTGTGTAAATTTAGCTGTAGATCTTCTTTCTACGAAAAGGAACAATTGTGGAAGGTGTTTCAATTAAATTGGATTCCTGTTACTGTTTTGTTTGGCAAAAACCAAGATCGAAAGCTTCACAACTCTAGCAATAATGTCAGCCTTTTATGCTAACGGGTGCTACTTTTAAGTCGGAATATTATAAGGTTTTACAACAAAGATATAACGCCAAACGGTCAACTAGGAGCTGTTTCTGGTGTTCCAACTTTAGATGCAAAAGTCACGTCCTAGTTCTTCGCAATCAGGACAAGCTGGTGATGGCAATTGTCTTGATTTTTTTACCATGAAGCTAGCAGACTTTTAATATGTTGGTAGGAGACTATACGCACTTCCTATGTTTATTTACTGAATGTTTTCTTCAATTCTATATCTAATTGTAGTGTTGATGATGTTTGATAGAATGGTTTGTGTTTAAAGGATAGTCAACTATCATCTACATCAATATGTTATATCCAGTAATTTCTGCTTTAACCTTGACACTTTGACCACTAGCCGAACTCACTGATGTTAAGTGTGCTTGCAACTTTTCAGATTCCTGGCCCCTACCCTCCCAGAGGTCCTATGATAGACCACCAGAAGGAAATTGGCCTCTGGGCAGTAAAGCTACCTTCAGCAGATTCTATTGTAGTTCGAAGAACCCTGACAACTTTGACAGAAAACCCAACCGGTCTTCCTGGCATTAATGAGAGTGTTGAACATATTAAGAGTAGGGAGGCTTTCTGGTCAGTGGTTAAGCCTGTCCATTTTGGGGTGAAAATAGGCTCTAAAACTCTTGTGGGTGTTTTTCGATTCATTGCAGTTGGCATGTTCATTGGGCTCTTGGGCAGAAATTCTATTGGTAGGTGGTTTCTCTTAAAATTTCCTTCAGTTTTCAGCTTGGGGTGGTTTCGGAAGGAAGGTCCATCTGAGGATGAGGTGAGAAGTGCTTCGTTTAAGATGTGGTTTGTTGGTCGAGGTTTCAGTGATGTAAACCATGTTTCACAGCAAAGCAAACCTGATCTTGAAATTGTGACAAGAGTGATGGGACCTGAAATTGGTTATTTGACAACTCCAATCATCTTGCTTCAGTGTGCCCTGATTCTTCTGAGCCAACGTGATAATCTACCAAAAGGTGGAGTTTTTCCCCCTGGGATTGTTTTTGGCTCAACTGATCTCCAAGAACGTCTGCAACGGAATGGTATAACTTTCGATTGCATCTCAAAGAGAAGTGTCTCTGTTTAAAATAGAACAACATTCATAGAAATCAAGACACACACCGTGCATGTATTTTACCTGCAACCACTGTTATGTAATAATTTTAGGAGTTTCCTTTAGAACTGTCTGCCAATGGCTAATATATTAATGGAGTCCTTATGAAGTGATTACGATGCTGATGAGATTTTGGCTTGATTTGATATATGCACGCTTGAATTGATTTTCTCGTTTTACCAAACTAATGCTAACCTTCTCCCTATACTTATGAATCTGCCACTTCCCTTCACTGACATTTTCAGTTTTGAGCACCACAGCTGGTACAAAATGAAACTGTAAACAAACAAGAAATATGTGATAAAGGAACTGTGGAATACTTCAAACATTCTACATGTCAAGTATGAAAACAATCATACTTGAGGTGATATAAAGACAACAAAATGGGCAATAAATGAGGATTTGATGTTGAATACTTCAAGCCTTCAACATGTCACAGAGCTCTGTCAAACCCCCGGTACTGTTTCCACATACTCCCACGCCTTTCCTAGCTTCATCTCTGATGCGCATACCCTGGAGTTTGAATGCTTCATTCTCCATTACGTATCTGATCTTTTCTGCAATTATGGCTCCAGTAACTAGAGTTTCTCCACCCCAACCCCAGGTCATCTCCCATGTCCCCATTCCAATTCTTTCCACGATATCTGCATTGATCTTCTGATCTCCATGTTGTGGCCATGCTAAGATGGGCACACCACACCACAAAGCCTCAATTACTGAATTCCACCCGCAGTGACTCACAAATGCACCAACTGCAGGGCTACTTAATATATCCACTTGGTTTGACCACTTGAGCACCTGTCCCTTCTCCCTCACTTTATGCATCAACTCATCACCTAGTACCTGATGTAGGTCATCATCATTCTCTACGTCAACTCTTTTCTCCTTTACCACCCATATAAACCTGCTACCACTTCTTACCAATCCATCGCCCAATTCCCTGATTTGCTCTCTTGACATGCCCGTCCTACTGCCAAAGCTCACATAGACCACTGACCTAGCCGGTTGACCTTCAAGCCATGCTGATGGCACGCATCTCCCAAGATCGCACGGTGGAAGTGGTCCAACGGTAAGGACTGATGGTAGCCCTTCTATGACTTTTCCTTCATTAAGCTTTCTGAGTGTTTCTTGCTCGAATCCTTCAGATGTGTTGACAAGAATTCCCCTTGAGTCTGTCATCTTTCTACCATTATCAAAGAAATAGATTTTCAAGAGGTTATTTTTATCTTGTAGAAGTGGTGGGGGAATCCATGATTTGGGTATTGGCTCTAGACCTGGAATCTTTATGGCATCCAACCCCTCCAAATCAGACGTATGTTTTGAACCAAATATGGTGTGGTAGGATAGGAAAAGTGTCAACATTTTAGCAGATGATGTGAAGAAAATATAGTTAGGAAGGTTAAGTACTTGAGTGATGGGAATAACTGCAGCAGCCAAGCTCATGTCTGTGATGAGAGCAGAAGCAGGTGGGGAGAGTGAGGACAGTAGAGGCAACAGAAGGGAAGATGATTGCCGAATGACTTGAATATGGTAATAGAAAGGGTCATCTGCATTACCAGACTGCTTGTGATCAAGCGAAAGGAGATGAAGCTGCACTTGGGCGATTTGAGGGAAGGATGTGAGGAAGTGAGACAAAGTTTGTGACTCAGCCAGTGAAACCGTTGGACGTGGGGTGATAATGGTGACTTGCACATGGTGGGTTGTCAGTGAAGCAGCTAAACGAAGGAAGGGTGTGAGGTGACCCATACCAGCACTTGGGAGGAGAGCTACGTGAGTAAGTTTTTGCTCATTAGCCCCCAACATGTTTTTCAACGTAAACAGGTATTGGTGCAAGGCGTTGATTAGATCTTACTCGGTGGCAACTTCAATCTTATACATCCGACAAGTGTGTGAGTCAAATATGACAGCCAAGACTACGTTGCTATGATTGAAATGAGTGTATATCTGCGTCTGCACGTACATTTTAAAAGTTTAAACAAGCGTGGACGGCAAGAAAGTTTGTACACAATCATTTTCTTAACCAATCCATCAAACCCCATGCCCCAAGTCCTCTCCAGTATTCCTAGTCCTGTCCTGCTTTTTGGGACAATCATTGCATTTATCATATGATCACCCATCCCTTGAGAAGGCAATTTCGGTATATGTTATCTACTTCCACCCTTGCTATTAGTATATGCAAAAACTGAGTCTGAGAAGTGAATTAGGTTATGTACATCAAAGCTTCAAAAGCATTAAACTTGCAATTTGATATGATTATGAAGGGAACCCAAACCCCTGCTCATCGTAGCTAAATACAATCTTATATTAGATATGGCTCTTCCAGTCGTAAAAGCCTTAATTTAACAAAAGATACATGTCAGGTTCAGAGATTCACCAGATAGGGCAACACTGTTCATGTTAGAAAATTATGAATAATTAGGTATCTTTTTTTTATGATTTTTTAAAGATCACTTTAATTTTATAAAATAATCAATAATTTAATTATAATAAAACATAAATGTTAATTAATTGTATCAGCTATTGACTAATTCTATATATATAAGTCTTGTTTGGTTAATAACTGATCAATTAGTTTTTGGCGGATTGAGAAATATTTAACTGCTTGATGATATCAAACTGTTGATAGTTATATTTGGTAATCAGTTGAGTAGGGTGATGGATTAAACTCAATTTGTTATTTTTGAAAATGCTCTTATAAGGAATGTTTTGCTCTAACTTCTGATAAATTAAGAGACAAAAAGATGACTGTGCTCAAAAGTTATTACAATTTTAAGTTATAAGATTAGAAAATGTATGTATACGTAAAAATATAGATTTTGTGAAACGAAAATGTATGAATGAACGCTTATAGAAGAGTTTATAACAAAACTTAAATAAGAACCTAATACGTAGAATGGATCTTAATATTTCAAAATGGAAAAAATATTTATAACGGGTCTTAGAGATTAAAATAGATTTGAGATTTTTATTTATAAAAGAAACAATTAGGATTTAGTGAATAGAGTTTTGGATGACTAATTGACTTGAGCTTAATAAATTGGAATCGAGGATTAAATTGATTTCACTTAAACAAATTGAATCTTTCATTTCATTATTTACCTTTATTCATTAAAACCATTCACTTGAGAAAGAAAAAATTTCCTAATATCATACAATTTCAAGAAAACGTAATTTTAATTAATTAGAACACAAGACAAAATGATTAACTAGATAATTATGAATAAGATTCAAGAATAATATAAGATATGGATTTATCTAAAACAAGTTTTTTTTTATTATGTAAGTATTATTGGACCTCTCTAAACTTTGTCTTAACGGAACTTCAATTAGGTGTTTGCGGTGATAAAAGAGAAAGTTATCATATTGATTACATAGACGTGTTTTTTGTTATAAGAACAGTCTGAACTTGGTTCACAGGAGTGGGTGTCCTTTCTGTGATGTGTGGTGACTGGTGATATTTTTGAACATTTGAATGCATCAGATGAACTCAAAACTTCTTTAATCAATAATCAAATTTCTATGTCAAGCTTGGAAAATAGCAACTACTTCTAAAGAGCTCCTCAGTGATTATAATCCAGATTCACCTAAGACTTAATCGAAAGAAGGAAGAAGCATATTCGCTCAACTTGACTGCCTCTATTTGAAGGCATAACAGAATACCACCCCCTTCATAGGCTCTTTCAATCACGTTAACAGCAAGTGTTTTACAGGTCTTCCCAACTTTCGTTTCACTTGTTTCAATAAGCATGACATCACCAGCATAGTTGTTGCCTTCAACATAGGAATAAACAGCTTTTATGTGTCCCTTTGACGCATTTAGATTGTTTTGGCAGGAGGCGGATTCTTTGCCACCTGCAGGCCAACGAAATCCAAGCATGATGGTGCCATGCTCTAGTCAGGAAAGCAGGCTGAAGAAACGTATACAGAAGATCATCCGGTGATTGAGTTATTTTGTTGCTTAATTCTCTTCGTGATAAGGATGTTAAATTGTATTCAAGTTGAAACTTATGCAAATGATTCCACAATTATTTGTGGAATACTTCAAACATTCTACATTTCATGTATGACAACAATCATACTTGGAGGGGATATGAAGACGAACAAAATAGGCGATAAATGAGGTGTTGATGCCGATTACTTCAAGCCTTCAACATGTCACAGAGCTCTATCAAGCCCCTGTTCCAATCTCCACTTACTCCCTCTCCTTTCCTAGCTTCATCTCTGATGCGCATGCCCTGAAGTTTGAATGCTTCATTCTCCATTACGTATCTGATCCTCTCTGCAATTTTAGCTCCATTAACTAGAATCTCTCCACCCCAACCCCAACTCTTCTCCCAAGTCCCTATTCCAATTCTTTCCACGATTTCTGCATTGATCTTCTGATCTCCATGTTGTGGCCATGCTAAGATGGGCACACCATACCACAAAGCCTCAATTACTGAATTCCACCCGCAGTGACTCACAAATGCCCCAACTGCAGGGCTACTTAATATATCCACTTGGTTTGACCACCTGAGCACCTGTCCCTTCATCCTCACTCTATCCATCAACTCATCACCTAGTACCTGATCTAGGTCATCATCTTCTTCCACATCAACTCTTTTCTCCTTTACCACCCATATAAACCTGCTACCACTTCTTACCAATCCATCGCCCACTTCCCTGATTTGCTCTCTTGACATACCCGTCCTACTGCCAAAGCTCACATAGACGACTGATCTAGCCGGTTGACCTTCAAGCCATGCTAATGGCACGCATCTCCCTAGATTACAAGGTGGAAGTGGTCCAACGGCAAGGACTGATGGTAGCCCTTCTATAACTTCTCCTTCTTTAAGCTTTCTGAGTGTTTCTTGCTCGAATCCTTCAGAAGTGTTGACAAGAATTCCACTTGAGTCTCTCATCTTCTTACCATCCTCAAAGAAAGAGATTTTGAAGAGGTTATCTTTATCTTGTAGAAGTGGTGGAGGAATCCATGATTTGGGTATTGGTTCTAGACCTGGAATCTTGATGACATCTGACCTCCCCAAATCAGAAGTATGTCTTGAACCAAATATGGTGTGGTAGGATAGGAAAAGTGCCAACATTTTAGCAGATGATGTGAAGAAAACATAGTTAGGAAGATTAAGAACTTGGGTGATGGGAATAACTGCAGCAACCAAACTCATGTCTGTGACAAGAGCAGAAGCAGGTGGGGACAGTGAGGACAGTAGAGGCAAAAGAAGGGAAGACGATTGCCGAATGACTTGAATATGGTGAAAGAAAGGGTCGTCCGCATTACTAGAATGCTTGTGATCCGGAAGGAGATTAAGATGCTTTTGGGTGATCTGAGGGAAGGACGTGAAGAAGTGAGACAAAGTTTGTGACTCAGCCAAGGAAACTGTTGGGTGTGGGGTGATAACGGTGACTTGGACTCCATGGGTTGTCAGTGAAGCAGCTAAACGAAGGAAAGGTGCGAGGTGACCCACACCAGCACTGGGCAGGAGAACTACATGAACACCCTACATTTTTCTCAAGTAAACTGGTTTACTTGGTGGCAATGCTGACTACTCCTTCAAAATCTTATAAGATCCCATAAGTACAGCAACCATTCATTAGGGGAGTAGGAGTAGCTACCAGTCTTCCCGGAATCTTGTTTGGTGTAAAGGGGTGAGGGTGCTTATAATTATTTGATCGCTATCAATGAAATTGTGTATATCTGATTAGGAAGTTATAATCTGGTCAACTTTAGTCTTATTAAAATGTTCAAAATACAAACAGGAGAGGGCCAAAGGGAACCTACAGCTAGCTACTGGTTTTGCAGAAGCATACAACACACTTCAGCTGCAACTAAACTAGTTTCCATCACTGACGATTACTAATGAAGCCCCCAAATTGCTCTCTACTGCCAGTTCATCCAAATCTTTCTTTTTGTCCTTTCCGAAAAGGACTATCATTAACACGTCTTCCAAGTCTCGTTTCTCATCTTCCTCAACCTTTGTCCCACTATTCCATAAAACCTTTGGTGCATGGAGATTGCTGTTGTGCTTCCGAAGCTCAGACAAACAAAAGACTTCGAAAAAACATGAGAAATGAACACTGAACAACGCATCATAAAGACTTTCAGCTAATTATGGATTATATACCTGTCCACGCCAATACCCTGTAAACAATCTTATATATTTTGAACTCGATGAAAACTATTCCAGGGTCACCGAAGCCATAAATAAAAGAGAATTGGTTCATTAAAGTGGGTATAGAAATGACAGAACACAACCCCTTCTTTTTCCCCCGAAAAAAGAATATCAGTGACATGGTAACATACAGAAACATCCAGAAATCTTTTACCCCATCGTCCAATGCTTGTATGCATATGCATCTTCGTGATATACTCTCCCTCCCCCATAAGCGGAAAGAAAAAGGGAACGGAATAAGATGTATGTTAAATCTTACCAGTCAAGAAGAATGAATTATTGCAAGGTTTTGTCGTGAACACATTTTACAGCATTTACACTAAATGTGAATACACGAGATCATATGATCCACTTGCCATCAATATGAAAACCTTCACGTTGCTTTATGAGAAAATATAACCTTAGTACACTATGTCACAAATTAATCTCCTGGCGTGAATATTGGCAAGAACTGAGTTAAACTTCAGCATGGGTCAGGGCTGTACCCCTTTGGCTAAGTTGATTTTAGAGCAGAATCCTAATCAATAAGCATTTCGCCTGTGGTGGTTTGTAAGGCAGCTTTTGTGCTTTACATGCTGAAGTCTTCCCCATGCCTCTTTAATTCTTGGGACCTCACGAACTCCTCTATTCTTGCCTTCAACTCAACATTAGGAATCAGCATATCAGCAGTAAGCTGGGAGCGGTTAAATGGGTCAGTCTGCAAGTCACAGCCAATGAGTTAGAGACAGCTCACTGTATTTAATCTTTGCGCCCTTTTGGAAATAAATTTAAAGAAAACTTGAAAATTGGAGATTGGAGATTTACTCCGTCACTAAGGAGATGCCTTTGAATAACAGGCCTGTCCACTGTGATTCTCGAGGAAGGTAACATCACAGGATCCTTCATTAAGGTGTACTGCAAAAAGCGAAAGAGTGTTAAATAACCACGTTTCTATTGCCCACTTGTGTTGTATATGTCAATTCCTTATGTTTCAAATGGTAGTAGCATCATCATCATTGCCCCAGCTAGAGCTAATGACATGGTTAAACTAACAATTACAATCTTGATCTATTATGACATAGAAATACACAAAAGAAAAGCCAAGGGCCATACCTGGATCGGGTCAAGGAATTCATCTGGGATATCACCCAGGGTGGCTTCAGTGTCCATTGCCTCAGAAGCTGCAATTTTAGCTTTTGCACCAAGCTCAATGAATTCCTGTATAATCCTTCCATCTTCACCAATTTTTCGAAGGACATCAGCTGCAGCAGTAAATAACTGGACCCAGAAGATAGTGTCAGATTATCTATAACCGGCTAACAGAGTTGAGAACAAATTAGAATGACAGCATTCCATCTTTCTGGAACTTTCTTACAGCAGCCTACCTGCTCATTATATGATCGGCTGTCCCTTGAGATGGCCGCTGGAAATATCTTTTCTACATCACCCCTAGCTAGATGAACGTATATTCGTACAATCTTCAATGGATTAAATAGAAGTGAATTAGGAGATGTACAGCAATACTTCAAGAGCATTTAACTCACAATTTTACATGATTTTAAAGGAAAACACCCCACTGGCTCATTGTATCTAAAAGCAATTCATATTATGTAAGACTCATCTAGTTGCAAAAGTCTAAATTTAGGTATGAGATAAATGAGAGGCTTATAGATTCACGCAGTAGTACAGCACTGTTCAGTCATTTTGGTGACTTATCTGAAGATCATACAAGTGATCTTCCAATCTCTGTACTTTGCCAATTCCTCCCCAAATCCCTCTCCTAGCCCCTCCCTACAGCTTATTTTCCCCCTGTTTGTATACACTAAGAGATAAAAGATAAAAAGCAACTAACACCGATAGAGATCCAAGCTAACCTGCTTAAGCAGATGTTTTGGCCGGAATTCATACTTCTCAGGGTCTTTCAAAGTCAAAGATTTTCTTTGTGGACCAACAAGTTGCAAAAGAAAGTAATTGAGCATGCTGGCAACTCTTTCAACCTGTCCAAAGTGGAAGATGCAAAGCTCCTAACTAAGTACAAAACAAATTAAAGGGAGCCTGCAACTAAGGAGAAACATCACTGAAGGAGCAGTGAAGGAACATTTCATTACCATCTCAGGAAGTAGGAAAGGTACAGTTATCTGCTCTGATGTGAATGCCAGCATACTCACATCCTCATTTGCCAACTTCATATCAATTCGGATGATCTGAAAGTAATCCAGATTATTTATTTGATCAAATATTTTGACTTCAAAGGTAGATAAATGCCATTATTGAGTATAGAAACTGACATTCTCCTGGGAATGGAAAAGGCGAGTTCTCTCCTGTCTCTCTTGAGCTGGCCTGCGTTCCCATTCTGCAGTATTTGACATCTCTGCTTCCAACTCTTTGAGTTCAAGAATTTTGTTCAGACTCTCATCTAGCAGATATATACTATCGTTGATCAAGAAGTTTAAGAAATTCAAATAAACACCCTTTTCTTCTTCTCTGGCAATCTGAAACAGCATAAAACAGTGGGTTTAAAAGATATGCCTAATCAACTGAATAAATGAGCAAATATTTCTAATCATTGTTGCTCTACCTGTCTCCAAGCATTACGATGACTAGGAACCTGCCATAGATATTCAAGAAGCTCTGCGATATTATGCCGAATGTTGAACTTGTCATAGAACTGCACAAGATATAAAAACAAACAAACATGTTAACCAGTTATGAAATCATATGAAACATGGAAAGATGTTGAAATTTTTGTTCCTTCAATTGCATATTGTGGAAGGTTTCTATCCTGGATTGATATAGATAAATTTATATCCCATCAAATTGAAAAAAGAAGTTATCATTCTCATTGTTTACAACCTAAGACATTTCAAGTCTGTTCGCTAGAATCACATAAAGGATATACATGTTCTATTTGCAAGTAGAGTGAAAACAGAAAAGGTACGTCAAACAGACAAGACAATGACAGAAAATATAAATAGTGAACAGATTCTTGAGGCATGGTTTATGGGGTTAAATTAACAACAGGAGTAGCTGACGTGCTGAATATGATCTAGAGATGGGCATCGGATGACATCTCCTGTTTAAGTAACTAAGGCGATATCAGATGACACTATGCATGTACTAAATATCAAGGGCATTAAATGCCTAATAATATCTATTGTTGAGGTGCAAATGGACCAACTCAAAGAATCAATGAGTCTAGAACACAAATCATATGTTGAACCAATTAACTAAATGAAGGAACCAAATGTTTCTTTAGTTGCTTATTAACTATTCATGACCACAAAAACACAAGAGAATAAGAGGACATGACATAAATAGACACATATCAAACATATGCAATAAGGCAGGACCAGGAAAACCAGCTAGAGAACCGGTGGTTACCAATTGATTGAAGATCCGGGACCAATTTACTAACAGTAATTAGTTCACACTTGTAAAATGATAAAGCAACTTATTTTGCCAGCATAACAATTATTCCGAACTAAACTAAGAACAATCACCTGCGTGTGAGAGCCAGTGAACTCAATGTCCACATAAAGCTTTAAGAGGTTCTTTACAAGAAACTCCAGAGACAACTGATGGCCTTCAAATAAAGTGGCTGTCGCAGATGAACCACTGCAAATGTAAACCAAGCACTGTCAGTACCTAGATTTTTGCAAACTCAGCAACATTAACAATAATAAACATCAAATAGGAGTTACCAAATTACCTTCTACGAGGCATCCAGCAATTCAACACTTCAACCATTTTCGCTCTTAAATACGGGTTTCTGATATATGTTGGGCTTGCCATGAACATGATAATGAAGTTCATAAAATCATCCTGTCAAACAACAATAAGATGAAAATCAAAATCAAAATCCAGAGAAGCAAAATAAACAAGTTTATTGAGGATGCTATTCGCATTATTTAAACATGAGCAGAACCTACCAGTGTGACACCGTCTAAAGCTTTAGGAATCCTGGAAGCAAATATGAGCAATTCCATTGCATCTTCAACAAAATGCTCAGGCATAGATGCAAAATGCATGGGACAAGTTGACGGAAGAGGCATTTTAAATCCACCAACCAAGTTCACCAACCAAACCACCATTAAGCGGTAGAAAGAAAGTGCCCGCTGAATGAAATCTCCATCCTGAAGAGTAAAAACCAGGAGTACCAACAAGAGAATAAGCCAATAATATTTCACACATTTATCATTTCTACGATCCATAGTAAGAAAAAGTCCAAGTTGGAGAAAGAATGATAAGCAAATGGATGAGAATATAGGATTTTTTATTAATATTTAGCAATAGCCTCATAGGAAAAATACAAACACCACAGCAACCAGCCAACAATGGCCCCTCAAGCTTTCAGCTGAGACAATACAAGAGAAAGATACCCCCTCTGTACTACCCCCATCCCCTTACACATTCTCCTCTCCCTCCTCTAACTAATTCTTGTCTAACCGTTAGCTGACTCATCATTCCCTGCCTTAGTGATTCTCCTAGAACATGTTTAACATGGGTTTGTGGCCCATGTTCGGTGCCTTCCCCCTCTTTCTCCTAGAGTAAGTCAATATGGGTTTTTGACTCATATTGCTATCAATTTCACCTCCTGCAAAATCTGCCTTGTCCTCAAGACAGAAAGAAGGGAACTGCTGTTGCAGTTGGACAGCAGCTGTCCAAGAAGCTTCTTCAATGGGTTTCCCCTTCCATAGCACAAGTCATTCGACAATTTGCTCCTGATTTTTCTGGACAGTTCGTTCAGCTAAGATTGCTTCAGGTGCAATAGGTTCGGTGGAGTCAACCTCTAGGCCTGAAGGAAGGGTGGGCTTAGGCACATGTTTCCTGACCATCTTTTTCAGCTGTGAAATGTGAAAATACCGGATGAACTCTGAAAGTGTCAGGAAGAGCCAGCTTGTAGGCCACAGTCCCAACCTTAGCTATCACTTGAAAGGGGCCATAAAACCGGGCTAAAAGTTTAGGACAGATTCGCCTACCTATGGATGTTTGCCTGTGAGGTCTAAGCTTGACATAGACCCAATCTCCTACCTCCAATTGAACATCTCTGTGTTTAACATCAGTTGCAGATTTCATGACTTGTTGAGCCCTAACAAGATGGAATTTAAGCTGCTTCAATGCCTCATCCCTATCAATCAACAC
Source organism: Erythroxylum orinocense (assembly GCA_025531955.1). NCBI lineage: Eukaryota > Viridiplantae > Streptophyta > Magnoliopsida > Malpighiales > Erythroxylaceae > Erythroxylum > Erythroxylum orinocense. The sequence goes on from JANZLX010000008.1 coordinate 12,778,769, forward strand.
ACCATTCACAGCATCAATAAGTGACTCCCCAATGAGGAAGTGAGGAACTTTAGGGGGAGGTCGACCATATACCACCTCGAAAGGGGTTGTGGCGGTTGTGGAGTGGAAAGAGATGTTATACCAAAATTCGGCCCAAGAGAGCCAATTATGCCACTGTTTTGGTTGCTCATATACAAAACACCGAAGATAGGTCCCAAGACACCTATTGACCACCTCGATTTGTCCATCCGTTTCCGGATGATAAAAGGTGCTCATTCGAAGAACTGTTCCTCGCAACCTCCAAATTTCCCTCCAAAAATTACTAACAAAGATTGGATCCCTATCACTTACAATTGTCTTTGGGATGCCATGGAGTTTAACCATCTCCTTAACAAAACAATCAGCTACAATCTTGGCGGTAAAAGGGTGTTTGAGAGGGATAAAGTGTGCATACTTTGATAATCTGTCCACTACTACCATAATGACCTCAAACCCCTGGAATTTTGGCAAACCTGTTATAAAATCCATCGAAATGTCTTCCCAAACTGAATTGGGAATAGGAAGAGGTTGAAGTAACCCAGTTGGAGCGAGAGTTTGATACTTGTGTCTTTGACATACTTCACACTCCTTCACAAATTGCAGAATTTGTTTTCGCATTCCAGCCCAATACAAACATCCAGCTATCCGTTTATAGGTTTTAGTAAACCCGAAATGACCTCCCGTGGGAATAGAATGGAACTCTTGCAAGAAATCTGGAATTAGGGAGGAGGTTTGAGGCAACACCAACCTGTTTCCTTTGAACAATAGCCCTCCTGACAAGTGGAACTCTGCTTCCGCTATAGGATGAGCATGGAGTTTCTGCAAAATGTCGAACAACCATGGATCTCCTTGATATTCTTCTTGTAGCTTAGCAGAATCGACCCAATTAGGTGATGAAACTAGATAGTGAAATTCTAGTGCCTCTGGTACACGTGATAAAGCATCTACTGCCTTGTTTTCTGGTCCCAGCTTATAGAATATCTCAAATCAGAAGCCCATCAGCTTGGACAACCAATGGTGTTGATCAGGGGCATTTAACCTCTGTTGTAGTAGATGCTTCAATGTTTTGTGGTCGGTGTACACCTTAAATGATCTCCCCAAAAGATAATGCCTCCAATGTTGTATGGCTAGCACTAAAGCCATAATCTCTTTCTCATACACTGATTTAGACATGGCAATAGCAGATAGGGCCTTGCTAAAATAAGCAATAGGCCTATTGTCCTACATAAGAACAGCCCCCAATCCAAAACCCGAAGCATCACACTCCACAATGAATTCCTTAGAAAAATCTGGTAGAGTGAGGACTGGAAAAGAAACTAGACAATTCTTCAACTTGTCAAAGGCCTTTTGAGCTTCGGGACCCCAAGAGAAGTTATCTTTCTTGGTGAGTTTAGTGAGGGCTCGAGCGATCTTCCCATAATCTTTGATAAATTTCCAGTAATACCCGGTGAGACCAAGAAACCCTCTCACCCCTGTCACATTCTTTGGTATAGGTCAATCTTTAACACTTTGGATCTTGATAGGATCCATTGCAACACCTTCAGCTGAAGTAACATGCCCAAATTCTCAATGGATTGTTGTCCGAATAAGCATTTCTTCTGATTGGAAAAGAATTGATGTTCAATTAAGAGCTATAAAGCTTGTTCCAAGTGTTTGAGGTGCTGCTGCCAACTTCTACTATAGATCAAGATGTCATCAAAAAATACCAGCACACTTTTCCTTAGAAGTGGTCTAAAAACCAAATTCACGGTATATTGAAACGTGGATGGAGCATTCATAAGTCCAAAGGGCATAACTAAGTATTCATAATGGCCTTTATAAGTCTGAAAGGCTGTTTTATGAATATCCTTAGTCTTGATTTGAATTTGGTGAAAACCGAACTTCAAATCAATCTTAGAGAAGTACTTAGAACCATGCAATTCATCAATAAGCTCATTGATAGTAGGAATTGTGAACTTATTAGGAATAGTTACCTTGTTCATGGCACAGTAATCTACACACATTCGCCAAGAATTGTCCTTTTTATCTAGAATCACTGGATTAGAAAAAGAGCTGGTGTTGTGTCGAATAGCACCCAATTCAAGTAATTCCCTGACTTGTTTTTCAATCTCATCCTTATGGTGATAGGCATAACTATAAGGACGTACACTTACTGGATTGGTTCCATTAAATAGAGTGATGGCGTGATCGTGACCTCGCGAAGGGGGGAGACCCTTCGGTTCTTGGAACACCAATTGGTTTGCTTGCAATACTGAGGTTAATTCCTAAATTTGGGCTGGAATTAGGGTGGAACTAGTCTCGAAAACAAGCACACCAACCTCACCCCTTTGTTGTTCATTCTAGAATTCCATCGTAATGGAGTCAAGCATCCCTTGCAAGGCAGAAATCTGTTGGGGCTGCTTATAGCCTTACCCTCTCAAGGTGACTACTTCCTTTCCCTGATCAAATCCCCATTTCACTGTTTTCTGCTTAAAATCCACTCTTACCTCTCCCAAGGTTTCCAACCATTCTGCACTCAAAACCAAGTCTATGCCCCCTAATTGAAGAATATATGCATCAATCAATAGATCCACATTTCCTATTAACACCACAAGTCCCTTACACCGACCTTGTGAGAAGCATTTAGTTCCATTCCCCAATTTCACACCATAGGATTCGGTTGGAGTCACAGTCAAATCCAAAGTGGCCACTAAGTCTTGCAAAAGGTAATTGTGACTTGCCCCACTATCAATGAGGAACAAGATCGGAACTCTAGCCAATTTGCCCTCAATTTTGAGAGTCTTAGACTGGACAATCTCCCCATACTGAGCTACTTGACAAACCATCTCCTATGCCTCACCAATTTCGGTATCTTCACTGTCCCCTATACCTGAAGGAAGCCCTTCTTCTTCGTCGTTCCCCTCCCAAATCAGTAATCACAACTGCTTGTCGAGGTAGACATGGGTAGGACTATAGTGCTACCTACATTTAAAACATAACCCTTTAGCTCTTCGATCCATTAACTCTGGTAAGAGAGGTTTCAGGTCCCTTTTTTTCACCCCGCGACAACCCTCTCCATGTCGGGTCTCCGTTCAGCTCCACCAATAGGTTGCACCGGAGGTCTGGTTACGTTGGGTCGTGTGCTGCTCCAGTTGCGACCATCCCTGATTGGATTGGGAGGTCCAACTCGTGGAACACCCACGGGCCTCCATGAACCCTCAAATTAGTAGTTCATGAAGAACTTGGATGCTTAGACAACGTTATAGGCATAGAAAAGAACAAAAGGCCAAAAACAAAGAAGCCGACAGAACTAACCTAAAGTTAAAGAGAAAAGGAAAAGATTCGTCCTTCTGACTAGACTAAAGTAAAGTAAGATATTGTACAATAATTTACAACTTTCGGTCACATTATGGGACCTACATGTTTTGTTCCTTTCTGCGTCTGACTGCTGCTTTTGCCGTTATTCTTCAATTAGAAGTGGGTCGTTGTTCGTGTTTTTGACTGACTGCTTTTGTCGTGGATGGACAGTATGGACTTTTGTGCTTTGAATAATCTCTAAGTTGTTTACAAATGGCGTATTTCCATGAGTCAGACAGATTAGTAAAAATACCATCCATATGAGTAAAAGGTTGACTGAATTGCTGCAAAATATGAATTGCGTCTTGACTGATCGGTGCCTTGTAGGAAGAGACCTTAATCTTTTGAGGCCCTTTTTAGTTAATTTTGATCACTGAATCATTGTTAATGCGGTCGCATTGATTGAAGACTCCTTCTAAACAATTGAGATTGAATTGAAACTCATGTCTGGGAGGTTCTTCTAATGGTGGATAGATGCCATTGCTAATTCCAATTTGGAAATAAGCAAGTCTTGGTAATCTGATAATTGCATTGGTGATAAAATCTGCTTCTTCAAAGATAGGATAACTACTGTAAATCTTGGTGAATATTTCACGATCTTTAGCAAAGCGATCCTTATAATTCTTGACTGCATGAGTAAATCCAACTGAAAAATCTGATAATATGCGTAGATCTTGGAGATAGATTGTATCGATTAATCCACTCTGGAAGAATAAATATGTGGTTAATGAATCAGCTCCGGGAAAGATAATGGCTTTTGGTCCATACCTTCCTCGATTCTGTGGATAATATTGGAAGATCTTCATTTGTTCATTCCATTCATTGAGTGCTTGGAAACAATCACAAAACATTTCTGATGTAAGTACTCGTGTTTCTTCTTGTACTGCCTTGGAAGGGAGTGAATTGATTCTTTCTAAGTCTATTGCCTTGCCTAGAGTCTGCATATTGGTTGGAATGTTGGAAGGAGTTGTAAGTACTGTCTTGTATTGTGGTCGAAGAGGTGGATGCTTGAATTCTGCTAATGCTTTTTCTGCTTCAACTCTAGTAGAGAAACTTTTATGTAGAATTCCTTTTTTGCCTGTAATATGTACTGCTGCTTGGTGTCATTCATCATATATGCCCGACATTGGTCCATTGTAAATAACACACACTTTTGATTCCTTTGATTCATGATGTTTCGGAATGATAAGTGGTCTGGTTGTAGGAATGGATGAATGAGATTTTGGAGTTATAAGTATAGGACTGGCTACTTTTGGAGATGGTGTTTGTGGTCATGATTGACTAGTTAGTGAAGTTTCAATTGGTTGTTTGGGTGCTTCGGTACTTGTACTTGGATTGTCTTGATCCTTGAGCAGAGTAATGGTGGTTCGAAGGCAGTTGATTTCTTTAGTGACAAGGCTTATTTTGTGTTGTACGTCTATAAGCTCTGTTTCTTTTTGGATTAATGTATCGTCTAATTGTTTGAGTACTGCTTCCATTCTCGAGTGAGTATATCTGCAAGAAAACTGTTAGTGGTTTTAATATAATGAATCATACAGTTGTATTGATTCAATTCCAGCTGCCATCGAATGAGGTGACCTTGATTATCTAAATCTCCGACTCATGGAAATATGCCATTTGTAAACAACTTAGAGATTAATTGATACAATCTATCTCCAAGATCTACGCATATTATCAGATTTTCCAGTTGGACTTACTCATGCAGGCAAGAATTATAAGGATAGTTTTGCTAAAAATCGTGAAATATTCATCAAGATTTACAGCAGTTATCCTATCTCTGAAGAAGCAGATTCTATCACCAATGCAGCTATGAAATTACCAAGACTTGCTTATTTACAAATTGGAATTAGCAACGGCATCTATCCACCATTAGAATAACCTCCCAGACGTGAATTTCAATGGGAAACTATTAATCAATTCAATCTCAATTGTTTAGGAGTCTTCAATCAATGCAACCACATCAACAATGATTCAATGATCAAAATTAACTACAAAGGACCTCAAATGATTATGGTTTCTTCCTACAAGGCACCGATCAGTCAAGATGCAATTCATATTTTGCAGCAATTCAGTCAACCTTTTACTCATATGGATGGTATTTTTACTAGTCTCTCTGACTCATGGAAATATGCCATTTGTAAACAACTTAGAGATTATTCAAAACACAAATGTCCATACTGTCCATCCACGACAAAAGCAGTCAGTCAAAGATCAAGACAAAGACACGAACGACGCACTTATAATTGAAGAATAACGACAAAAGCAGCAGTCAGACCCAGAAAGGAATAAAGCATGTAGGTCCTATAATGTGACAGAAAGTTGTAAATTATTGTACAACATCTTACTTTCTCTTTTACTTTACTTTACTCTAGTCAGAAGGACGAATCTTTTCCTTTTCTCTTTAACTTTAGGTCAGTTCTGTCGGGCTCTTTGTTTTTGGCCTTTTGTTCTTTTCTATGCCTATATAATGTCGTCCGAGCATCCAAGTTCTTCATAAACTACTAAAGCAATAAACACTTGTTTGCTCATCTTTCCTCTTGCATTTAGCCTGGGTTGGCATTCAGCATTAAACGGAAAAGGTATGATGTTTATAAGTGTTCTTCGTTTCAGTAGCTTCATCACATGAATCATTTCACTCATACTATCTAAACCCTTTTTATTCAATCATTTCATTCATACTATCTAAACCCTTTTTATTCAAGGTCATGGAAAATAGTTATTTCATCCGTAGAAGAACCCTTGAACTATTGATAGCAGAAACTTACAAACAAGAGACCAGTTTGGATTCATTCATCAGCCACTATCATGCGAGAAACGAACGAGCACACACCACTTATCAAAACACAAGTTCTGAAGAAATCAAACAAGTTGTTATAAGTATCATGGAAGACCACTTCCTGCAATACAATACCTAATTACAATTCAACCATCACTCACCCATAGACAAAATTATTTTACGCAACAATCTTCAACAACCAATTTTCCTCAATTGCTTAGATCTCAATCAGTCAACAATAGTAAACCACTTCGATTTATTGAAGCTAAAACTAAAGAACAAATTAAAATTATCGATCCAATTATCATACCAGGTCTATGCCCCCTAATTGAAGAATATATGCATCAATCAATAGCTTCACATTTCCTACTAACACCACAAGTCCCTTACACCGACCTTGTGAGAAGCATTTAGTTCCATTCCCCAATTTCACAACAGAGGATTCGGTTGGAGTCACAGTCAAACCCAAGGTGGCCACTAAGTCTTGCGAAAGGTAATTGTGACTTGCCCCACTATCGATGAGGAACAAGATTGGAACTCCAGCCAATTTGCCCTCAATTTTGAGTCTTAGACTCGACAATCTCCCCATACTGAGCTACTTGACAAACCATCTCCCATGTCTCACCAATTTCAGTATCTTCCCTGTCCCCTATACCTGAAGGAAGCCCTTCTTCTTCGTCGTTCCCCTCCCAAATCAGTAATCGCAAATGCTTGTCGGGCTAGACATGGATAAGACTATAGTGCTGCCCACATTTAAAACATAACCCTTTAGCTCTTCGGTCCAGTAACTCCTGGTAAGAGAGGTTTCGGGTCCCTTTTTGTCGCCCCTCAACAGCCCTCTCCATGCCGGGTTTCCGTCCAGCTCCACCAATAGGTTGCGTCAGAGGTCAGGTTACGTTGGGTCATGTGTTGCTCCAGTTGCGACCACCCACGGTTGGATTGGGAGGTCCAACTCGTGGAACACCCACGGGCCTCCAGCTCACCGTCGGCTTGGTAATCGCCGATGAAGCCAGTTTACGCTCCACCACTCTCGCCGCAGAAATCATCCGATAATGGGAAGACGAATCCAAAGCTAAAACCTCCAACCTTATATCTTCTCGTAATCCCCCTAAGAAAACACCCATATACGGATCTTTGGGAAGAGGTGGTACCTGAGCCATCAACATCTCAAAAGTTTCCACGTATGTATCCACAGTGCCCTACTGCGTCAACGTCTTCAACTGGGAAAAAGGATTCCCAATGAAATGATCACAATACCGATCGAGCAAAGCCCTTTTGAAGGTCTCCCAATCCAATTCAGGCTTCGATGCTAAGAGAATCTTGAACCAGTGCCATGTCATGCCTTCAATGCAAATCTGTACCAGCTAAACTCGAAGTTCTGGTGGGGTACCCTGGATAGTGAAATACACTTTCGCACGAGAGACCCATCCTACCGAGTTGTCACCTTGGAATGGAGGGAGCTTTACCCGCTTTGCTCGGAGCTGATACTCTTCCGACGTCACGGAGGTGACGCCATTGCCTTCTACTGTCGTTTGTACCGACTTCCCAAGTTCAATCGAGCTCGACCCAACCTCTGGTGTTTGGTGTGCAGTTTGTCGTTGGAATCCCTCTCGCATTTCGGCATGCATTGCTGCTAACGCCCTGGAAAGGTCGTCAACACATTTATGTAAGTTCCCTAGTTGGACCGTAAGGTCCAATAGCTTCGTCTCTACTGCTATCATACGAGCATCCATTGCTTCCCACTTCTATGACGCCATTCTCATATGCATACACTGGGCTCTCAAAAAAAGCATCAATGACAAGCAAATGGATGAGAATATAGGATTTTTTATTAATATTTAGCAATAGTCTCGTAGGAAAACTACAAGCACCACAGCCACCAGCCAACAATGGCCCCTCAAGCTTTCAACTGAGACGATACAAGAGAAAGATACACCCCCCCC
>JANZLX010000008.1:12808180-12821428 GCA_025531955.1 Erythroxylum orinocense
ACTCTAACAATCTTAACAGTACTGTACACGCATAAGTCGACTTACAGGAGATACAAGTCGACTTATCAGTACCGAACCTGCATAAGTCGCCTTGCACAATGAACAAGTCGACTTATACACTTACAATTATATCAAGAAGCCTCAGACTATAGAAAAATCTTCAAAATGTTATACCCATTATTTTGACAGTCCTCCCAGAAAAAACCTTAAAACCCTAAAGCATAATAGAAACCAAAAGATCATCTAGGTCCATCTTACACCAAAACTAAAGAAAACCTTACCCCTTCAAAAGAAAAGGAATCAAAAGAAGAACCCAAATTTATGGCTACTATCTAACGAACCTATACTTAGTTAATTTCCATTAATCTCTCTAACCCAAGTTCACAACATTCTGAGACTAGCTCTAATATAGACCAGATGGTTGATCTCTCACAACTATCATAAATCTTAATGGCCAATCCAGATTCCCCTTCACTACACATAGAGGAAGATCATTAAGTAGAATATGTGGATTCTCTAAGAACAAAACTAATACAACAAAATTTGAAGACCAAAACCCTGCCAGCTTCAGGACCATAGTTTATATTTGATGATATTCTACCTACTAATAGAGAGACATGTTACAGAAATCTAGAGCATGGATCAAGTTACAAATCACTAGCCCAGAAGTCACTTTTAAAAAAATCCCAATAGAATTTGTCTCCAGAATAAGTGGAAACTTGCAAGAACGGTTTCAAAGTATAAGAGAATACAAAGGGCTTAATGCCGTTAGGCTTTTTGAGGCAAGAACCCTGTTAAGAATAATCCATAAGGAATTTATTGGAGACTTTCAATTAATTGATAGGCAAAGCCATTAGGAATACTTCAAAATGAAGTGTTGTTCTCTAGATAAGAGAGGCCTTTAGAAACATTTTCAAAAAATGTTTGCAAAATAATACATGTTAAATAGGTTTAATAATGTTAGCCTTTGATATACATTTATTACCTTCCTTCCTAATGAACTCGAACTATAGTTGTAGAGGATGATAAATTTTCTACATCGTGACCTGACAAAAATCTCATTAGGAGAAATATAATAATTGGCTCTGGCTACTTTCTACAAATTATGTGAACAACATAAATTCTTCAAAACAATGATGATGGATAAACCACACTTCAAACGTGCCTACAATAAGCCCTATCTGAAGATCAAGTGTAAGGAAACAGTAGGATGTTGCAGGAAAAAAGTCTAGTTTCTATAAGGTAAGGCTGACAGAACATCAATGACCTTATAGAAGAAAAAAGAGAATTGTTAGATTCTTCAAGAAGATATCTCCTAAAGTTAACAAGTTAGATTGATGTTATCCTTATGGAAAACTTGTCACTATGGGGAAAATTTTAAAATCTATAAGAAATATTATATCGATAAGGTATGATGAAGACATTGAATCTGTATTCAAAGAACAAACAAGTCCCTATTTATAAGTCAACTGAGGGAGAAAGAGATTCTTCTACAAAAGTACAAATCCAATATATATGATGAAAGAGCCTTGTCTAAAAGTAAACTCCAAGGTTGCACCATATAGTCAAAAGTACAGCATATATGGACACAGGCATGTGCAGGAGTGTAATCAAGCCTCATATTCTTCCCTTTAAAGTATGATAATCTCATGAAGAATATTTCATTGTTACAAATGGAAAATCCTTTAAAATTAAACTTATAACCAAAGGAAAAATCATAATCAAATTCTTCCCAAACTGTATTGTATAGATAAAAGTTCTTGGTAGCAATCTCTCAGGAACAATTGTATTAATTGATATGGATATCTATCTTTAAGCAAAGAAATACAAATTCTTCCTTAAGGCATCAGATTTAAATATCTTCTCTGTCCCTTCACTTATGTCTCCAATATGTTTGTTCTCCAAGAATTTCCTAAAAAATATGGACATATAAGAGATCAATATGTCATTATCAATTCAATTACTCAAAAATTTTAAGGAAAAATTCAAAATTCTTCGTCCAATTATTATCCAAAAGAAATGAAGATATTAATCATATCAAGGCCACTCATCTAGAAATGAACCCAGATGACTTGGCTCTAGAAAGAGAAGAATATGTTGTCCTCCTAAGATAAGGGTTGATTGAACCCACTAAGTCTAATTGGGCTTTTCAAGCATTTTATGTAAAAAAAGACATAATGTACGTGTGGAAAGAAAATGTTAGTGATTGATTACAAGCCATTAAATTTTTTTCTCCAAGATGATAAGTTGCCTCTATACAGGATTAACTCATAAATATTATCCTTGAAGGAAGCAAAAGTGTTCTCAAAGTTTAATCTTAAGGCTAGATTTTGGCAAATAAAGATGGAGCCAGGAAATTGTTACAAGATGGCATTTTGCATCCCAAATGCCCAATACCAATGAACTATCATACCCTTCAAACTTAAGGTGGCCCTTTCCTTATTCCAAAAGGCCATAATAAAAATCTATGAACCTATACTAGATAATACACTGGTTTGCATTGATGATATCTTGCTATTCTCAAAAGATATGGGTGAACATAAGGTCTTATTAGAAAGATTCATGGATATCACTAAAAAATACAGGATAATGCTCTCAACCTAAAAAATTCATATTGGTACTACTCAAATAGACTTCTCGAGTATGAAATTTTATGATGGAGATTATTAATCATGCCCACACATTGCCAATCAACTGTTTAATTTCCCATATGAGAAGCTCATGGAAAAGTAAATTCATCAATTCTTGGGTATTATTAATTATATCTAATATTTTATCCCTTATAATATTGATTACACCAGCTAAATGTTGAAGCTCTTAAAAAATAATCCTCTCCCTTGGGAACCTGAATAAATAAGGGTTGTATAATATCTAAAGAAAGTTTCCTACATCCACCACCACCTAAGATTCCTAATAAAAGAGAACGAATCTTATAAATTGATGGTAGTGAAGAATATTAGGGTGTGGTCCTAATAGAAGAATTACATGGTAAGAGATTCTATTGTAGTCATGTAAGTGGCTAATTTAAGGAGTTAGAAAAATATTACTGTACAATCTACAAAGAGATTCTTATAGTAAAACGAGGAATAGAAAAGGTTCATCTTCCACTTCAGTCCTTATCATTTCATTGTTGAAATGGATAACACACCATTCCTAAAGGTGCTAGACCCTCATAAAAAGACCTTACTAGATAGTCAGTTGCTTATATGGAAAGATTGGTTCTCTTACTATAAATTCTTAATTTGACATATAAAAGAACACCAAAACATCATTGTTGGCTACCTTTTTTGAGCCCAAAACAACATTATCCTTTTCACTCCTACAAAAGTTATTCCTTTGATCTTTCAGATGTTTGACCTTCCTAGAGTTGCAAAAGTTAAAAGAGCATTTCCATCTTGTGCAAAAGAATCGACTATTATTGAAGAAATCAATGACTTAATAGAAAGAAAACCTTTTCCATTGGCTCCATCTCTTATTAGAAAAGACAAAACTGCCCCTCGTATCCTTTTTATTTTGATATTCAGACTGATTACCTAACGATCTTCTTTATTCTTAAGCTCTTCCATTTGAAGCAATGTGTTGGTACCTTTAGGCACTCTCTTGCCTTTTTGTATATGCTATTGCAATTCCTCCTCTACAAGTATATAACTATCTTTGTGTATGCAATCATGAATCCTCTACTCTGTGGACTTTCGTAAAATGGTATTCACCATTAGTGTGATAGAGAAAGGAGTTATCTTAAGTCATTAATCAACACAAATTATAGGACATTCCTTTCACCAAACAAGACACATAATGCTTCTTTATGATTTATAGTACTTATAGCCTAGTAAAAGATGATCTTATTTACATGCCTAACCAAGCACATCTTTGGCATACTTCTTTTGAATGGCCCAAGATAAAGATATGTTTGTGAAAACTCTTAAGATGTTTTTTATGTGATCTTAATAATATGCCTAATCATCACTCTCTTTTTACATGCACCTCCCTTGGATTGTATCCTAGAGAATTCATCCCCTAAACACTAGGAATAAATTTTCAAAAAGAATGGACCTGTTCTTCAGTAGTCTCTGTTTTATATTCCAAGATTATTAAGATCTTGATGGGAAAATGTCTGAGTTTTATGAAGAAGACTATGAGCGTCTTTTTTTTATAAATGGAGACATCATAAATGATGAAAAAATTTTATCCATGTCCTATAACATTCAATAAAAGAACAAGTGGAACCTACCATTAAAATAAATCCAATCGCCATATATTTTTTAGTAAATTATTATACTATTATGTGTATCTGTATATGATGATGGTTCCACTAAGTTTAATTATTTATGTCTGGCAATGGCTCTACCTTGTTAAATTATTATATGTTGTCTGTTTGTAACAATTATTGTATGTTGTCTATTTGTAACCCCTTTTGCATATATAAGTAGATCATTGCATTTATAGTTGAGGGCAATGGAAACAAGAAATAAACACTAGTATTTTCCCCATGTCTTCCTATGAAAAACTTCCCTTTTTCCCCTAAAAGTTTAAGTTATCTATAGTATTACTCTTTCTAGTAAATATAAGTACGCCTCTCTAAGAGGACCTGTGTATTAGAAAATATCAAGGCCAAAAGATCCTACTAAGACAAAACTAAAAGATCACTCAAAACTGGTTATCTAAGAGGAAGGCCTTGCAATATTTGTGGTACCTATCGTAAAGGGTTTATTTTCTCAGTTACAATACCTGTGGTCATTTTTTAATCGATTTGTTAGTCTTATCTCAGATAGTAATAGAGCCATTTTATCAGTATATTGGTTGGAAACCTCATTATCTACTAGAATATTTGTCCTAAGGCTTAGGGATTAGAAGATTGATTAAAGTCATTTACCTTTGAACATATTGTAGCAACACTCCTTAATAAATAAAAGAGTAGTACTATAAACAATAAGAGTTAGTAGGAAAATTTATAATCAAGCATGAGTACATACTCCACTTATGTGATAGATCCAATTAGCCTTTTTTCTATGCTTTCCCCTATTCACCTTCCCTCTTTTGTACAAAGAACTTACCCAACAAGAACGAAAACCTTGTTAAAATAACTCATCTTTGTGAAGAAACAATAATCCATAACACACAGATGTTGTTGCTTAGTCCTTATCGTCTTTATGATCAAATCTTATCTTTTACTAAGAGTATTCATTCTTTAATATTTACCTAGAGACTACAATCAAAATAAATCATAAGAAGATTCCCATACTATCTAAGTTTCATATGTACACATTATGAGGGTGTTTTCATTTGTTGATTTGTGAGAAGATTCACAAATTCTAGTACATATGTTCAACCTTTAATTGGTTTCTTCAGCAACACCTAACCATGCTTTGTTACACTAGTTAAAATACAATAACTAGACCTACTACTATAGCAATGGTGAGTCTAGATCGATCCCACAGAGAGTGTGTGTAAATTCTATGAAGTGAAATTAATCAGTGTTTAGGAAAACATGGGGTTTGGATTTTGGAATAAGAAAAAAATGAAACTAACTAATAAAACAAATTAAAGAAAGCATGAAAAAAATGTTAAAAGTGGGGAATTCGGTAGGGACCCGATTCTTTGGCTCAATTTCGACCTATACCCTAATTAAGCATATTTTATTAATTTGTTGTTCTTAAACCTCTGTTAGCAACTATTAGTCATAAGTTAATAATTAACCTGAATTTTCCCTTAGGTTTTGTTTAATCAAGATACGATTGTTAATTAAACCTAACCACCGAATAACATAGGATACAATCTCTAGATTTAATTACCCAGTAGCATTACGTATTAGGAAAATCGATTAATCAAGGCAACAACCACATACGATGCATCATTTAACTTAGGTCATGTTATCCCTAATGATTACGAATCATTAGTCGCTACTTATGAGTTTCAACATAACAATTACGGATTATATCGAAATTCTAGCAATGAGTTTGCAATTAATAGTTCAATGAATGCGCTAAAATCATCTTTTCACAATACCCAATGGGTTCATACACAAATAACCAAATAATAATGAAAATTCAATTATCCATACATAATACCCAAATCAATTAACATAGGATAACACAATCAGTTTCTAATGAGAGAAAGAAACAACAAAATAATAAAAAAAATACTTAACCCGAGTCGTCGGCATCGTTATCGCCTCTGAACCGACGTCGGGATGCCTAACCCTTTATAGGTCTTCCCCAGAAAAATGCTTCAACCCCTATGTTGTAGCCCCACCAGAGACCACTTTCACTACCTTTTACTCTTCACTATTCACTATTCACGATGGGACAATTTTAGGAGAGGGTTTTCGGTCCACCCCTCTTATTCATGCCCCTCTTCTTTTGCCACAGCTCTTCTCTGTTTTTCACGTAGCCACCAAGCTGCCAGCCCTTCTTTGTTCTTCAAGCCTGTGCCCTACGCAGTTACCAAGCCACCAAACCTTCACACCAGCTCTCACTGCCGCACTGTGTATTGATGGGATGAATAAACCTTCAAGGTTTATTGTCCCAGCACACTTCTGCCCACACTTAGCCGCTCCTCTCTATGCAAAGCCTTCTTCTTTTTTGTAATTTGTCTTTTCTTGTCCAGTTAGTGGGACACTTGTCAAAGGAAGCCCACTTTTTATTTGCTTTTTACATTTTAAGCTCCTGAAAGGTATTTTAGCTTTGGGTTTTGTGATTTTTGCCTTCTCATCTCTTGAAAGAGCTTGGACATATGTCCATCATTAAAAGGAAGCACCTGTCCACTCTTTAAAACATTGTCGTTTTATTGCTTAGGAGTCTCCTTAATTAAAAGCCTCTCTTCATGTCATTTTAAGCTCCACTCGAAGTCGTTTTTGTTGCTCTTTTTAAAAACTCTCCAAGCAAGCTATGTGCTGCCATTTCAAACCACCAAGAAAGTTGTCCTTTCTTTTGCTTGGCCAAATAATGCTCCTGGAAAAGAAAGATTCTTCACTTGTTTATGCTTTAAGGCCATCACTTGTCAACAAATCAAGTAAAGTTCCACGCTTAAATATTGTTGTCTCCATTTTTGTTTTATGCCGCCACTAACAAGCTATAATCTCTTTTTATTTTGTGCCTTTTCTTTATTAAACATTTATACTCCAATTTGCTTTAGAATATCTTGTCTTTTTTGTCTCAAATATATATCAACATATCCAACCTAGTAGTTAACATAAATTGAACACAAATTAATCATTTAATCTTGAAAATAGGATTTAAATCACATGGAAATACATAATAAAATAGAAGATAATTCAATCCTATCAATACCCCCATACTTAACTTTGACCGTCCTTGGGCAAAACATCCAAATTAAGCTCAAAGACCTGAAACATTTACTCAATTCCTATATTTTCCAAGACAATATAATCACAAGCAAAGATGAGTGACTTTGAAAAATCATAACAAGATATCAACATTCCAAGCTTTTACTTGTGATCAATTAACATTCAATAACTTTAGAAACTAAGCAATCTAATGGTAGACTCGAAAAATTTGTTTAACTAAAATATATCTACGGGTACACTTAACACCATTCATAATTATGACAATTCACAACTTTTTATATTATTTCATTTCTCCAACACTAAAATTCACATGCAAAATCTTGAAACAAAGAACTTTTCAAGGTTGTAAGGTGGGAAAAGGTAAGGTGAGATGTATTTAGGTTAAGTAGCATGAAAGTCATCAAAGCTAATGAAACAAAGCAACACTCATAAAAAACTGGGTACCGTCAGCTATGACGAATGCAACATTTATATTTCACAATCCCATTCAGCTCTCACACACAAACCACATGAAGCATATACCAATCCGAAGGAATCGCTCATACAATTTATGCCAACAATACATTGAAATCACAAGAGTGAAACTTCCAAGCCAACATCTACCTCATATTCAACATACTCAAATAACATATTTATTACAACTCTAGGAAGATGCATAAATCATAAATAACTTCTCAATACATATGCAATTTCTCCTTGATACATTTAAAACAATTTTTCTTTTTTTCTTCTTTCTTTCTTTTTCATTTTCTTTCTTTTTTTTCTTTTCTCTTTTTCCTTCTTTCTTTTCCTTATAAAAATTAAAATAAACGACATCAACATAGTAATTTCAATGATAAGACATAACAAAACATCCCAATATTAATCAACCCACATATATGTACACCCCCCACACTTACACGTTTGTACATATACAAACTCACCAATCACAAATGTTCCACTAGCTTTATGGCTTGGGTAGGACATTTGGTTAAGTATAAAGCATGTAATACGGTTTATACAAAATGAAAGGTATAAAGCTCAAAGGGGATTAACAAGGGAAAAACCATGTCAATAGGGTAGGTTGTTTGGCTAATATAGCTTGTGAAAACAAAGAATGCCTAATCATATCCATGTTAATGCATGTGATAAAAACGTGGTCTCAAATAGAAATTCAACACAAAATTAGGATGTACATGTCATAAAGGTCACACATTATCAAAAGGCAATGAGACTGATATGGATGTATCAGTCAAATAAGGCTCAAAATCTCACCAACTTTACCTACCATCAGTAACTTCTCTTATAAAGATAATGCATATTGACCAATCACAAAAGTAAAAGCCACAAGAGCAAAAGTACATGCTAAAGCTGCTTTGAAATTCTCTCTTCAATTCACACTTTAATCATGATTATATAATCCCAGAAGTAATAGAAAACAAGAAAATACTGGTTTTGTTTGTTTTATTCTTTCTCTCATTTGATTGAAAACTTAAAAATAAGTACAACAAACAGATTCAAAAACACACATGCATATAAAAAGTAATGCGGAAATGTGAAGGAAAAAAAATTTACTTCCCTTGGGTTGCCTTCCAAGAAATTCCTTTGTTTAAGGTCCCTAGCTCAACTCCTTCTTCTCCTCATGTGATGAAATTGTGATCTTCAGGTATTACAGTTAGCGCCACTTCCAAGCGAGATAGTTCTGGATAGGGCCTTAATTGATCATCATCCTCATTCAGCGTCTTCCCTATCTTTAGATTCTCAATCTCGACTAAGTCCATATACTTCAAAAATATTTCGAACGTCTCTTTACCTTTTTCTTCATCATTTAATTCTTCCAATCTGTTATGTAAAGGTAAAGAGTTATTCTAAAAACTAATCATGGACTTAATACTTACCTCTGAGCTAAAAGATGTGTCCCTTTCAACTTTGAGCTCCTTCTCAACTTCTTCTACACAAGCAATTCGTTGAGAGTTGACCTCAAAATTCTCAAGCTCCTCATCTCTTTGTAAAGTTTGTGCACAAACTTCCATTGGGTACACCTCGGGTTGACACAACTGCTCTTCTTCATTTTTCGATTCTAGGTGACTGAGCCTTATTGCTATCTGACCCATTATGTGTTCCATGCTCTTTTGGCTGGCTTTTGTCTGTTATCGGAATTCTTGCAACTACTGTTGCATATTCTGTTGAAATTGCAAATTGTTAGCATCTAGATTATTAATAAGTTCTTCTAAAGATGCACCTCAATCATGTTGGCTCTCTGAATCTTGGGCACTAGACTATGTGATTTTTCGAAATTGCCCTCCATCCTTTTGGAATTGTAGAGTATTCTCCTGCAATTACAAAGAATTAGCTTTCACAATATTAATCAACTCTTTCAGAGATAGACCGGAGTTGTGATAGGAAGCTTTTGGTTTGTACGAGAATTGATGTGCGTCCTGCAAACTATCATGGAAGTAATTCTGAAGATTATCCTATCCATAAAAAGGTTAGGTTGATAAGTACAAACATTGTTATAGGATTGATAATATGAGTTATAAAAGAAATTACTTCCGTCCATATCGAAAAAAAATTTCAACACTAAATAAAAAAATGAAAAGATCACAAAATAAGAAAAAAACTTAATTACAAACAAATATATACAAAACACCAATTAAATCACAAACAAAAAATAAAATACCGCACTCCCCAGCAACAGTGCCAAAATTAAGCACACGTCGTTACACTAGTCAAAATAAAATAACTAGACCTACTACTATAATAGTGGTGAGTCTAGGTCGATCCTACAAAGAGTGTGTGTAAAGTTTATGAAATGAAATTAATCAGTGTTTAGGAAAAAAGGAGGGTTTGGATTTTTGAAATAAGAAAATAAAATGGAACTAACTAATAAAAACAAATTAAAGAGCACGTGCGAAAAATAATACAAGTGGAGAATTCAGTAGGGACCCGATTCTTTTGTTCAACCTTGACCTACACGCTAATTAAGCATATTTCATTAATTTGTTGTTCTCAAACCTCTCCTAGTAACTATTAATCATGAGTTAATAATTAACCCGAGTTTTTCCTTAGGTTTTGTTTAATCAAGATATGATCGTTAATTAAACCTAACCACCGAATAACCTAGGATACGATTTCTATATTTAATTAGTCAGTAGCATTACGAATTAGGAAAATTGATTAATCAAGGAAACAATCACATATGTTGCATCATTTAACCTAGGTCATGTTATCCCTGATGATTACGAATCATTAGTCGCTACACATGAATTTCAACATAACAATTACGGATTATATCGAAATTATAGTAATGAGTTTGCAATTAATGATTCAATAAATGCATTAAAATCATCTTTTCACAATACCTAATGGGTTTATACACAAATAATCCAATAGTCTAATTATCCATACACAATACCCAAATAAATAAATATAGGATAATGCAATCAATTTCTAATGAAAGAAAGAAACAAAAAAATAAAAAATACTTAACTTAGTGTCGATGTCGCCTCTGAACTGGCATCGAGATGCCTAGCCCTTCATAGGTCTTTCTCGGAAAAATGCTTAAGCCCCCATGTTGTAGCCCCACCGAAGACCACTTTCACTGCCTTTTACTATTCACTATTCACGATGAGATAGTTTTAGGAGAGGGTTTTCGATCCACCCCTCCTATTCATGCCTCTCTTCTTTTGCTTAAGCTCTTCTTTATTCTTCATATAGCCACCAAGCTGCCAGCCCTTTACACTAGCTCTCACTGTTGCATTGTGTATTAATGGGACGAATATCATTTTTGTCTTTTTCTTGTTAAACATTTATGCTCCAATTTGCTTTAGAATATCTTGTCTTTTTGGTTTCGAATATATATCAACATATCCAACCTAGTAGTCAACACAAATTGAACACAAATTAAGCATTTTATCTTGAAAATAGGATTGAAATCACATAGCAATACTTAAGAAAGTATAAGATAATTCAATCCTACCAGTTCAGAAATGTGATAAAGAGCCTCAGGCTCAGATGTAATGAGCCCAGTATCTGCAAAGGATACGGGACAGAAATGAGCTTGGTATCCACGAGGGGTACGAGGGAGTATAGACATTCGGTAACAACAAAGTGAAAATGAAGTGAAGTCACATGTGCATTTGAATATACATTCACGTGTATATCAAATGAACGATTTGATATGCCCTATTGAATGATTGAATTGGCATGCCTTAATGAACTAAGGTGAAATATTGAATTACCTAAATATGAAGAATTTGATGTGGTATAAATTATTGTATTATATGTTGTGTTTGATGAATTGGACTTTATAATTGTTATTACGTTCTGACATGAGTAAGCACATCAATGATGGTTCACTCACTGAGTTCACAAACTCATTAAAATTGCAACATTGTTTTTCAAGTCTAAAGGGGTGCTAGCTCCTAAACTGATAAAGTAGAGATATAATACCTGCATTTTGGGGACAATATGGCTCAAAGGTCTGGTTAGCTGACATTGATGAGTCTAGTTACGATATTTTGGTTTAGCATCCCATTTCATGTAGCACACATTGTATGGAGTTGTAGACTCTCATAGGTTATGAATGTATATACATGAGTTATGAATTGTAATGACAATGTATGTTTATATTTGTTAATGGAATGGGAAAGTTTGATCTTTAAGAATCTTGTGATACATGTGATGCCATAATTAAGATAGTGTGATATGCTCCAATATATGATTCCCATAGGGTATGCGCTCGAACTACTCTGGTTTGCTAGGTAACTGTTGTATAAGAGTGGTATGTTACATAAGTTAATTTATGAAGTAAGATTTTAAATAAGCACTATCGTATGTGACATTGTTTACACCTAAAAATTGAGAAAACAAGTTCTCGTTGTGACTTCTAGGCTTATGGAATTTTTCACCGATAAGCCTCATGGTAGCTACATAGCGGGTTTCCAGCTTATTGATAGTGCATCATAATGCCAGTCAAAATAAACTATAACTACTACTGTAGTAGTGGTGAGTTTGGGTCAATCCTATAGAGAGAGTGTGTAAAGTTTATGAATTGAAATTAATTAGTGTTTAGGTTATAGGGGTTTGATTGGTTTGAAATATGAATATAAAATGAAACTAAACTAAGAAAAACAAATTAAAGAAACATATAAAGTGATGAAAGTGATAAATTTGTTAGGAATCCGGTTCTTTAGTTCTATCTCAGCCTACACCCTAATTAAACATACTTTGATGATTTGTTGTTCTCAAACCTCTCCTAGAAACTATTAATCAGAGGTTAATCTATTAACCCCAGTTTTCTCTTAGGTTGTATTTAATCAAGATACAATCGTTAATTAAACCTAGCCATCGAATAACGTAGGATACGATTCATGTTGGGACCCGATGCAGGAATCGGATCCCAACCGGAAAACGGAAACGGAAAACGAACAATGAAACAAGGATAGCGAAGGATCGCTAATCGGAATACAAATCGAATCGAATCGAACAGCGCACAACATTGAATTCAGAATCCAACTGAAACAAAGGTCCGACATTCGCTTACAAATATCTTAGAAAAGCATATCGCGACGCGTTGGAAACCTTAAGACTAATCCAAAACAATCCCGATATAAATTATTTTTTCATTCTTATTCATTCCTTCCTCTTTATACGAAACCATTTCCAATTTCCCTTTTGGAAAATATACATAATCAAACTCAATTCATAAATTTCTTCTAAATCAATTTATACATATCCCAAATTTTCATCTTTTAACCAAAAACTCATCTTAACAAAACTAATCTCTTAATCATATTCTTATTCTTATTCTTATTCCGCCATAACCCGATTTTCTCGAAAATCGGGCAGCATAACGGCTGTATTTTGACAGCCCAAAAATTTCTGCAAAGGCAAAATACACTTCTAATATTCAAACACAACTCAGAATCATCGGACCTCCCGTCCGGAATCC
Organism: Erythroxylum orinocense; assembly: GCA_025531955.1. Taxonomy (NCBI): domain Eukaryota; kingdom Viridiplantae; phylum Streptophyta; class Magnoliopsida; order Malpighiales; family Erythroxylaceae; genus Erythroxylum; species Erythroxylum orinocense. The sequence continues at coordinate 12,821,419 of JANZLX010000008.1, forward strand.
AAAAACACCA
>JANZLX010000008.1:12834192-12847824 GCA_025531955.1 Erythroxylum orinocense
CATTTTGAACAGCTCATACTGATGAACAAGAATACTGATCTTGGACTCTTTCACTTGATTTATGCCTTCATGTGCAATGGCTAATGTCTCCCACATTTCCTTTACAAATTAGCATCCATGAACCTTATCATATTCACATCTGCTTAAGGCACAACTTAGAAAGAACTTGGCCTTTAAGTTTAACTGAAATCGAGTTTTCTGATCAGCTGACCATCTGTCACAAGAGATGATATTGCCCCCGTCGTCTGTTGGTGTATATGGACCATTCTCGCTAATATCCCAAAGATCAATATGTTTGGATTCTATAAAGAGCCACATCTTGTCCTTTCAATAATGATAATCTTCATCATTGAATATAGGAGGTCTTGTGACCGAGGCACCTTCAGCTATAAAAACATTTGATTCAGTGATGGATCTTTGTCCTCACTTTGTAAAGGTGTTTCTTAGAAACCAAGCTCTAATACCAACTGAAGTAAATCACTTATTAATAGAGAAATCACGTAAAGTATATAAAATACACAAGAAGGGGGGTTGAATTGTGTAATCTTTTCAAAAATATTAATCTTTTAAGATTTCTTGAATTTCTTTACAAAATTCAGATGATCACAAAACACTTTACTAAAGTTGATAAATAATGCAATCGCAAGTAATATTATCTACTCGTCTAACAATAAGAAAATTAAGAGATAAAAGTTAGAGAATAGATGCCGCGATTTTATACTGGTTCACCCCAAACCTTGGGCTACATCCAGTCCTTAGAGTTTGTTTGAGATTTCATTATACTCTTCATCTTTACAAGTATTCTTTCTACACTTACAAAGCCTTTTCAGGTCTTTCTCACAAAGTATTCTTTACCTACTATCTTAGCCTCCCTAGGCTCTAATCTTTCTTTCTTTCTCTAGGAAAGATATTTTTGAGCTTCATGTTACAGATGTATTCGCTCTCTTCTTTCGCACTTTGAATACATAATTTCTCTAAGTATTGTACAATCAAAATTTTCTCTTGTAAAAACGTTATTTAGTCTTTGACTAGAACTAGTATTTATAGCCTAAGTCTCCAACTGACTTCTTTGAGAAACTACTTCTTGAATCTTCTAGAAACCATTATTAGTTGAGTCCTGTAACTAACTCCAACTAAGTAACTGACTGACGTTCTAGAGTATCTTCCCTTTGTATCGTCTGGAATAATACTTCTTCAGTTATCATGTTTCGTCTTATATTGAGCTTCATCTAGTGTTGCGTTTCGTTTGGTGTTGCGCTTTATCTGGTGTTGACTTATTGTTTGTTGTAGATATATCTTCTGTCGTTGACTGCGCATCTTCTGGGTTTGATTAAGTGTTGCTTACATTTTTCTGCACACTTAACAAACTTGTCAAAACAATTCATACATTTATAAGATTATTATTATTTGATTGTCATCAAAATTAATAGAAGTGAAGTCCTCTTGACTTAACACCATTATCATCACAATCTTTAATGGATACATGTTCTTAATCTTTTGATTGACTCTTATGATTATTTCTCCTTTTATTAGGACATTGTGAAGCAATATGTCATTTTTCTAAATAATTTTTTAATATCACGAGTATAAGTTTGAGTTTTAAATTTACCTTTCACTTTACCAAGCATTTTTGCTCCTTATTTAAGTAGTTTGACGTTGGCTTTAGGAGAAACATTGTCATCCTTTTTCTAACTTATTTTTCATAAGGATGAGCCATGATTTTATTATGAATGGTTGCCTTTTTTTTTTTGAAATTTCCTTTTCACCTTTATGGTTATATGAAGCATATCTTTTATTTCCATATAATGTTGTAATTCTATGAAATCGACACTCTCATTATTCAAACCATTTAGAAATTTAGTTATGGTGGCATTTTGATCCTCCTTTATATTAGTTTAAATTATGGCAATCTATATCTCCTTATAGTATGCTTCAATTCCCTTTGATCTTTGAGTGAGGTGTTGTAATTTCTATATCAAATCCTTACAGTTATGATCACGTTCATAAATCATATACTCCCAGTTATCAATAGATCTGTTATGGTTACCATGCTTATTTAACACAAGATGTTCCTTCCAAATAATTGTATAGTCAATAAACTCAATAACAATGAGTTTTATCTTTTCCTTTTAAATGTAATGGTAGTGGTCGAAAATAAATTCCATCTTCTTTTCCCACTTTAAGTATGCCTCATGTTCATTTCTCCTTTATAATGAAAGAATCTTAATTTTAACATCTCCAACGTTACTATCTTACTTAGGTTTCTACCTTAATATACAAATTTGCCTATATTATTTTTTAATGTTTAGTATTCATTATACAAGATATCTCCCTCTGCATCATCATTTAAATTATCTTAGAGAATTCAATTTGTTTTCAATGAGCATTAGGAATTTGTGGTCATCATCCCCCTTTTTAAATTGGCTATGCCAACATCTTAACACTCAAATCAAATTTTAAATCTTTCAAAGCATCATATTCATTCTTCTAAACTATATTTATACAAATTGAAGTACAAACATGTCATCCTTTCTCTGCCCTTTAACTTTATTTGCATAAAAAAAGATTCAACCTGTAAGAGAATGCTAGTAATAACCTCATAACACTCCCTTAAATATCTCTCTCGATTAATATCAATTAATTCACTCTAAATATCTAGCTTTTCTTTACTAATGTTGTTCACAATATGTTGCCTTTTATCACTTATTTTCTTCCTTCACAAGTTCTTTAAAAGACTAAACAAACTCAAGCAAATAACTTTAATCTTGTAGAGTCTAAAAACCCACTGAACTAATGGTAAAGAAAAGAAAGTAGATCATGATTTAAGTGAGAAGTAAGGAAATTGAGTAAAACTAAGAAAGTCATCAAGAATTCCAAATTGTATTTGGGAATGTTTTTATTGAGATAACTATTCCTACACTACTTTCTCTCTTTTCTTTTCCTTTTCCCCCCTTTTTTCTTTCCTTCCCTGCCTTTCTTTTATTTTCCTTTCCTTTCCTTTCCTTTCCTTTCTTTCCTTTCCTTTGTTTTCTTTTCTCTTCTCTTCTTTTTTTTCATAACCACACAAATAATCTAGTATGAAGGGCATGAAACAAAGAAACTAAACAATGAAGAAATATTATCATACAAATTAGAGATAAGCAAACCCTAAACCAAATTATTATTTTTTAATTTTTGACAAAGGAATAGAATATAATGTAGATATTATGAAAATAAAGATCAAAAGATGATCATAAATGATCTAGAGTCAATCTCTAATACCAATGATGACAACCTTAAGAATATACCTTAGAGAACCCACAAACAAGTTTGAGTAAAACTAAAAAAAGTTAAAATTGTAAAAAAGAATTGCCTCATTGATTATAAAGAATTAAAAACTAAATTCATTAGGTATTTGAATTCCATAAAGAATTTTTTTTAACAAGTTTAATGAAGAATAAGAAAAAGAAGCATTAAAGGCTCTCAATAAACAATGATGTTAAAAACTGCCTATAACTAAAAAAAATCCTTAAATAAAAAAATAGGATTTCAAATGAGAATAGCCTAGGACATGATCGTAGCTCATGTCTAATTCAATTTTTTCCATGCTTGATTTAAATGAGAGACCTCAAACTAAAAAGATAGGAAATCCTCTCGTAAACTGAGCACTATATATATATGATCTCCTCGAGCACAAGGCTCTTTTTGTTAAGAATCATATGTAACATACAAACAATAAGACTAGACTATGAATGACTAAGGATTCTTAGGGAGCTCAAAGCCTGATACCCCTTGCCATTTTGGCAAGGTTTGGCAATGAGACTCAGTTTGACATCTACCAAAAAGCTAAAAGACTAAAGGAGAGTGCATTACCAACAATGGTAGGTGGGGTTGAATGGTTTGAACCCCAAAGTATTTTTGAGTCCTAATTTCCAGTTAAGGGCAAGGTATACAATATGGACAGTAAATTATAACCCTCCTTTTGAAGGCAATAGAGGAAAGCAAGTTATTAGATGGGCTGTTGATATTCAATTCAAGCGAAGATTGCTCTGAGAGGATCGATTTGATCTCGACTTTAGGGAGAGGGAAGAATGAAATAACATAAAAATGTAACATCTATACTAATCCAAGATGGAATTGATTTGATTGAGAGAAATGGAAAACCTGATAGAAAACAATCAAATATATCAACTCAAAGCTTTCATTAAATCATAAAAGGGTCTTTTATGAAAGCTTTTCTTATGTACACCAATGAGTACATAAGAAATGTATTAAATCAATTTTTTTTAATGAATAGATTCAATCATAACTTCGAATATAAAATTCAAAAGAATCAAATAGGAAATGATACTCTGAGTCATAGAACTATAATAAAATATACGATCAATTAATATTTATCAAATTTGAAATAAGGTCAAAGAAATGGTTTGATCGTTTTATTTTTCTTTCTAGAACCAAAAGATCTATGAATTGGGATCCTAATATATATTGATACAAATGGTCTAATCAGAGTAAGAATTTCTGGGAACCATTTGAGCATTTCATTTTTAGCAGAAATTTTTTTTTTCAAATAGTGTTTGATTAAGTATTAATCAATTTTTAATTGATTGGTCTAAGGTTATCGATAAATCATTTTTACCTAAGTCACTTCATTTCCTTTTATCCCAGTCACTTCATTTCTTTTTATCCCAGTCACTTTTTTTTTGTCCAAATTACTTTTTTTGTTTAGGTCACTTCCATTTTTATCATAAAAAATAAATTAGATTGAGAACATGATAAACTATAAGGTTGTTGTTTCTATTTATTTTTTTTGCTTTTGTTTATCGTTTTTGTAAAAAAAAAACAAGTGAATAAATCATATTTGTCTAAATTTATTGTAATTTCTTGTTTATGAAAATAAGAAAACCGCAATAGTTTTATGAAACCAGAAAATAACGCTCTCTAAATTTTAACAACACGTTTTCTTGAACTGAAAAACAACGGGCCTTGTTTATTTCTCTATCATCATCTTTAGCAAACCCATCTTGAGCTCATCTATTTTACATCAAGTTTAGATTTGTATCTGAAGGATCAGAGAGTGAATCTGGGCATTATTGAATGTGAAGTTCAGAGCGTCGAATGTGACGAAGGATACGAAGGTGCTAGAGGCTGAGTCCCGCCATCTTCTCCTCCTGCCCCAGAGAAAAGTGAAAGCAGTGAAAGAAAAAGAGTTGGGTAAACCATCATTTAGGTCATTGCAAGTTTTAAGGGGCAGAGTAGTCTACACATGGTTATGTTGTTTCTATTGTATCTAATTCAGTAAAATCTGTCTAAGTTTGGATTGGTTTCGGTTTTGAAAGTTTTTATGGTTAGTTTTTGGCACAGAGCTTATGGGTTTGATGCTAAAGATGATGTTTCACTCTATCTAAATACATATAATTTTTTTCCTGGGTTTGGATTGGTTTGAGTTTGGAAATCACAAATGAATTACCCTCGTTATATGATAGTTTTAAACCAGTTGATACAAGGTTTTGATTTGGGATGCTTAGTATACCAAAGGTTGAGCCTTTTAGCAGAACCAAGTTGGAGAGAGTCGTAAAGAGCCACCTCTTATCAAGAAGATTGAAAATGAACTTGTTGGTAAGTCCCAAATCTTGAATCTTTTCACTGTGATCGATGATGGGTGTATTAAAATCACAGGGTTTATCATCAAAGTTTAAAACTTTTTGTTTTTAAATTTGATCTTGAACCCCTTAGTGTACACTATTGAGTTCCTTAATTGCTAATATGTTTTATTTGTTGTTATATATTTGTTTAATTCAATTTGATATCTTAATTTTTGCAATCTAATTAACAGGGGGAGTGATAGGATAAAGAAAAGCAATAACAATGTGTGTGTACAAAAAGCAGAGACACCGGCAATGACCAACTGCGATGGGTTACAGTGGCTTTTCGACAGTTGTTAACGATAACTTTTCCTCACTTCTCCAAATTTGTTAACCTTTCACACATATCCTTCTCCATTCAAAATAAGAAGCATAAAAAAAGACAATCAATGGAAGATAAAAGTGAAGAAGACAACCCTATGAATTAACAGATCATTAACTTTCAGGTCACTGATATTTTAAAGTTTGTCTGCTCTTTTTGTGCTTGCATACTGCAACTAAAAGAAGTGGTTACACAAATGAATCCACGAATCTTACCTACTGTAGTCTAGAGGAAGCCATTTAGGAATAACAAAGCTTGTATTTTGTTCTGATGGAATGAATATCAACTTGAGAAGCAAAGTTCAATTCTTCTTTATTGCAGAAGATTGTGTAAAGCCCTTTTGTTGGTTTTTTTGTGTGTAGAAATTAGTGAAAAAGTAGAGTTGGGAAAAGCTTTTCTTGTTATATGTTTATCAGTAACCCTTAGTGCTCAACATCGTCAATTAGCCTTTTTCTTACTTTCTTTGGTTCTATTCCTATCAAAGTTTTAACTGACACATTCACTCATATTAAGGTCTGGCAGATCCACTTAACAAATCTAAAACTTAAAAGGAAGCCCTGAAATGATGCATATCTAACCTTGAAGATATTCTCTTCCTCTGGATCATAAACCAAATGTTATGCCAACCTTGCCAGTTTGAACTGAAATTTCACATTAGTTGCTTTACTTTTGTCAACTTACATGTAGTTTTGAATACTATTCTAAATAGTGGGCATCTTCTGCTAAGTACCAATAATTTTTTTACACCTATTGATTATAGTTTGCTAATTAGTTGGAAAATGCCATATTTAGACTTCGATTCAGGATAAAAATAAAAGCAAATCACACGTTTGGCACAGTAGACATTGCCTTAATGTAGTTGAACGAGTCGTCGTACAACAAAACACCTCTGATCACGTTCATGGCTAAATCTGATGAGTGAAGACAAAGATGAAATAAAACCATGGTTTTATGTAAATATATTAAAAGACTCGTTGATTCCTACAATCATAAATTTATAAAATTTTATTATATATAATTAATATACAAATTTCTTTAATTATATTAATTTGCATATGTTATATTTCTAACTATAATGAGAATTAATTACCTTTAAGAACATCATATATTATATTAAAATAATTAACATAAAAGTATAATTACAAAATAAAAATAAGATGATAAAACTAAACAGGTTTTTGTTTTCAGCTCTTATATTAGAAATCTAAACTAAATAAATTTTTGTTTATTTAATTAGGAAAAAAATTAGAACTAAAAATTACAAAAAAATAGAAGTAGATTTAAATGGTTGCAAGCTAATACCTGATTCTGGGTTACTTAGCCAGAGATGGTACTCCAAGGGATCTTTATCTTACTGACGCCTAGTTATTGTTCAACAACAAAGCCTTGATCTAGACTTATCCTAGATCAATATTTCGTATCATAATTGGAAAAGTGTTGTTTATGTCAGCTAGCTGACCTTTCTTTCGCATCTTAAAGGTTGGTGGATGGATCTCTTTAAAGTGAACTCGTACTTTCAACACTATCAAGCACGAGGATTGTCAAAGGAGTGACGATGATATGGAGACACTAGATCTAGACAAATAGAGGAAGTCATAGTTGCACCAAATGTATTATCATCCGATGTAGAATTGTTGGATGGGGTTTCGTTGGACATAGGAAATATATGGAAGAAAAATAATTTAAGGACTCAAAACAATTTTGCTATTTAGCATGAGATGTACAGCTCGATACGTATCATTAATATGGGAATCAACAGATTGAATCCTTTATTAGTTTCTAGATGATATGATATTTAACACTTACAAGTAAAATAAACTTGGGTTTCAACATAAAAAGGAGAACGTTCTTGCTTACAAACAAGACAAGGCAACACTGAGGGAAGACTGAAGCTAGCTAGCAATAACTATGCTCTTATTCAAGGTGGTCATGCGGTCTAATTGACATGAATACAGCAGCATACTGCAGGAGCCTATGCTCAGCACCTCCATTTACTGCTGTCACAACATTCGCTTCTTCTCTAGTCCTTGTCATGTAGCGCCGCCAAGCAAATTGTATATTTACCGCAGCCCATGTTCTCCAGTTTGATGAGTAATATCTTGCGGTTCGCTTGAGCCTTTCATTGGCGAATCTGTAGCGGAAGTTATCTGTGATGTACCTAAGATGGTCTGAATCAAGACCAAATGCTTCGATTAATTCTATGCACACAAATGTTGCAGATGAAGTAGGAAGTCTGTCCATGAATGGGCGGCGGAGACACCATGAGAGTAACTCATCACCTAGAAAGCCTCCTGGTTCAAGCACACTCGAGGCCACCATACCTTTGCTCAAGCTTTGGCATCTTCTGATTCGTCCTCGAACAATAAAGACCATTCTGTGCACAGGGTCTCCTTCTCTAATTATCTGGTTTGAATAGCCAAAAAACATAGTTAACAAAATTTTGCAAGAGAACAAAATGAAAGTCCAAAATATGCACCTTTTCATCTTTTGAGAAGACCAGGGGCTTAACCCGGTCACAGATGTTGTCGAGAATAAGATCGTCCAAGTTGTGGAACAGAGGTACCTAAAGATTAAACATTGCATTCAAAATTGGATTAACAAGTCGTAACATTATAAACCATGCAGAAGAAATTTGAGAAAGAAGAGCTCCAGGTTCTCAAAGGTTTAAGCTTTCCTACTCCTGAGATCCAAATTAGTCCTGTTCAATTTCTTCCTTCTCTGAATTTGACACCAAGATGTTGCGTGAATCTAATCTAAGGCAAGCAAAATTTAAATGATTGGTGATATAGTATATTTTTGTTACTTTCTTAATGAGCTCTAGGCACAAATAACGCTTAATGTCCCTTCGAAGTCCTTCGGGTAAGTCCTTGATCAACTCCATCTCATCTTCCCCTCCCATAGTTAACCATCTCTGACGTTCGAAACGGCGAACTCTTTGTCTTAATCGGGAAGGTAATTGTCTCCGCTTCATCCACCATTCCATGTCTCGACACCTCAACTGCATTTTTCTCTTATTGGCCATCACCGCGTGCAAGAACACCTTTATGAATACCAAATTTTCATCATAGGATATATGAAGCAAAAAAAAACATTAAGCGCAATGAAAAATTGTAACCTATGATTGTCATACCTGGATATTACCGATCAACAAAGTGAAGAGCAACAAACCACTAAGAATAATACATATACTGAATACAACTTCCAACCAGTTACTTGTTGGCTCCAGATCATTGCCAAAGGTACTGCAAATATGAAAACAGCAGTTGGAATATTGAAAACAGGTGGAATATTGAAATGAGTTTCAATTTTTTTTTCTATTAGAAATCAAAGCAAACACATTTTAAGTGCCAAGACTAACTTTTGAGCGATGACCTTGAAGACAGACAGCAAGTAGAGTATAGAGCGTCAAAATGGCAGAGGAAAAACGTAATTTAGATATTTTAGTAGAACATAATGTGAAATTGTGAGGGGATAAAGGGTGGGGACATGGATTGAAGTGATTACAGACACAAAACCATTAAAGAGTAAAGACTACATCCATAATGGAGAAGAGTGAAGATGAAGAGTTTATGTAGTGATTACCTGAGGGTCATTAGACCCCAGAATATTGGATAGAGAATCTTGACTGCCAAGGAATCACTAGAAATGACTGGTAATGCCCACTTGTAAATCCCATATTTGAAGGGACCATTAACATCTAGGCATGATTTTCCTACTGTGGATGCTGATGACAAAAACTGGCAGCACGCCTCCACCTCTTTTGAGCAAGACAGAGCAAGTTTACAGTTTGCTTTACGGCCACATTGCTGGTTGAGGCAATAAGCAACCCGTTGTATGGCAAGAACATACCAACAGCCTCCCGCAACCTGTGAAAAGGACACAAGAATGGATGATTTTTTTAATATTCTAAGTATGTGGAGGCTTGAAGTAAACACGGGAAGAAGATAAAAAAAGTGACTAACATGGGAGGCAATGAAGTAGGCAGCTAGATTGAGGGCAAAACCCCACCAAATGGTGCCAAAGATATAACCTGTCACCTTCTGCATATTTCTCATCATACATATGCTGTGATACACCTTAGGAAGTAATTGGAACAAGAACATGAACAGAAGGATTGTCATTATTAGCTTCATCTTCTCTTCTCTAATTAACTTTGGTACAACTAACCAAAACACTGCCTGTAAAATAACATATTAATATGGTCAGATGAGGAAATACAAATACATGTTATTTCTCAGCTCAATTACAAATACAAAGGAACCTTGGGCAACAAAATGATAATGCATCAGCCTAAGCAGTTTGTTACGGCTACTGTAATATCTTGCGACCACTTAAGGTCATTTTCATCTTCTTTGTTCCAACGTGGCAAAACATGATTGGATGAAAACCAATGACGCTGTAAAAATATTATTTAACCTGAGGAACCGGCAGGATCACAAAGGCATCTAACCAAAAACCCTTGAGAGACCGCAAATAGTGAGAGGCAATGGCACGTGCGTCCCACACCAGCTTTCCACACCCCACAACAAGTGACTCTCGAGACACGTACGCTAATTTGAACTGCAACCACAGATGGAACACGTGAACTGCATCCACACTCGTGCGAAAGACGGTCACGATTGCCGTCAGCCTGCCATCCATGTCCAAACAAGGGGACCCACGTCGCCCGATCGACAGTGCATAAAAGAACATAGGATCAACAGCCAGTGCCAGGCCACGTGCCAAAAGAAGAGCCCGGTTCCACTTCTGCACCCGTTTGCTGCGGGGGTCGAGTACTAGCCCGAACGGGCCGGTGAACCTGGGTACGCTCTTCCTCGGTCCGGATCGGGTCTGGATAGGTACTAAGGACGACCCAGCCGAGGCCTCCCATTCGGGTTGGTGAGCTCCGTCGCAGCTGGTGGAATGGAACATCGGAGCGCCTACCTGAGTGCAGGCGTAACATTCGACGGAGGACGAGATTGGATTATCTCCGGTGACGGTGCTATGATTGGAGCTATTATTTCTGTCGATCTTCTCGCCATTATCTCTGAACAATCCAATCCACCTGTGACGATGAACGTAAAGCGTTTGATAATACTGCAGAACTAAGAGAGAGAAAGATAACTAGATTTCAAGTACAACGCAAATAAGCATTTGTATAAACCCTTATGCCAAACAGATCAAAGTGTAATCTTCTTGAAGGGAAGTGGCGAATACGCACTCATTTGGTTAAATAAGAGGTATGATCTTTCTATAATGGGTCTTGCATGAACACAGATAAAGGTTAACCTCGTAGATAGACATTTATCTTAAATATCTTAAGATGTATGCCTATTGAAGGGAAGTGATGAATTACTATAAAGTTTGTTGTTATGGTGGGTGTGTGTGAGCATAAGGAAACCAGTAGAGAGTATAGAAGCAGTAGAAAAGGGCGTACCTTGGGAGAAAGAAGTGGAAGTTGGGCTGAGAAGACATGATTGGAAGAGAGGAAGCAAGCGATCGGAAGGGAAGGTGGTGAAGAGAAGAGAGAAACGGGGGTATATAAAGGATGCTAGAGGGGAAAGAAGTTTGGCTTTGTTTGATTTGGAAGGACTATAATAGAGATGCCTGTCACGTAACGCATGAAGGGTAAGTGGTTAAGAGCCGCCCTTACGTAGACAACGGCATGCTCAGTGTGGGGTTCGTTTTGTAGCAAACTCGATCGAAAGTCGAAAATGGTCCACTGATAGAGTAATGTCTGTATCACCAATCTCAGTGGTAGTGCGGTTCGGCCGTACGTTTTGTAGCAAACTCGAAAATGTTTTTATCACTAAACTCAGCTCTAACCTTGCAAAACTAGGCCACGCCACTCCACACCAAACGTCCTCACTTTCAACACCAACATATAGGCAAATACATAGTTTTCAGTTGTTCAGCATATTAGGACAAAAGACGCATACATCCATTCATTAAATATTGTGGTACCTCCAACGTCCATATGCCGTGATTTGTAAAGGTTGGCATGAAGTAATGGTGCTGTCATCCTTTCGTCACGTGGGTACTTGCATGCCATATTCTCTTTATTTATACGAATGTTTTTTGTGACAAATGATTAATCGTAGGCAATCAAAAGCAATTACCATCACTTAATTGAACACTACCAAGCAACAAAACTAATGTGGCAGAAGTACATGATTTAGGAAGGAACTAGGAGGCTGTACACCAGGAATACGTAGTCTGTGTTATGTGGTTGATCACCAAGACCTGAATAGCCTTTTGATTTAGGTTGTAATTGTTCCTGTTTCCTGCATGAGTAAACACGAGAATCATGCATGGTCCCCTATGCACCTAATATATGATAGATAAGGTGTTGCTGTCAGTCTGCAAAATGGTCGGAGAAAGCACACTTGCACTTCAATTATGGAAGTTTGGGTGCTAGTCACATTTCCGTTCAGTACTGTCGAAATTATGAGGGGACATATCTAATTACCTGTTTCACTTTCCATACAGTACTGTGGTCCCTTTCAAGCGAGATAGAAGAATTAATTTTTAAATTTTAAAAACATATTTGTTAGGAGAATTTAATTATTAATTTGGTTCTTAATTTAAAAGAATATATCAGTATCATAAACGATTTAAAAAATATACCTTATATTAATAACAAAAAAGAAGTTAATAATAAAATGATAAAAACAATTGGGGATAGTTATTATAAAAATTTTCATAATTACCATGTCTAAAACCAAACGTTAGAGGTATACACCACCTTGTGTAGTATTTTATATATACAAAAGTCTTTTTGTGTCAAGTAGTCAGATGAGTTTCTGGGTCTAAATTGTGTAGGATTTTACAAGTCTCCCTGGGTGATCATCTATGGAGAATGACCTGTGGTAGACCACATATAGAGACATGTCAATTTAAGTCAAACTCACTTTTACAACACATAGAGACATGTCAATTTAGGTCACTTGGCTCACTTTTACAACATGTAGAGACAAGTCAATTTAGGTCACTCGTACTCACTTCGTTTTTTTCTCTTGCAACTTTCAATATGGATTGGTCTGGTCATGACCCATGCTTTACATTTTAGAAAGATAAATCTCAATAATTTTCTTCCACTTAAAAGAAACATGTTTTGAAACATAAAAACTAACGGTCTAGGACACAACTTAGATTATATTGGATAAATTGATGTCATTGGGTACAATTTTGGCCACACCCATGGTTGGATAAGATAATGTGTGAGACATGTCATTAGTTGGAGTGTTCAATCAAAGATTAGTGTTCAATCAAACATGAGTATTTTGCCGCCAAATCTTCACCAGTAGTAACTCTTATGATTGATCCAAGCCTATCTGCATTGAATCCACTATTGTTGCTAATTATGCATACTCTCTCCAAAATCATAAAACACACAAAAGAGATTAAGATACTTTAAAAGCTTCTTATAGTTTAGTAAATTATACCTATTTAACTCATACCGATTCTTGATCATCAAATGCGTTCTCTAGCCGTATTTAACTATCTTACATAGGTACCATATCATATAATACCCATGTTTACACTTTTCAAAAGAAAAAGACACCAACACCTATTTATTCACTTTATTTTTCCCACATTCATTTCTTAATAGTAGCTTATATGGCTTTGACACTACTAGAAAATTTATAATTTGCGACCGAACAATACCGACGGTATTGAGAACCGTTAGAAATACCGACCGAAAAA
>JANZLX010000008.1:12859379-12883322 GCA_025531955.1 Erythroxylum orinocense
ATTGAATTATGAATTATGGATTGAGACTTATTGAAGTGCTCTAGGTATAGAATTGTGTTTGTATATGCTGGAATTCCAGACAGGAGGTCCGATGAAATGTGTATGGATGGTTTTAGGATTATAGAAGTGTGCATAATCTATTTACAGATTTTAGGTTTTGTTAAAGTACTGTTGTTATGCTGCCCGATTTTTGTTAGCGGGTAAATAAGATTTTGGTCAATGTTGGGATTTGTATGATTGTATAAAAAGAACCTTTAAAATTGAGTATGAGATTAAAATATACTTGATTAAGAGTAATCAAGTAAATTGAGGTTATGAAAAATTATGGCAAAGGATTTGAGATTAAAATGGATGAAGTTTCCAATTGGGAAGTTATATTGTTTTGTTGTGTATAAGATTGAATAAAGATGAAATGAATAATATAAGAAAAAAAATATAATACCTAATTTTCGGATTAGATTAGTCTTAAGGTTTCCAACGCGATAGTTTTTTTATAAGTGTATGTTATCGGATGTCGAAATTTGTTTTTCAGTTCGATTGCATCGTTTGGTTTGTTTCCGAGCCAATTCGATTTGACTTTGTATTCGATTCGATTTCGCTTCTTTCGCTTTCGTCCGCTTCGTTTCGGTTTCCGATTCGTTGTGATTCGCGCTTTCATTTGGTTTTGAAATCCGTTTGATTCGTTCCGCCACTTTGTTTTCGTTTCCGTTTTTCATTCTTTATTCGGTTGGGGCCTAGTTCCGAGATCGGGTCCCAACAACTCAAAACAGACATAAATATCGCAAGTATATAACACAATTCAATCAATATCTCACATCATTCAGAATCAAATTTCATATATCACATCATTCAGAATTTGATACCTGATCGCAATATACATTATATTCCAACAAGTCCGTTATAAACACAAGTATTTCATATAATTATTTCATAATAATTCAATCATTCATATCATCCATACGTACACAAACATAGCATACCATTATATCAACTCAATTCAGACATTTTTTGCAATTATTCACATAATACATGTAAATATATATATATATATGCAATGCACATAAAACTTCATTTTCATTTTTATTTTTGTTATGACCGAGCGCCTATTTAATTGTCCCGTACTCATCATGGATGCCGGGCTTATTTCATAATTGTCCCGTATCCGTTGCAGATACTAGGCTTATTTCATAATTGTTCCGTACTCAGTGCGGACACCGACTCATTATCAACTGAGCCTGTGACTCTTGTGCACATTTCCAGAGCTTTAAGCTCTTATAATTCAAAATTATATTTTAAAAAAAACTTTCATATTTTTATCGTAGAAAGTAATAAAATTCTATAAATTTGTTGTAATATAATTTTAAATATTAAAATAACGTAAATGGTGATGGTGGTCTGTGCTTTAAATTGATATCCTCCGTGCAGAAGCTGATTGAAATGTCATAAGAGAGTTGGGTGTTGTTGTGGCACCGGCAAAGGCAATGGCAATGGCAGGTAAACACTCTCCCATCTAGGCCTTGCTATTGCACTTTAATTGCAATGCTATTTATTTTGTTTTTCTTTTATAGGAGAAAGGAAATGACATTCCAGATGAGTCGACAAGTCGTTGACAATATCTTAAAATGGAACGGGCCCCACGGTTAGATCCCAACAAAATATAAGCCATCTGGACACGTACATAAAACACACACAAGCATCAACAGAAACTGCTTCTATCGGTGTTTACGCTTTTGATCTCTCAAGTCATCTTAGTAAGTTACTTCTTCAATTCACATGTCTGAATCTTGTCCAGAAACCGAAAGATCGGAGAATCTGTTAGATTCCTCTTGTTTCTTTTGGGTCTTAATTAGCTGCCATGAAAAAATTTAAGAAAGTTTCTTTCATTTATCTTTGTTTGTGTGGGTGATCTTCAAGTCTTCTGCTTTGTTTATATTGTTTTCTGTTTCTAATCTGTTGGTGCCTTTTTTTTTGTAATTATGTTTGCTTGTTCGATTTCGAGGAATCCTTTTTCTGTTCATTTTGGGTCTGTATTTGAGTTACGGGTTCTTTTTACGATTTCTTTTAATTTTTTTTAATTCCTGTTGAATTTTTGGTCGTTTCTCTTAGCTTAGGAACCGAGGCTTAGATCTTCTGTGGTAGGAATTCTCAATTTTTTATTTGTTGTATCGGGAATTTAAGAGGTGAGAAATATGTTGGGATCGGGTTACGTGTTTGATCAACTGATTATGGGTTGTTTATGCGGTTTTTCACGGCATTTGGGTCTCACGCTTACTGGGAACTTCTATCTTGTTGCGGACTAGGAATCCCTTAGTTTGCCTACCGGTAAAAATGAAGGGTGTTTTTACGTAAATATGTGCTAGGTATCTCTGGTGATTGAAAATTGTCTTGTAGTTTATATTCCACTTATGATTTTAGCATTGGATTAAGCACAGTTTCATAACTAAAATACTGTAGCAGTAAGAGTGGCTAGTGAGCATGACTCAGAAGGAAAAGGCTCGGCCATTTTTCTTCTAAGCTAGTTCTTGACAAAAACCTAAGATTGAGAGCTAAAAATACCAGAATGGAGCAACTGTTTCAAGAAAGTTTGGAATTAGATTTTGAATATAGCAAAAGGATAAGGTGTATCTGTAATAGTTCCAATGGCCATTAGGGGAGATGGAGAAAGGCTCTAATACTTGATGTGTTCTTCACCTTTATGGTGTTTAAGTGCCTATAAACCTGGGCTCTCCAAGACATTGCTCTCCTAGATGCAGCGTTTCTAGTATTAGAGACCATGGCTTGTTCTTTCGGTTAGACTTTAGTCTTAAGAAAGGGGAAGGAATTTGGGTTCATGTTTTGCTACTAAATTCATTACTCAGTGCTGTGTGCATTGCGGTCTTATTGCACGAATACTACCTGTCTTCCGGGGGAAGGACAAAATGTTAACTCATAAAAGGTTCATGATATTTTATAGCATTATTTTTTATTGATGTGTTGTCAAGTCAAACTTGTGCATGTTATCCATTTCATTCATCTACCCATTTTGGCTATTTCCTGCTTCTTTCCTACAAGTTCTTTATTGCATGGGCACCCTAAAGTTAGCCACAAGCAATTATATCTTTTCATTCTGTGAAAAAACAAGTGCAGATTAATTTTTGCGTTATTAAAATATCACAATGATAATATTGGAAATGACTCCAAACTGTGAAATAAGGGCTTGAACAACCTGAAATCTGATGTTCTTTTCTTTCTGTTGTTTCTCTTCCAGAAAAAATTCCCAAAGAAGTTGATAAAGCTAATCATGATTAGCAAGGGCAGACCCTCGAGGTAGGGACTTCCGATTTATGTCATTTATTGTCAGATGCGGTGATGCCCTTTCTATCACCATTTGTCTTTTGCTATCAAAATGTGGAACTTTGCATCCAATTGCTTAGCTGGAAGTGTTGGGGTGAGTGGTTCCCCACGGCTGACTCCAGTTGCTCCAGAGTCCTCAGATGATGAGGCATCTTCTGTTGTTAGCAGAGA
This sequence comes from Erythroxylum orinocense, assembly GCA_025531955.1. Taxonomy (NCBI): domain Eukaryota; kingdom Viridiplantae; phylum Streptophyta; class Magnoliopsida; order Malpighiales; family Erythroxylaceae; genus Erythroxylum; species Erythroxylum orinocense. Next base: position 12,862,884 of record JANZLX010000008.1, read on the forward strand.
AGAAGGTTTAGAGTGTCCAATTTGCTGGGAATCCTTCAACATAGTGGAAAATGTGCCTTATGTCTTATGGTGTGGTCATACTCTTTGTAAAAACTGCATCCTAGGACTCCAATGGGCAGTGGTGAAATTCCCAACGTTGCCAATTCAGCTTCCTCTCTTTATTTCCTGTCCATGGTGCAATCTATTATCATTCCGCGTTGTTTACAAAGGCGATCTGAGATTTCCTCGCAAAAATTACTTTCTGCTTTGGATGGTTGAAAGCAAGAACAGTGACCGAAACAAGCCTCATTCCAACTTCTGTGAAGATCATCAATCTCTTTGGTCATCCAACAACAATCCAGCCCAGGGGAATCAGATCAATTCTGGTGACATAAGAAGAGGGCGCCACATTCATCATCCCGGCCCATCAGGAACAAGCCATAATCATAATGATTTCAACAGTTACCTCAATATGGGGAGAATTAATTCTTCCCTTCAGAAGTCTCTGATTTTCTTTGTTCATCTAACAGCCAAATTCCCATTGGTTGTCATAGTCCTTTTGATTATTTTATATGCAATACCTGCCAGTGCAGCCATTCTAGTCCTGTACATTCTTATCACTCTTTTATTTGCTATCCCATCATTCCTCATCTTGTACTTTTCTTATCCTAGTTTGGATTGGCTTGTCAGAGAAATCTTTACTTGATACAAGGTTACCTTGGTCCTATAGTGCTGCGAATAGAGGTTTGCAACCCGTAAATGAGGCAGGCTCTTGCCGTATATGAATGGTTGCATTATGGATATGCGAATGGTTGCATTATGGATATGCGAAGCTCTTGTATGTATTAGCGGCTCAAGTGTTTCTATGCATGGAGATCAAGACCTTACAGATTTAGATTACGCTTTACTCTGTTGTACATAAATCATTGTTTTATTGTGTGGAAATCTGTGCTATTCTATGTTAATTGGAGGTTCAAGTCTCAAACTGTATGAATTTAATATTTCTAAATTATGTATATGAGGGCTATTTTTTAATAGCTCTTGGTTATCTAAAAGTGAACTTTCATTTCAGAGAATGGCTGAATGCTGATTACTGAATGTGGAGTTAATTGACATATTTCTCTACTGGTATCAATTTTCGAACCAAACTAGAAATTTGATTACTGTGATCGTGAATGAAATAAAATTATATGGTCAATGGCTGTGTGTCCACTTTTTATGATCCTGTTAATGATCTGAAATATTTGAAGGTACAGGCGGATATGATGTTTTTTGTGACTGTAAAGCTACTCCTGGACTTCCAGGGTAGAACTAGAACTGGCAAAGAGCCTACCAACTGAAATCCATTTGGAAACTTCATGTCCGCATTCAGTCTAACATCAAATGGTTATTATTTGTACGAGGAGGCACTTCAAGAGGACCTGATCTTTAGTTTCTTGTAAGTAAGAAGCATAAATGATGGAAGCAACTGTGCCCATATTTAGATAGCATTACATGACAACAGTGAACCAAAAATTTTGTGGGCTAGGTGGCCTGATGTATATGGCCAGATGAACTCGGACGTAATCTATGGTTTAAGAAAATTTCGTCGCATTCTTGTTGCCATATTTCCTTTGCGTTTCCCCACATCCACAATAATTTCCTGGACAAATCCATGTAGGAAAATCCAACACGGACAAGGCTCCACGTGTCATTATCATAGCCTGGAGATTGGCAGCTCTCCGACCTCATTCCCAACCCATCAACCTCAGCCTCTATGGTCATGTGAGAGAAAATCTAAAACTTCCATAAACTAGGAGGATAGTAAAAGAAAAAATGGCGGCGGCCATCACTATTGCTTCCCCAAAATCAAGAATCTTGCAGAACCCAATCCCTTCTAAAGACCCAAGTTATAGCTTTTATGGTGTACCCTTGAAGAGTCTTTCTTCACAACTAAAACCCAGAAACAAAAGGAATGGCGACATCAGCTTGGTGTTTGCTGCAACAAACAGCACAGCTTCCTCAACTGACACTAAAAACAGCGGTGGTGGCAGGTTTTACCTTAACTTTACAGGGTTTCCGTTTCCTCTTGGCCCCTTCCTTAACAGGCGAACTATAAGAACTGAGGTTAGTGTCTTTAACTTCAATTTGGCACGCAAAGTTATCATGCTCAATAACTCTGGATTTTAGGGGTTTCACGCTGAAATATTTACAAGACCAAGCCTTTGGTTTAATGATTGTGGCATCATGTTCTTGTGTTACGCACGGATTCTCCCAGTGTCTGTAGTTATATGTACCAATACCCGTGATCTATTCCACAAATTCTGATATCATTATAGTAGCTAAGCATGTCACCTGTCGCAAGTTGTCATGTCAATAATGTTCTCTTGTTCCTGATAAGCAAATTAGGTTGTCTGATACTTCTTAATGGGCTTATGCGTACATGTCCAATTTTGTATGTCGATAGGCAGGTAGATAATTACTCCCAACTATTTTGACCTCCATTTAGCTACTGTTAATATTATCTTCTTTTACAAGAAAGACAAAAAGAAAACTTTGTGCTTGTTGATCAATATGAAGCTTTAAATTGCTGTACTTCAAGCTCTCTCCGGACAGAACTTTGGGTTTTATGATTGTATCGCTGATGACTTGCAGCTGTAAAGATTCTTAAAAGAGATAAGTAAGTGAAGAAGCAGCGAAACGGGAGGGGAAAACCATGTTTGAGAGGCCCTTCTAGAACTAGAAGTAGGCTTTACAAAACGAGCAAATATGTCCATGTTGGTTAATATGATCCATCATAGTGAAAGGCTATTTTTCTTTCTGTTCAAAAGCTTATTTGAATATCGATAGCCTAATGTTGTTGCAAGTTCTTCAATGATAGACGGCATATATCCATCATATTACAGGGAATCTTAGGCACTGCCCTATTTGACACGTTTATATATGCAAAAGGGAAGATAAAAAGGTATCTTTACAGAGCCTGAGGACTTTATCATTCACTATCATTTTTGGTTTGTTTCTCATAACTTGATGTGAATACTGCTGCTTATATTAATTGGAGTAGCAAGATGTCCTTGTTCTTTCTCCCATGGCGAGAAACAATTAGACATTAAAGATTTAGATCATTAAATTCTACGTCAATGAAACTTTCTAGTGGAGTTTAAAAATGTGTGCCCCTATAGTAACTTTTGTATACATGTATGTTTAGTATGCCACAAGAGATAGGATTTGCATCTGGAGATATGTTTCTAGTTTCTGCTTGACTAATTTGTAGTTAAATACTAATGCAATAGGCAAGGAAAGAGTTGTATCTTCTATCATATGGGAAAATATGGGAAAACACTTCCAACTTGTTTACTGGCGCCATTCTTGTACTTTTGTGTAGCGGTTTTGTTGAGTAGATGATTTGCTCATATTGCTGTAAAACTTTGCAGGCTGTGAAGGGTTGTATATGGCTATTTGAACAAGAACAGGCATTGGGCTTTAGCAGTGTCTCAACAAATATTCGCATGACTGTTATCAAGTTAAAATCTGGGGGGTTATGGGTACATGCCCCCATTGCTCCAACCAAGGAGTGTATTGAGGTTCTGCCTTATTTATTTTACTAATAAAACAAATTATCAATCATTTATCTGAGTCCTAACTTTGCTTCGTCTAACGTGTTCCTTCCTATAACAGAATCTGCTAAATTAAGTTAATATTTTTCTGCATTGTTTTGTAAAGGAACTCAGAGACTACTATACCTCATAAGTTTAAAGAACCCATTATAGATCAGAAACATATTCGTAGGCTATAGAAGGATACACTTCGTTGAGGAGAGAAAATGACAAATAAAAAAATTTTGGCACAACCACAAGGCTGTGGATGCATATCTGTCATGAATCTTCATGGCTACGTACTACGTGTATTTAGGGGATACAAAAAGGCTAATTTGCTAATGGCATGGCATATATGCATATGGAATCTAATGGAGATGAAGACAAAGCTAAGATACAACAGTATTGTTGTTATTGTCTTATGATTGATTTTCCTTGATTTAGAAATTGCCTACTCTTTGGAACAGATACCATTGTTATTTAGCCTCACAAAAAATTAACATTTTCATGTAAATGAAACCAGAAGTCGTACGTTTTGACTTTGGATAATTCTCTAGAAAAACCAGCTGATTAGCAAACTTGTATCTTTATTTCAGTTCTTTTAACATAAAATTTTGCTTCTTGCAGTATTTTATTCTTCATGTGCTCCTGTTAACTTAAGCCTGCCCTGCAAAATCTGGTGCCTGTTTGACAAGCATTATGTCTTGCAGCTCATGAAAGAGTTGGGAGCACCAGTGGAATACATTGTCCTGCCTACGTTCGCTTACGAGCATAAAATATTTGTTGGTCCCTTTTCTAGAAAATTTCCAAAGGCCCAAATATGGGTAGCCCCAAGGCAATGGAGTTGGCCGTTGAATTTGCCACTTGAGTTTTTTGGAATCTTTCGTTCTAAAACATTGAAACATGAGGATTTGTCTACTCCATGGGCCGATGAAATTGAACAGAAAGTTCTAAGCTCACCAGAAGTTGGTAATATTATTGACAACATTGAATAAATCTTCATTTGGAAAAATCATGATAGAGCTAGATTTGTTGTATTTTATCTCAGGAATTGGACCGTATGTTGAGGTAGCTTTCTATCACAAGCGTTCAAGAACACTACTGGTAACAGATGCTGTAATCTATGTCCCACGAAAGCCACCAGAATGTATTAGCAAAGACTCATTGTTGGCATCAGCAAAGAATGGGTTGGCTGTAAAGATTCTTAGTAAAGGAAAAGAAGTTCCCGAGGAACCTGTTGTTGACAACCAGATGAACCGTCAAAAAGGTTAGTCCTCTACACGAGCTAGGGCTAGCAGAAAAAACAATCCAAGATTTTCATACATCTATATAAGTTCCATTGGTGCAGGGTGGGAAAGAATGGTCCTCCAGATCTTGTTTCTCGGTCCATCTAATTTGTTGGAACCTAATGCTAGCTTTGCTCAGATGTCACAAAAGTTGATTGTTTCACCTATTGTGAAGACTCTGGTGTTCAGCAAAGTTCCTGAGAAGGTATATATTCTAGATCATTCCTTAAAAATATTTTCTACTTCTATTCAATGATTACTTAGGCCTGAAGGCATTCACACATCAATCTACCTTCATACATAAAGCTGCTGGTGGTAATTGATTGAACCAAATGGGGCATTTAGTGAGTTGTATTGTAAATGTGAACCTTCCTGATTAAGTGAAGTGAGAATACTGAATATTCAGCGCTGGTACCATTGTTTTAATGTTTTCTTAATGTATACTTGCTAAAAATCAGGTCAGGGATTGGATTGATTGCATTGCCCGAGACTGGAAATTCAAGAGAATAATCCCTGCTCATTTTGCTGGTCCAATAAATGCAAGCAGGTCTGATTTCTTGGCTGCATTTGCATTTCTTGATGATCTACTGGGTGAGCGAGCTCGGCCTTCACTTTCTCTTCTATTTACATCACTTTTGGGCAAAGCAGCCAGTTACTTTCCCCCAGATGACATGAGGACATTATCATCTCTGGATGAGTTTCTAGTCTCGATAGGTGTCGTGAAGAAGACTGTCTCCGGCCGGAAAAGAATAGCATTACGATAAAGTTAGCTGCAAAGTTTCATCTCTTCAAATTTACACGTGTATATCCAAAAGTTTGATGATCACTGTTGTGCACATATATTAAGGGAAACATCATGTCTTTAATCAACTTGGAGGTTTCGAGTTGTCTGGATTTAGATGCTTTAAGATAAAAGTAGAGAGATGATCTCTTTTTTCAGTGCTTTGCTGGTAAGAGAAGAGTCTTCACAAAACTAGTTCTCTCTACAACTTTTGTGCCAGCTAAAGAAACAATAAAGGTAGCTCTAAAATGGTGTCTCTCTGGTGCAAGAAAATAACAGTATGTAGGTTCATGCTTCCTTTGGCTTTCATGTTACGCCTTCTTCATATCATACATGAGAAGAATAGGACTTAATGAGATCCATGGAACTTTGACCCTCCTCAACTAAACTAAGCTAAGCTGCCACCTAAAATGAAACTTCATGCCCACATGCATGCATACGAGCAAAAGTTTACAACAACAAAAAAGAAAAGGAAATTGGTTTTATGTGGTCCAATCCTGAATCCACCACTCTTTTTCTTTTAGAAACCGACTTTGCTCACCCCAAAGAGCATGCCGGACCTGGAGCATGTGAGTGAGAGAATCCGATGTGATTTTCTACTATTACTCAATTTGTCTGTTTCATCTTACTTTCTTTTGACGAAACAAAACATACAATGTGTACTAGTGCCAGCCATAGAAGTTAGAAATGATGCAATAAACAATTACAAAAAGAGGTTTAGCCTTTTATTCGGTTGGAAAAGTTAATAGTCCATCCTTTTAACTTGTGGCATTCCATGCAGTTGCAGCCTTTCTCTCCCTTATGAAGAGCCACCTGAATTAGCTATTTTCTCTTTTGAGGGACTTGCAACAAACGCCATTGACATTGGGTACCTACCAATGCATGCCATATCCTCCTGGCGCACAAAGCTCTCATTTTGTTGCTGCCCCACAAACTCAACAAACCACCCAATGATGCATTTATGTGCATTACATTTGACTTTTCCCTTCATCTTCATAATGAAGTTCTACAAAGTTTTTTTTTTTTTTTGAGGGAAGGTTCTACAAAGTTTAGTCTCTAGCAATTCCCTTTCTCGCTCAGATTAGAAATATTAAAAAAAAACCATAATTAACCAACTATAACTATACTTAGGTGATAAGCATTACCACAAATAATTCCAAGTATATTGGATTTAGTGTTGAGAGTTGTACATTAGTTGCTTGGATTGAATTGTAAATCGAAAACGTGAAAAGATCATCACAAGGTGAACACATTAATCTATGTTGACCTTGATTAAAATATATAGATTTTATGGTTTTTAAAAATATTTTTATTATAAAGAATTTAATTTTCGTCTCTCTCTCTCTACTTAACGTGTACAGAAAACCAACACAAACGCGTATATAGGAGAGGAAAGCTCTCCAAACGCCAGAAACGGAAAACCAGATTGCTTGCACCAGCGCACAAACATTGAGAAACCAACAAAAGTACACACGAAACAGATAAAGTGGGATCATATTGTTATGTCACCTTTGTAGAGATATACGTTGCCAGTTTCTTCGCGTCCTGGTTAAGCACAGTATTAGTTTTTCAGAGGTATGTCTCTTTCCTCTCTTTGTTAAAGCTTAAATCTTTTCGGCCGATTCGATGTGGATTTATCCTTTTCTCAACATGGTTCCCTTCTAAATGGGATTTAGTGATGGGTTTTTCTGGCTCTGTTTTCACTTTCATTCTTTTGGTTTTGGTATTCGTGTTTTTTTTTCCCGACATACGTTGTTCTTGGGTTTCGGTGGATGGTTGTATTGTGCTTTCTCTTTCATTTGTTTGTGGTTTTCAAGATTGTATAATCCTTTTTCTAAATTAAACGTTTTCATATATTTCGTCATCGACGTCTGTTTAGCTTATAATGATTAGTATCAGCGTATTTTGTTAATGCATCTGAAAGGAATTGATAAGTTTACGGTAGGCGCTAATCATATATGTTGTTCTTCATCGGACTTTCTTCTGAACAGTTCTTCTGGACTTGAAATGATTTTAAATTAGATATAGGCTCATTCAGTTACATTTATTCAAAGCCTTCAAATTTGTCCTAATTCCGTGGTTCAATCAACAGTGCTATAGTACTTTATTGTGTTGTCTCTTTTGCTTTTTTATTTTCTGTATGTTTTTATCCTCCATGACAGTGCTTCAAATATGATTGAAAGGCTAGATTCTAAAGCACGGCATTTTTTGTTTTGATATTGTTTCTAGTTCAGAAATGAGCTGCATTCTCTTGAATTTTGTTCCTTTTTTAAGCTCTTTGGTGTAGGATCACAAAGTTAATGATTACTTCACATGGCTGATCATTCATGGTATCCATTGTTTTCATCTCAAGGCAATTATACATTATTGTTTCCTGTCACGGAGCATCGTAAATGTCTTTTGCTGGACGTCGTTCTCAATTCACGTTAATATCCAAACACCTATTTGTGAGCTATCTTTCTATGTGGAGCACCATATGAGAAACATATTCATCATCGTTAAAACTTAAAAGCCGTACTTTGTTCCCTGGGATCTCTAATCCATATGTTTCCTCTTTTCAGTTTGTCTCAGCTGATGGCTGAGAAGAGCATTAGCCTACCTGTGAGCCCAAATTCAAATGATCCAAATTTAGTTAATTCCAGAAGAAGCTCTCTGGGAAATTTGAGTTCTTCAAAGCGTGGAGAATCTTTTCTGCCTCACTATCTCCGAGCTTCTACGGGTTCATGCCATGACCTTTGTAAATATGGGAGGAAACATGAATTTGAAGAAAAGGCAAGACGTCCAATAAGAAAAATCTTGAAGAAACCTTCTTATGGCCAAGGTTCACTGGAGGTTCAGCCACAGAGGGACAAAACATCAGCAGTTAAAGTCAAACCCAGTGATAAGTCAAGTACCCTTGCAACTAATACTCCTGAGGTTATCAAGAGGGAATTGCCAACAAAATCAATTAGCAATAAGACTTCATCTTGCAATGAAGTTCTGGACGAAAGGACTCCTGATGAGGCTTTGTTAGCAAAATTAGTTGATCCCAAAACTCCATTGTTGAGAGAAGTAATCATCAAAGAGAAAAAGAAGGGACTTTCAGCAGATTTTTCAGTTGATGGCCAAAGTTCAATATCAAACGAAACTTATGAGAAGAAGAAGAATAAGAAGCTAGAGCAGGAAAACAAGAAGAGACCAGTGATTAGGCTCAATACTTTATCTGACTTGAGAAGTCATTCATCAAAAATAACCAGCAAGCAGGTTTTGTCATCATCTTCTAAAAAATTAGAGGTCTTATTGCATCAATCTTCATCAAAAGCTAAAGAGTTGAACTACTCTTCGAAGCATACTTCTTCAATTTCGTCCCCATCTTCTGGAAAACTAGGGGTCTCATCGATAAAAGATTTTACAGAAGATATGAATTTCAATCTTAACCGTGCTTCCTCTTTGAAGTTAAAACTGTCGTCTCCTGGTGGTTTGAGAGTATCAAGTGCCAAAAACAACAGTGATGTCATCAAAACACAGACGATAGGTTCCTCCAAGACATCTGTGAAGAAGATACAAGCATACGGAAGAGCTTCATCATCCCCTAAAAGTTCTTCAGGTGGGATTGCAATTGGACTGGCATCTCCGAGGGCTTCACATAGAGTTGCAAACCTAAATGCAAGGAAGCATAGTAGCTTGAAAGTTGCATCTTCACTTAAGAATCAGAACAAGTTGGATAAGCTTGATGCCGAGCAGCCCAAGCCTAAGAGTTCCAAGGCTGACCTCCCAAAAAATGATGAGGTCCAGGAGAAGACATTGCACGTCATCAAGATAGAGACTGATAATAAATATTTGGGATGCGATTGCAATGAGAACATTTCTGTTGAATTATCCCGATCCCCACTTGCATCACCCGACTCTCATCCCTTTCCAAAGTCTCCTATCTCATTAAACCCTGACGAAGATGTTGAAGAGGAATCTGATTATATCGTTTCTGAAGCAGAATATGACTCTATCACCGACAATGATGAAATTGAGCATGTGGGAGAAGCTGTGACATTTAAAGGCGAAAACAAGTTGGGAATAATGAAGGATGGGACTGTTCCCCCAGGGCACAAGGATGAGCGACCTGTGAAGTTACATTTCAGGAGGGGGAAAGTGGTTGAAATTCAATCAGCACATGATGGTCCAAGGAAGTTGAAGTTCAGGCGAGGAAGAGTGTTGGGCGCTGACCAAACTCTCAAAGCTGGTGCCAGAATAAGCTTCAGGAGGAAAGTGGCTGAAGGAAATACAAATGACAAAAAATCTGATGCAGAAAAGGTCACTCTGAGACATCAAGAAGATGTTCACAGAAGGAAAGATGCGCAGGGTCTGTTCAATAACGTCATTGAAGAAACGGCAAGTAAACTTGTTGAGACCAGGAAGAGCAAGGTTAAGGCCTTGGTGGGTGCATTTGAAACAGTGATCTATCTCCAGGATGGCAAGCCCTCTCCAAGTGTTGGCTCGTGAGTTTTAATTCAATGCAAGCTGTAAAGAAACTTATAAGAAATCAAATCAGGGATTTTGAAATATGCCATAAATGAAAAAAGAAAGTTGGGTTGGGGTAATACTTCTATAGTTCTATTGCAAAAGGAAGGATAGAAAAATAAACATAAGCTTAAAAGTGAGTTATGCAAGACTGCAAGTAATGAGCGTATCAAGATGTGGAAGCAAAGGGATAGTTTGGTATTGTTGACTTGCAGACATGGGAGAAGTTGTGAGAAATCTTGGCATTATTCAATATACACTAACCTTATCTGAAACTTTGCCTTCCGTGAATAAACGAAGTAAATGCTGTAGAGCGAGGGGTAAAGAAAGCCCTGCCGTGTGATTTCTTCTTTTTTTTTTATATAATTTGATTTGATCGCCAAGCATGTTATTGGTTTGCAAGATTCGTCAGATTGTTTGGAGCAAACATTCAGATTCAGTTGTGTACTGCAGTTTGTTTCCTAATCTCTATCCACAGAATGTGCGTCTGACCTGAAATGGCCGGACGTATAGTGTCTCCTCGTAATTGCTTATGGTCCAATTGTATGAATACGAGGAAATTATTGATGTAAAAGGGTTTAAGCATTTGGTTCAGAAAATGCGAAATGGAGCCCCAAAAGAAGGTTGCTTCCCATACGAAAATCCATTTATATCATTTCCAAAGTTCCAGCCTTTAACGGTTCTTCCTTAACTGTTCTGAATTCTGACGCTGATGACAGGAGAAGGAGGTGCTCAAACTTTGACATCATCCCCAATTCAACTCCATTGGTAAGATGTATGTACATGTATTTAAGTTTATGGAAACGCAATTTGGATTACTACAAAAGAAAGATAGATATTGAGAACGTAACCATACAGTTGACAGTAATAGGCCAATAATCACAAGTCCCAGAAAATGTTACGCCCGACGCAACACGTGGACTTCAAGAATCTTTTATTGTCATGTTTTACCCAAAATTACATCCAGTTAACTGCTGACAGATAAGCTAACAAGTGGTCCTCCTTGGCCTCCGCGAAATGCCATCTCATGATTTTTAATGCCTCTTACTAGCATGGCATGACCTTACTTGTCTTTGCCTTCAAGGAAAAAACGGGTATTTTAGTTCTTCTTCTAAGTTGATTGAACTAGGCTTCTTCTTCTTGTTATTCTGTCTCAGACTCACACCCATCTCATTCTCTGCACTGCCTCTTCACTTCTCTGTCTGCAAGTCTATTGTCCTTTAGGGACAATTTTATCAGCTTAACCATTTTACTTTGCATGTAAGTCAACCTTCCTTTTTTTTGTGTATTTGAACTACTTTTTTTTTCTGTACCTAGCTGTTTGTTAAGCTCTTACCTTTTCTCATTTCTCTTCTCCCCAGAGTCGAAATTTTCGTTTTTGAGCAATGAAAGGGGATGCTTTTTCCGTTCAGGTAAGAAATAAAGATCCGGCTGGTCTCAGCTTCTTTACTTGTGTGTTTCTTAGTTGATGTAGATGTGGGCTGAAGTTTTGTTTCTTTGTGCAATCAAGTTAAAAGCTCAAGTCGGTTTGTGCTAGATCCTCGTAGTTGTCCCGAATTTTGATTTGGGTTTTTATCTAATTGCTTGAACTCTTGATAGAAAGCTTTCTTGGATCTGGGACTTTCATGGAAAGTTTATCCATTGACGAAACAAGCCATGTCTGTGTTTTCCTTAAATCTAGAAATCCAAAAGTTCTCATCTTCTCAGTTTGGGTAGTGCGATCGGTTTGGGCTTTTGTCAATGTTTTGTTATAATCAGTCTGATATCTATTTTCACAAAAAGAAAAAAAAACAAATGAATAATAAAAGGCGGTAAACAACTCAAGAATGGAGAATTGTTCTGTATGCATGTTTGAAGTAAACCGAAATTTGAGAAAATTTTATATTCCATGCTTAGGTATGATTGTTTTATGGTTTTGCCTTCTCTGATTTTGGGGAAAGTTTCTTATTCCCTGCGTTAAAGTTATGCACTTTCTGTAGCTTTAGAACTGCGACTTTAGTTAAATATGCTTGAACTGTCTAAAAGGCTGGCCCTGGTGGAATTAGTAAATTATTTAAATAAGTGTACAACTATGTTGAGTTCTTTGGACAGGAAAGGCCTAAGTTAATATTTCATTGACTCAAAGTGAGTTAAATTGATGTTGGTGCAGGTCGTTAGCAAAATTTGTGGTGTGATTTGTATCTACGTTTGTTGTGGTTTTGTTAAATTGTGTTGAAGAGTCACGAGAAAGCTTATAGTAGCTATGAAGGTAGGGGATTAGATGAATTACAAAGCATAAGATCATTTAAGGACTTTTACAATCATGTTAGCTATTCCTTAGTAATAACTTCTTTTTATGCTACTACTTTGGAGGAGGAGCATGGGTTTTTTGCCTTTATGTTGGTGTTTGACTTTAAATTCAGCCTTTTGCTTTCTTAACCAATTTGGATGGACTTTCATTGATTTTATATTTCAGTAAATTTGAACATAAAGGATTATCCTTCAATGGATGTATCTTACACTAGGCGTTAATTGATATTTTTTTGTCACTTTTACTTGTTTATTGCTCACATATAATGACATCACTGGGGATAAGGATGAATGTAATGTCTATTTTACCCCATGAGCATGTTGATACTTTTATCTTTTACCTGATTTCTTAAATTTTACTTTTATGTTTTACTTGTTCATATCACACTTATGCTCCTGTTGGTTGAAGTTTGTATGCAAAATCTAGTTTTTCTCCACTGCATAGAAACAAAAACCCTATTGGAATGCCTTTACATAGCTCTTACTGTGGCTTGTGATTGAGGCCTGAATCGTTTGCTCCAACTAATTTATTTTCATTTGTAAGGTTCTGAGTGCTGTTGCATTAGTCTCACCTATTACATCTTTGTGTCTTTATAGTTTATAATGGACTCCACAAATATTGACAATACTATTGTTTTTTCATTCCTCACTAGGTGGACTAAATGATCTTAACAAAGCAATATCGTTGCACACATTCATCAAGTTGTCAATGCATAAAAGGGCATCTAAGTGAAGATGTGATATTTCTGGTGTTTCAACAGCTGAAGTGGAATCCTAAATTGATTGCTACTTTATCATGTGTGTGCAAGTGGTTTGATGATATTGCCAAGCGAGTGCTATGGAAGGAGTTTTGCCGCACCAGGGCTCCTAAAATGATGCTTGATTTGCAATCTAGTGGAAGCCACAGTGTTGATGGGAATTGGAGAGCACTTGGAAAGTTGCTTATTTACTGTTCAGGATGTAGCAAGGGTTGTCTGTTCAATAATATTCATATCCCTGGTCATTTTGTCTACAGGACTCGGTTTTCTAGGACTTCAGGAAAGAGCTTCCTTTTACCACAATGCAGAACAGATATTTTATATGTTTCTGATCCTTGTGAACATCTTGAACAAGGGGAAGAAGGGGAGGATTTGGGTTTTTTCCGAGGGGTTTTCAAGTCATTCTCAGTGTCAAAGGTCAGGAGTATGCTGATTAAAAAGGAGGCTCAGTTTCATCCAACAGAGGTATGCCCTTACTGTAAGGCAAAGTTGTGGAGTATGGAACAAGCCAAAATGATACCACAGAGTGCCAGCTGTAGGCTGGGTGCCTATGAAGATTGCGTTGAGTATTATGTGTGCCTCAATGGACATATGCTTGGAATCTGCACTCTTTTACCCTTGTCTGATTCAGAAGAGGCATCTGAGTTAGAGTGATGGTCAAAATGAAGTTGAGGTATCTTTCTTAATTAAGCATTTCATTTTTCTCATGTAACATTGTTACCAAATTCTGTTGGATGTTAACTTGATTTATTCTGAACTCTGTAATGGGAGGATAGTTAGAATAATCTAGGCTGACTTGATACTTGATAATGGGCTTTATGGTCAAAAACATTCTCCCAAAACAATGGGCTTCTATATGAAGTTCGTCAATTCATACATCTCATTGATGAACATGTTTTCGTCTATTCTGATTTGTTAAAATAGATTTAAGTGCAAAAATTATGGTGTCAGAAATTGTGAAGGGGACTGAACTACAGTTCTTTTGTGGCTGCATTTAAGGATGAAATTTAATTGCTTCAACACCAGAGGTGGATAGATAAGTTGCTATTCAGCTAAACTTTGATCTTGACCGAATTTGATTACTTCATTTTGAGCAGTGCATTCTGCAATTTAAAAGTGCTAAATCACATTTCAATCAGAACATGTTCTTCACCACATTCTTTTTTAAAATAGATTTAAGCACATGAATTTAATCATCTGCAGACATTAGTGCACCCATATCAACTTTTTGCATACAGAAAGTTTTTTGATGATCATCCATCAAGTTATCCTTAATGAAAGCAGCTTCACCTTCCTATCAAACCACTCAGTTCTTGACTTGTTTTTCTTCAAATTTCCCTTTTCTTTCTTTTCATATTATATTTAAACTCTTGGTTGTTAATTTATTGTCCATGATGTATCATTACTGCTGCAGGTCACGCACTTTTGCTTCCTATACTAAATCTTTTAGTGGAGCGAAATGAAGCTAAGCTTTGCATATGTTACGAGCCTTTTGTTTCCTCTGTCTGTGCCCAAAATCCATGTTTATTAGAAATATTTTATGTGTTCTCTTTATTGAATTATTGGCAGAATTGTTTTGCTTAATTAGTTGCATTGATTGCAGGCACGAGTGCTTTTCTTCTTCTCTGAGAACTCAACCAATGTGCTTGCAATTTGTGAAGGCTGACTGGTACATTAGAAGGCCGGAGCTGCTTCACATTCTTGCTCTGGTCAAATGTTTCAATGTGAGTGGTTCAGATCGGTCTATTTATCATCCAACTTAATCTTAACATGTAATAGTGTACACATTTTATGTATGTCCCATACAGTAATTTGGATGGCAGAGTGGTCTTATAAGTAATTCACACATACCTTAACTTGTCGCTGATCAATTGTGTAGGCTGTGAACTTGATCTTCTGTGTGAATAATAATTGAATCTAGCAACTTTATGAATAAAATTTTCCATACATTGTTAGGCGGATGGTTAAATTTTTATTTGTGCTTCTTTGTGTAGATTTGTATCTAAGTTATAGATTCTTCCTGCTTTTGTTTGCCTGCCTGTGATCCTAGTAGTTCTTGCATTCCAAATGTGCTGCTTGTTTGTCTTTCTAAAATATAAGCCCACGCAAGCCACACCCGACCAAATTGCTTTTCCAGTGGCATGGCTCGTTTTCATTAAGTACATATATACTAAGAACGTATGAGATAGACAGACGATCACGAAATTTCATCCTACCATCCGTTTCATGAACAGCTCAGATTATTTCCATTTATACTCTTAGTCATGCTTGTTACTTAAATAGTCATAGCCGTGACTCAAGCATTTTTTTTTTCTTACTTTCTATTCCTACATGCATGTTACCATCTACTAAGGCCAAATGTACGACTACGTTTTTCTGCATGCTATACTACAATGTTTGAATAAAATATACAGCATAATTTAAACAAATAGTTATAATTTTGACGTTTCAAAATTTCAATCCAACTTCTTCTCAAAAAAAAAATTTCTACCCAACTTATAAGTCAAACCTCATATGTTGCCGTTGACACATGTTACTTGATATAACAATTCATTTACGATGAAAGATGAAAGCTTGTTTTGATTATAATAAAATGAGAAATTTCATAGAAAAAAATTATTCATCATCATGAATTTTCCAACAAGCACGTTGCATCACATCACAAAACATAATCTTCCAACAAATATACAGCCGATTTCAACAAACAATCTTTAAGTATTATATACTAACAAAAGGGACTATTTCATCCAACCGTCCAATTCATCTAATGGCTCTGGCTTTAATAAGCCACGTTCTTCATCAACTTACAAGTATTATTAAATATATAGCATGCACGGTTATGACTTGTTAACTCACAAATGTACATGTTATTATTATTTATTAATTATTATTTTATCATTAATTATAATATTATTCATTAGTAGAGATTATTTAATATTTTTATTTACGTTATTATTAATTATAAATTAGTACATGTTTTATTAATTCTTATTATTAATTAATTGTTAATTATGTAATTATTAATTTTTATTATTATTAACTATATACTATTGCATGCGCAGTTACAACGAAACAAGTTACAACCATTGGTGTTATTATTAATTATTAAATATTATTATATAATTATTACATCTAATGGTCCGAATTGATTTGAGTCATTTGACCCCTCCAATTTATTCCATTTACCTTTAAAAAGTGGAAACAAATTCTGTGTATCCTAATCCTTCCGTCCAAATAAAAAAGCTGCCACAGATCTTGAGTAATCAAGTGGGAGGCCAACGAAATCTTGGTAGTTTCTGCAGCATTAACTCTATTAACTGAAACCTATCAACCTAATTAATAAATAAATCAATCTCTTTCGTCCTCCTCCTTGCTAAACTCTCTTCAATCTTTAATTAATTTTTAATTTTTTATTATCAGTTATTAATTATGTTTGCATGTTATTATTAATTATTAAATATTATTAATTAATTATTTTAAGTATAGTCATAGGCGTAACTCTTAATTAAATACAATTAATTAATTAACTAAAATATAATTAGTTAATTATTTGACTAAAATATGAAATATAATTAATTAATTAAAATATTATTAATTAATTAATTATAAGATAATTATATTAATTAATTAATTGAAATATAATTTAATGTTATTAATTATTATTCAGTTAATTAAGTACTATTTACTAGGAGTCACAAGTGCGCCAATAACATATTTCTTTACTTTAAATTAAATATAATTAATTAATAGATTAATTAAAATATAATTAATTAATTAATTAAAATATAATTAATTCTATCAACCACTCCAGTTTCACTTTATTAAGCACTACATGGCAATAGTTCACACGTGAAAACTGAAGAATGACTCCATTGCTGCCACCAATTAATAATTCTTTAACTCTTTTGAACAAATGGTCTCAATCACACAGTAGAGACAATAATAAATCGTCCTCCTCTCTTCCTGCTTCTCTCTGCAATCTCTCTATCACCGATTAATAACTCTTACCTCTCCACTTCCTCCTAATCTCTACTTCTTTCTCTAACAATGCCCTTTCTCTCTTTAGCTCTCAAATTTTCATGACATATTTTCTCTTTTATTCTTTATAAACAACCCATAAAGTTAGGCCCTCAAATCTCGTGTACTCTTTTTTCTGTCCCTACTCTATGCTCTTTACATCTGGGCCAGAGGATCACCCCCCTAAAGTTAGACATAGAGTAGGAAGGAGGATCCAATGCCTGATCTTGTTATTACTCTGCCCTCGGCATTCGCAATGACACCTATCAACCCAAAATCTGCACTTGCTTAAAAAGAGAGAATCTGTATTACTCCCTCCTATCTAAAATAAATATCATTTTAGAAAGATTTTAATTATTTAAAATAAGTGTCGTTTGTGACTTTCTATGCATATTTATGATTTCACTTCCAAAATTACCCTTTAATTTCTCTCACATCTTAATTACACAGATTATAATTTCAAGACACTTTAACATGTAATTAATAAAGGTATATCAGATATTTTATTAACTGTCTTAATAAGTGTGCATTCCTATAAAATAATACTTATTTTGAATAGAAGGGAGTATCATTTTTCTCTCACACACGTCATTATCTAGGGTTTCGTAAAATTAGGGACAGAGAAATTGAGACCTTCTCTCTGAAATCTCTCTCCCTCTCATTTACAAACATTAACCAACAAGTCTCTGTTTTTCAAATGGGGCAAGCTGAAGAAATGGATTCAGAAACCAGCATGGTAAGTTGAATCGCTTCATGATTCTTCTTTCCTTTTGAGGTATATCTTATTTTAGATCAATCTAAATTGTCTCTTTCACCCAAACCATCAAGCACGTTATCAACAACAACAACCTCTCCCTTTTGTGTTTTTTAATACATCAAGTAGAAAATGTGAGCCAGGTTTAAGATTAATCGTGTCTGTTTCTCAAGTAAAATGGTCTAACACCTGTATGCTTTGTGAGGAAGAGAAAGTTTGCTATAGATGTCGACACATTTTGTTTTATAACAACTTGATGAATTTAATGGCAGGCATATGAGTTTTTTTTATTTCAAATATGGGCACTGCTTTTTTTGTTAAGGTGAATTTCATGCTTGTTGATATCTTAATTATTTATTTTTTCAAAAAAATTATATTATTTTTTAATCAAAGAACATACTGATGATAATTTAAGCAGGTAGGTACTTTAAGAGAACTTTAGAGACTTTATGATGAGATTGAGTCAGTTGATGCTTGCAAGTTAGAATGTTATTCAACTTCAGAAAAATCTAGGAATTAGACTATTCGAATTTGGTTCATTTTATATTATGCCCTTGTATGGAACTCAAATTCTTCCCTTTATCTTCTCTGGATTTTCTTTGCTTTGGAAATTGTTCTTTTCTATCTGTTTCTAGGTTTAGCTCCATATATCAACTTTGTTAACTGGGTTCTGGTTTGTTTATGTTCAGGAGTAGGTGGTTGTGGTCTCGGTTCATCCCACAGTGTTCATATTCACCTATTAAAGGGTTTTATACACTAGGTGAAGTGGCCACAGTCTTTGAGCAAATGTGAGCTCCCTATCTTAATTTGTTTTGGAAATAATTTTATTTCCTTGTTAATTTTTTTGGAAATATTTCCTTGTTACTTTACACAAGCGTTGAAGAGTAGTTGGATCTAAAATCATTAAACTAATATAGAACAACATAAGTTTTTATTATGATCTTTGTCATTTTGAAGAAAGCCATTTGTATATTTTTTGTTAATTTTATCTTGTGCTATTTAATTTATAGGCCTAAAAATTGGAGGAAAAAGAGGATCCATTTCCATGATTTCATGCTAAACGTCTATAGTCAGTTGCAAGCAAGAATTCTGCTCATATGGATACATCAAGTTTCATTTATACTTCCCACCATTTATGTCTTCATGTTTATGTAACATCCAACTCCCGCGTGACCCGAACCCGAAATCGATGGTGATATCTGAGTCCGTGCCCCGCGAGAGTGGCGTACTATATCACTCAGTCAAAACTCAGTATAACTTTTTTTTAATACAATCATATGCGCAGAAATCAGTAGGCACTTTCCATAATCAAATTAGACCCAATTTTATCCATAAACATTTCAATGAACACATTACAAATAATAGAATTCCAATAGCCAATCGGGAGCCCCTATAAATACAAAACACTACAATCCGTTGACTTTACAGATTGACTTAATTAGTTGTACAAAATTTCAAAAAAACAAATACAATTTTACTAGACACTAATGCAGACGCGAACTGATCCCGACCTCCATCTCGGACTTATAGGCAGTAGGCATACTCCCGTTTGTCGAATGAGGTGCTCTTCAAAGCCTAAAAAAATAATTACAAATTTTGGGTGAGTTTTGCGAACTCAGTGAGGAACCATTATCAATGATTCACCTAATTCATGCAACACATCAAGTCATAATTTCATAAAAGCATAGTCAGAAACACCACTTGATGGTACTCAAGCAATTCACAGACAAATCACAGTTGCACATGCAGAAGACCACATGATTGTTATCGTACATGTATACGTCATTCCTGCCTTTCACCCAATCAAATACGGCATCCTTGCCTTTCATTCAGAAGTACCACATGATTCACAATTTCACTAGTGCCACATGATTACACTCAAAAAAATCACAAGAAATTCACAATGTAACGTTCAGAATTATCACATAATTGCAATCAAGCAAATCACAATTATTTCATAATTGCATTTTCAGAAATACCATATGATTGCTATCACATAAGGATAAGGCATTGTGGCCTCGCACCCAATTAAAATTATTCAATTAAGGATAAGGCATTGTGGCCTCGCACCCAATTAAAATTATTCAATCAAATGCATATATGACACTTTCTCATTTTATTACGGTATTGTGACCGAGCACCTGAACTGTCCCATATCTTTTCGATATCAGGCTCATTAATAACTGTCCCATGTAGGGCTCATTAATAACTGTCCCATATAGGGCTCATTGATCGATGAGCCTATGGCTCTGATTCAGTGTGAGCTCGAGGCCCAATTACATTGAGCTTTTAGCTCTCGGTGGCTACTCCGGTCACAACTGTCTTTATCTGATCATGCATTCATATATGAAATGCATATGTCCCAATTTAACAGTAAATGCATCACACTTAGGCAATAACCATATCCCAATCAAGTCACATATCACAAGTTGTCACATCAGAGGCAAGCAATTTTCATATCACAAATCATCATATATCATCACATCGTAAACACTTCTATGTCATA
>JANZLX010000008.1:12883422-12917525 GCA_025531955.1 Erythroxylum orinocense
GATTTATCTGATTTGTATCTGTTCTGATATGGGTGAGCCATCGATGATGGTCACTCACTGAGTTCGCAAAACTCACCAAAATTTGCAACTATTTTTCAGGACTAGAAGAATACCCCGTTAGACTACGGGAGTATGACTACATCATTCCAGTGAGGATTAGAGGTCGGGATCAGTTCGCGTCTGCGTTTCATGTCTTTCATTTTGATATTGACCATTGTATTTCGCAACTGTTGTGTAAATGTATACCTGACTGTGAAAGGGCCCAAATGGCCATATGAAAAATTTTGTGTAAATGTCATTGTATGATTGAAAAAGGGGCTTATGCCCTATTTGACTATGAACTTCCGCATACTGTGTTTGATAATTGAGGAAATTGAGTGATGTGGCATGCCATCCTCGCGGGGCACGGACTCGAATATCACTGTCGATGTCGGGTTTGGGTCACACGGGAGTGGGGTGTTACAGGTGGGATGTTACAGTTTATATTTGGCATTCATCTTTCCTCATTTATGTAAAAATGATTAAATAACCTTATCTTTTTTGCTGGCATGCATCATTCTTACAGTACTTTAAAACTCAACTTCTGATTGTTGGATATGGTGCTAATTCAGTTTATGTACAGTAACTTTTAGATCTCTTGTTTAGATTGTAATTAACCAATATATTTAGACACAGTAGTGAAATTGAAGAGTTTATGTTAACTAGTAAATACTTGTAGAGACATAAAGGCATCTCAGATCCCTTTGAAGTTGTTGCAGTAGAGATATCAAATGAAGCCATCTTATTGTGTCTTGATGAATTCATGGTATATAAGTTAGAAAAATTGTTACATATATCGAAGATTTCAATTCATTAAAAGCTTTGAGGTTATAGGTTACTAATGTTGCTGATGCATTGATTTGGAAACAACTTTTTAGACATCTATTTAGCAATGATGTTGTAAGTCTTTTTGTCTAATCCCACTTACTGATATTTTGATCAAATGATTTATGGTTGAAAATTGATAGCGAATTAACTCATATGTTTATGCATGATGGAGCCATGTCCAGATTCTCGTGTCCACATCAAATCGTGCTCCAGATAATCTCTATGAAGGTAGGTTGCAGAGGGATCTTTTCTTGTCCTTCATTGTAACTATGAAGGTACGCCAATGTTTGCTTACTGTTGTGTTTGGAAAGAATAAAGTAGCTAAAGTTTGTTGACAGCTAGCATACTTGTCCAATCAGAGAATTATTTGTACCAATGACATCTATATTTTTTTTTCATTTTTTAGGAATGGTGTGATTCATGAAATTGCTTCGTTAGTTGATATCGGAAAATAACTTCAGTATGAATTCAAATCTTCAATTTTCATAAAAACAAAATTCCTTGACTTTGTTGATTATACTCAAATTCAGACAGAGCAAGGCTTCTGCTTATGCAAATCATTGATTCTGTTCATATTTTTCTCAATTTCCATAAATATGTTAGTCATTGTAGTTTTTTGTTTGAGTTGAAATATCCATTAGCCATTTTTCTAATCTAGATATCCCCTAATTTCTATACTGGGTTTTAACTATATTTTTTCTTAGGTGGTTATTACCCAAATGAGTGGTGCTGACCATGTATCTGAATCTATTCATATGCTTCATGTGGGGAAGATGAAGATGAAGCTTCGTAAAGGAAGTTCTACTATCGCTAAGGAGTACTACTCCACTACAATGGAAGCTTGAAATGCAAGATGACAAGCTTATAACTGAAAATGAAAGACAACATAAAGCTTTTGATGACGAAGTCAAAAGAATTAACCAACAAGCATAATGTCGAATTTTTGAGGTGGAAAGAAACTTTGTAAAAGCCTTAAAGATTAATCCACTACTTTCACATCTTGCATTTTTCATTAAAATTTTGTTAATTAATTTTTTGTGCCCACTAATTCTTTTTTACATATCTGGGTTTACTGCTTATTTAATCTTTAGTATGTGCATAAGGAAACAAAAGTGGGATGAGTGAACATTTCTTAGTTAGGAAACTTTTTCATTGAAATCTAATATTTGTTTTTTACATGAAAATGTACCCAATTTGAGATTTGAGTTGTTTCTGTAGAAGAAAAAAATAAATTGCTAGATGGAGTATATGGAGTCAGTCAAGAAACTCGAAGAGAAAATAATGTTGAATCAACATGATGGCTTCACCAGCAAATGTAATGGAGAGGTAATCTATTTATAACTGTTTTTTTAGGTTTTCAAATTGTTGAGATATTTTTGTTGGTTAGGCCAATCAATTTGGCCAGTTTTGAGATGATAATGCATTGCTCCTATCAACTCTAGCTAGGATTCTTCTGTTGCATGTTACCTTGGTAGAAGTTTGTTTTTGACTCAGGACATATATGGAAAATGTTAGCTCTCCTTGTGCTTTACTAAACATGTTTCCATTATTTGTTACCCTCATCATTGTATATCAGGTCTTATTGTGCTTTACTTTGTGATTAGTTTAAACTTCATAACTATTCATCTTCCATGTCTTGTTATTTTCAGAAGTTGGGGGGTTTCTGTGAGTGAGGACATTGCTGAGTTAAAAAGGTTGCTTGAAAAAAAACTTTAGTTAAGAAAGCAAGCTGAAGAGGAGGCCATCAAGCTCAAGAGTCAATTAGAGCATTTTTTGCAATCTGCGGTATGTGTTATATGGATTACAATACTTTACTATCGTTATACTACTTCTGTGTGATTCCAAGATTTTCTTCCTTCCCTCCCTACTTATATAAAAAGAGAAAGGAGTTTAGAATTTGTTAAATATAAGGGGTTATTTCATGCTCTAGGCAGGTGATGATGCTGAGGTTATAAATTTGCACAAGAAACTGGAGGATGATGCCAATGAAAAGAAGAAAATAGAAAAAGAAATTATGATCTTTAAAAGTTAGTTATTACACTTGAATCTTGAAGTTAATTGGGTAATTTTATTCAAATATAAGCTTTTCTTACTTGAAGCTCGTAATTATTTGGTTTTAATAGTAACTAAAATGCTTTCAAATATCTGTTTACATCAACATCAGTGGTTTTGAGAAATAAGATAAAGCAAAGCTGCCTCTTCTTTAATCACAAATGTGTAATTTTGAAATTCTAGCCCTATTAACGTCATTTTTATGTTTGTAGACAAGAAGGTATATTGACAAAGGTAGATTTGGAAATGGCTTCACTTCCTTAGATTCCCTTATGTCTCAATATAGGCAGTCCCAATTTAGTAAATCCACCAATGGACACAAGCCACCAATGGCCTCTCTTTTAGAGCAAGGTAAACAAGCTTTATACATGAAGTTGTATGATAACTAAGATGATACGACCCAAAGGAGTCCAAAAATCATGTTCACTTACCATAGAAGGAAGGCCAAGGCAAAAGAGGTAGAATATGTCATCTTAGGACAAAGGGGGGCAAAGTTGTCATACGGGAAATTAGTTAGCTGTCAGGGAATAAAATAGTACGGGGAGGGTGAGTGAGGGCATACATGTCATCTGTCATTTTTACGTAAAATTGAGCCTAAGGCTGGAGGCACTAGAACCTCGAATTCTAGCTTATACATATTGTCAATTTCTGGTCTTGGTGAATTGATCAATATAGCGACTAATTGTTGCCATTGTTGCCTTGCTATAATCTGTGTTTGCTTATGTGTGTGCTGGCTGTGGGTGAAGTCTTGTGCAGGTTCTATCATTTGGTATCAGAGCATCGATCCTGGGCATGGCAGCAAAGAAGCAGGATACACGGCTGGATGTACTGGAAAAAGAAGTGGAAGAAATCAAAGTAGGGTTGCAAGTGGAGCGTGAATCGTTGAGAGTGGAGGTTAACCAACAACTCGAAGGAGTTAAGGGAGAGCTGAAGGAAGAAATTAGTAGAAGATTTCATCAACTGATGCAAGCAATCACCCACCTTCAAGGACGCCCGAAACTGACGCAGCATAAACCAGCGAAAATGGTTGAAGGAGAGTCTTCAGTGACAGCTCTGAGAAGAGGTCGAAAGGAGGAGCTCAAGGAGAATGACTATATAAGAAGGGAATCGGGTCACGAAGATAGGAAAGCTGGTTGGGTTAGGTGGGCACCGGATATTTGTGGGCGACCCACGAGGTTCCAGCAGCCAGGCGGGTATGACCCGACTAACAAAAATGATAACTAAGATCCAATTCATGTGTTTCTTATATAATTTTTCATAAAATTGTTTGACAATTGGACTACAAAAAGTTTTGCAACTGCTTGAGCTAATAGATGTCAATGTCAAAATCCATGTAGTAAAAGTGTTGGCTAACTTAGCTGTTGAAGGTCAGTAGTGCATTTTTTACCCTTTTCAGTTTTGCTTTCAAGTTACTATGCCAACCTAAAGTATCGATCTGAATTACATCTTTTACCTGGGGCCTATTCTATAAGTTAAATTGCAGGTATTTAATAGGAAATATAGTTCTAAGCATACTATTTAATACTGATTATGTTGATGTGCTTTCATCCCTCGTGTACTTGCTAAAAATTTCATAAATTTCAAACCTATCTAGTAGGATGAGATAGAAAGAGAAACCCTATTTTATCATACCTTATCATATCAATTTTTATCATTTCAAAAAATAATGGAAACTTGTATATTATCATGTAATGGAGAAATTAGCAAATGAGCTATAAATAAAGAGAGTCTTAATAAAATTTTAAGAGATGGTTAGAATTCGAAACATTTATGAAGTTTAGAATATGCTTCTTGGTACAAGTTATAAGAGTGTTCTTTCAATAGCTCTTTTTGTGCTCCTCAGTTGGTTTAAAATTGTTCTTTATTATGTCTTTGTAGGCATGGCCTTACGAAGAGAATGACGAGTTCGGTTTTGTTTAAGGACTCTTCAGTATGATGCGTGCTCATTTTGTTTATAAGTCAAATGATACTACTTTTGTTGGACCAGTGCAGTCTTCTAAGGTATGCCCATGTTTCATGTGAGGAGATTTCCATCACAAGAAATGAGACAATTTCATGATTGTATCTGATACTAATTATTCTTTTATGTTAATGGTCAGGGTAAAAGGAAGGCAGAACTATACAATTTAATTTCTAGTTTTCCAAATTTAAGATATAAATGATTTATCCAAGAAAGAAGTGGATGAAATTATAAATATGTAAGTTCTTAAAGATCGTGTTTTATCATATGATGACATACAGAAAAGGTATACCGTGTTAGTTCCTCGCTTTACCAACTTTTTGATAATATGGAGTAGTCTCTAAAATGTTAAAAGGAGCTAGAACAAAGATCTCGACTTATGGATAATAAAAATCAAAAATAGCTTAATGCTTTTCCAAACTTTTACTTTGAAATTTAATCCTTTTCTTTTTTAACATTTGACTAATAACAATGGTTTTTTTATAACTAAAATCATAAATTACTTTAAAGGTGTATGGTGCTACCAAATCTAAATATATAATTAAATATTGATTTAAACTAAATATTGTAAGATTGTTTAGGACTGAATTGTAATTTAGTTAAAGGTTTGAAGATAAAAAAATAAGCATCTAAGGCTTAAATCAAACAAAAATAAAACGAAAAGAAGAAGAGCATATATTGCACGGAATGAAAAGATAAAACTTCATACAGAAAAATATGAGATAATCAATAGGAGAAAGCACAAATATGTAATAATTATATTTGTGCTTTCATACAGAAAAATATGAGATAATCAATAGGAGAAAGCACAAATATGTACTAATTATATTTGTGCTTCCAATTTCAAGAGTCTTCAATTTGTTGACCCAACCTCTTGTTGTTTCCTTTTGGTTAAATATAAAGTAGTTGACATGTATGAAGTTTATTACCATGTTTATATGATAATTAAGGAATATTTTATACCCTACCTAAGAGAACAAGTTTTGTTTTAAATCCACAAGTTATCACTACTGTACTTATTCGTGATCGTGTCTTTAATTTGTTGAGACTATATCTTCTAAAACATATACAAGAGACAGATGCCTACAAATAGGCATGAGAAAATAGAAACAGAGGAGATGATCGAAACGAAGACAATGTGCCAAGTTCTGTCTTCATTTCAAATCTTGTGTTTAATACAAGGATAAACTAAATCCGCTTCATCATCTAGATAAAAATTTGTTGGAAAAAAAAGCAACTTGAGTAAAGGTAAGATGAACTCTATTCCTATTCTTTTAATTGACTAATACTTGGTATCAATGTTTTAGTTCATTTGAACAAACCAGTAAATACTATGCCCATAACAACCACCCCATTCACATTTACTATATAATACTTAATTAATTAATAATTAATAATATTAATAACATGCACGGTTATAACTTAACGCGCACATAAAGTGAATAATTAATGACATACAAATTAATGTAAAATTGAAGCCTTTAAATCTCAAAATTAATTCAGCTTTATACATTTCCAAATTTTACTTATCCTTTTGGATTATTAATTTTTGCTTTCTACTTTTATTAATCCAATCTAAGCATTCAACTCTCATTTTTTTTTTCCTCTTTTTGCTTACAAAATTTGGTCCAAAACCATACAATTCTAATTTTTCTTCCAAAAATTTTAGCTTTAACAATAATCATTCATAACAAAACCTGTATTAACCTATAAATACATACTCTTTAAATATAACTGAGCATTATAAGTCTCCGAATTCCGAATTACCACTACGCGAAAACCTGCTAGTTTACACCAAAAGGAATGAAAGCAAACACTTCCAATCATATGTATAAATGTTCTAGTTCACGTCCCCTTCACCTTCGAAAGACAAGCCTGAAATGCTCATTGGCCCAACATTCACTGCACAAGCTCACACTTGGTTACCCACATGAAGACTTCACATAGAGATGAAAGGATCTGAGGTGAAATTAATGGTGAAGTGTAGGACATTACAAGCTTGTTAGAAGGAAACTATCAGGAGCTAAAAGGTCTCAACTTATCCAAATGAGCATGCCATGAACATTATAGAGCCAGGGACATCGTTGCTCAAAGTTTCAGTGACAATAGGTGAGCTTCTTTGGAAAGGTTAACACATATAGGCATTTATCTAATAGTTTCAAGTAAAAGGAAAAAGTAGAATCCAAGTTAGTAGAATCGATCTTTGAAGAAAAACAAAGCGTTAAAAGCCTGCACTTCAAAGATTAGCGTGCAATTTTAGATCAACTCCCAATCACAAATTAAGAGTTTAGTGCTCTTGGACTATAAATTATCAAACACCATCAATAGAAGATATGATTTGATTTTTGAGTTGACTACTAGATTTATTGACACTGAGCCAGAGAACTACGGGAGCTCAAAAAAATAAATAAATAAAAAGTTCATAATCCTTTGTTATAAATGATAACGATGAGGAACATACCAACAGCATCAAACCCAGCTAACTTTGGCATGAACTGCTTGATATGGTCTTCTGCTGCTGTATCAGCTTTCAGTGTCTCACATTCAAATGAAACAGATACTTTTCTCTTCCCATTATCTTTTTCAACCATACCTACCACGTCATTTTCCCAACTATAGGAAGCGGCAGAGAACATGATAACAAATAGTTAACCAGAAGGGGAACAAATTTAGGCCACAAAGCACAACACTATGAGGCAAGTTAGAAATCCTACTTTAACTAATTCCAAGTTGAATAAAGGCTTGCAAACTAAATTTACATTATCTAGAGAAAAATTCAGAAGTTAATACTGGACAAGATCAAACTTTCTAACTGCTGTTTACATCATAAAATTACTCTACTCCATCTTTCAACTTTATCAGGATGCTAGCAAATATTTAGAATTCCTTTCATGGAAAGAACTTGCAACTCTTACGTATATGAGGAAACCAATAAATGCCATCAAAATGACTGATTCCAGCAGTTAGCATTAAATCAAAGATGGCTCACCCATGAGCATGATCAATGTCCTGAAAACGAGCAGCATCATGGCCTTTACACTCGACCACCACATCTTGTTCTTTTCCACTCTGTTAGAGTATAGCACGTTTCAGTTACAGCATACAAACAACTTCAATAAAGATGAATTAAAATAAAGGAAATAAGTAAAATTTATCAAGGACAACGACCAGCCCTACCTTGTAGTCAGTAATTGTGAGCTTGATCAGGCGATAATCCTCACCTCTGCTGCACTCCCTCTCACAAGACAACTCTTTTAGCCATGCAGAATAAAACAAAGTGTTTCAAATATTTATATCTCATTACAGTCAAGTAAATATGAGCTGCAAGTTACCAGAGAAAAGTGTTAATGAAATTCTAGCAAGTAACAAGCACTCCACTAACGCTAATCACCCAAAACAAAAAGAGCCTTATTTAATTTTCCCTAAACAAATAGAGTGACCCAATTCCATCTTGGAACCAGTTCACGTAACGTATACCCACAAATATGTAAAATCTGCAAACAGAAAAAGGCTCCAGAAACCTGAAGATGCAAACAAAGATAGAACCTGCTGTGACTTAAACAAGTATAGAATGAAATAGCTCTTAAAGACTGAAACAAGACACGAGAACTGAGATGACATATCTAAGCTCATCAAAATAAGTGGGCCGTAGTTGAGTACCAGTGCCACGAAGGCCATAGCAAATGGAATCAGGAAGGTGGATAAAATGGCCAAAGATGGACCCACATGGCAACAATGCTATTGATGCAATTCCTTTCATCTCCTTCACTTTCACATCCATTGATTCCCCTGCCCTCAATCCTTTTTCCTCCTCTGCATTAC
Source organism: Erythroxylum orinocense (assembly GCA_025531955.1). Lineage (NCBI taxonomy): Eukaryota > Viridiplantae > Streptophyta > Magnoliopsida > Malpighiales > Erythroxylaceae > Erythroxylum > Erythroxylum orinocense. Next base: position 12,892,124 of record JANZLX010000008.1, read on the forward strand.
ATTGGAGAAGCAAAAATAGTATAACCCAAATTTTCATAAAGAGACAATTTTGCTGAGAGATGAAAAGATTATAACCTTACCCATCACCTAATGTTTCTCGAAAAGTCGACTCTTTTGCTTGCTATTGATTTTCAATAGCTACCGATCATATGTTTACATACAGCACGAGATTCGTATATGAAAATATGAAGAGAGAAAGGGTTTCTATGAATGGAAAAGCGGAGTGATGCCACGTTTTGATATATAAATGTTTCATACGACAGCGTATGTTCTCTATTTCGGATATTTAAAATATCTTACCCCTTTTCTACAGCCTATACTAGCCATCCTGATTAGTTCCTCAAGTAGCGTCTCTTGTTGCTTTAGATATGAAACGTCAGGCTGTAACTTTGTACGTTCAGGAATTGAAATGGGTTTGCGTTTGAGTAATACATGACCATAAAGGTAAGAACTTTTGTGAATGTGTTTTTAAAATTGCTCGGTTCCATAAAGCAGGAGTTGTTACTTGCATTATTGATAGCTCGTGTTTTACTGGGAAAGACGAATGCTTTAAACTTTCAAAAACCTGGAATTGAATGTCGGAATTATCACTTATATTCATCATCTTCTTTTGTTCTGGGTTGGAGAAGTCTGAGAAATTTTAATTCGCTATGGGAGGAGTGGTGAACTCAAATGCCGTTAGGATACATGGGTACGAATTGGCTTGCCAAAATGGAGTATTTATTCTAAGTAAATTTGATTTCTCTGGCTTTTCAACTAACAAGGCAAAAAAAAGTAATTCTGGAATCTCCATGCGCAATTCAGCTTCCGTGTCCATTTTTTGATTTCTCCAAGTGTATAGAGATACCTGAAGTAAGTTTGTTATCTGTGTCTACACAAACAAAGAAATTGCATGCTGCATCATGTGCTGTTGCCACTTATGAATCTGCTTGTGTTTGCCAAGACACCGAAGAAAAAGAAACAATTGAAACAGGAGAAGAGGAAGTTAACACAGACTCTTTTGGGCAGAATTTGCCTACTTGGGGGTATAGGTCAGTTCACAGGTCATTAGATGTTAACTCTGAAAGTGTTGCTCAACCTTCAACGAGTTCAAGAGATTCGCTCTTAGTGAATGAAATTAAGGTACAACTATTGGAGGAAAGCGGCAGGGAAGCGTTGTCTAAGAGGATTTTAGTGCTTAGCAGATCCAACAAGGTTAGAACTGCGCTGGAATTGTTTAGCTCCATGAAGTGCTTGGATCTTCCAGTTAATGGATATGCATGTAATTCTCTTCTTTCTTGCCTCCTAAGGAACAAATTGCATGACTATGCATTGGAAGTTTTTGAGTTCATAAAGGCGAATGAGATTGCAAAAAACTATACGTATAGCATGATGCTCAAAGCAATTGCCAGTACTCATGGTTGTAATTCAGCTCTAAAACTGTTTGCAGCCTGGGAAGGGTCTGAGGAGAAGGATTTTGATGTAGTTGTTTACAATACAATGATATCTCTTTGTGCTAGAGAGAGCAATTGGATTGAAATTCAGAAAATATGGGCAAGTATGAAGGAAAATGGTTGTCATGGAACACAAGTTACGTACAGCATACTAATCTGCACTTTCATGCGTTGTGGTCAAAGTGAACTGGCTCTTGATTCTTATGATGAAATGATTAAAAATGGACTTGAACCAAGAGATGATGTAATGAATGCTGTGATTGGAGCTTCTACAAAAGTAGGACAGTGGAGTTTCGCACTAAGCCTTTTTCAGGAGATGCTGAAACATCAGCAAAAGCCAAATCTTGTTGCATGCAATGCATTGATCAATTCACTTGGGAAAGCCGGGGAGATTAAACTAGCATTTAAGGTTCTTGACATAGTCAAATCTCTGGGCCATACACCAGATGCATACACCTGGAATGCATTAACCAGTAGTTTACGTAGGGCAAATCAACATGAGCTTGCTCTTCAGCTATTTGAGACAGTAAAGAGAGAGGAGAAATGTCAAATGAACGAGCATTTGTTTCACACTGCCTTAATGTCATGCCAGAAGCTCAAATTATGGGACAGAGCTGTTCAACTTTTATGGCAAATGGAAGTTGCTGGGCTCTTGGTTTCAAAAGCAACTTATAACCGTGTAATCTTAACTTGCGATTTGGCAAGAAATCCAGGAGCTGCACTTCAAGTGTATGAGCACATGGTCCATAAGAAGTGCATTCCGGACATGTTAACCTACAAGTTTTTGATAAGGAGTTCCACAAGGGCAGCTCTTTCTGGTGAAGTGGAAATTCTAGATGTGAGTCCAATAGTGGAATTCCATGCATCTCCTTAGTTACAAATTATTGAGAAGTTAACTTCTTTCAACCATCCTCTTTAATGGCAATGCAAAGTGGATATTTTTTATTAACTTTTCTGAACACAAAACTGTAGAATCCTTCTAATTATAGTCATCTTCCTTCTCAAGCCACCCCTCTTCAGCTATGGTTACTGATGTCTTGAAGGTTTGTATTGGGATTGGTGCAGGTTGTGCAAGACGCCTCTCTCCGTAGTGCAGTCATCAAATCTTTGTGTCTAAGGGGCAAGGTTGAATTAGCCAAGAAGCTTCACATGAAGATGTGTGATTTTGGTCTCCTACGTGATCATGAGACAAGGTCATGATGCTGCAGAAGTTGCAAGACTAAAACTATGGGGTCATTTTCTTGTTTCTTTGCAGTGGAAGAAAACATGAATAAGAATGTAGTTCAGTTTAACAATTGTACCCCAGGATATGAACTTGCTTAGTCGCAATACAACTAACAAAATCACTAGTCCTACGTTGTGGGTTTCTCAACTTGTTCATTGGATATCAAATGCGCACCTAACGGCTAAAGTTGGATCTCTCAGAATCACTGTGAGACTCCGGCATGACAGTTAGATTATAAGACCTGTACAAGCTCTAGCATTGCAAATTCGTCCCACGAGTTAGCTTTCTGCGGACTAAGTATGAAAGTCAACGAGCTTTCTGCGGACTAAGTATGAAAGGCAATGCGCGGAGAAAACTCCACCGTTCCATTTAGGCACATAAACCCTATCGTCAGAGCCTACTATCTCATCTCAATAGGAAAATGTGTTCCCACTTGAACTATTTCATCTACAGTTTTAAGGGAAGGTATTCATTTAGGTTTTTCATATTACTACGAGCTTGTTTTTGAATGTAGATGATAAAATTAAGAAACTTTCTTAACTATTAAGCAAAGGCCAAGAGGAAGAGAAAATCTAGTGACATCACAGATGAAGAATTCAAAAGGAACTGTTCATATACGCTAATAATTGGATCATGTATGTTACATTTTAATTGTGTGTTACTTCTCACTTATTATTCAGGTGACATCATTCTCAACTGTTATTGATTCCTCCATAGACCGGTTGACAAGGAGACGAAGTTAGGAAGCTTGAGCGGCCCGGGAAAGTAGAACGTATACAAGACGGTAATCTATGCAATGTCCTATACTGTTCAGTCCAAAAGGCGTAACTTTCATAGAGCCTGGGAATACGCTTGGGTGTCAGCAGCTTGCGTATCGGCATCAGTTTCCAGTCGTTTGAATACGAGCTTTTGTTGGGGAAGTTGGCCATTGGAAAAGGCTGTGACTGTGACCACAGTATCCATTAAGATAGTGTCCTCATCTTTGAATTCACCTCTTAGAATGCCCTTGGCAAGTTCATTTTCAACATGCTGTTGAATTACCCGCTTTACTGGCCTTGCCCCATAGCTAGGGTCATACCCCAGACTGCCTAGAAGCTCTACAGCTGCATCAGTCACCAATATTTTCATTTTCCGGTCTGCGATTCTCTTTTGCACACGCTCAAGCTGCAAAGAACATGTAAACAAGAGATAAAGAGTATGAAGAAAAAAAGAAATCAGGTAACACATGCAACTTATCACAAAGTGCAAATGTTGGCTTCAAAAACAAAATCCAATATCTCCATGCGTAGTGGAACCTTGTAAAGGCATTCATGTGATATCACGTTCACAAATTAGTTGAACAACTTATGTGAAAATCACAGCAAAATATGCACTCGGTTCAATCCTCTCACCTGTAACCTGACAATGCTGCTTATCTGGGTGCGGTCCAGAGGCTGGAACACTATGTACTCGTCAACCCTGTTCATGAATTCAGGTCGAAAGACTGATCTCGCAGCTTCCATAACCCTCTGCTTAATAGTTTCATAAGCCATTTCCTTTGGCTCGCTATCATCTGTGTCAAGTATGTATTGTGAACCCACATTTGAAGTCATAATGATGACAGTATTTGTGAAACTAACGGTGCGACCCTGTGAATCAGTTACCCTCCCATCGTCCAATATCTGAAGGAAGACATTAAACACATCAGAATGGGCCTTCTCTATCTCATCAAACAGAATGACTGAATATGGTCTTCTACGAACTATCTCTGTTAACTGCCCCCCCTCCTCATACCCTACATAGCCAGGTGGTGCACCTATCAATCTTGAAACAGCATGCTTTTCCATGTATTCACTCATATCAATCCTCACAAGGGCTTCTTCAGTATTGAACAAATAGGAAGCCAAGGCTTTAGCAAGTTCCGTCTTTCCCACTCCAGTGGGACCCATGAACATGAAACTGGCAATTGGGCGTCGTGGATCTGAAAGACCAGCACGAGATCTCTGAATGGCCTCAGCCACTGCCTTCACGGCAGGATCCTGACCCACCACACGCTTATGCAACTCTTCCTCCAAATATAGCAATTTCTCCCTCTCAGACTGTTTGAGTTTCGAAACGGGAATACCAGTCCATTTACTAACAATTTCAGCAATATCATCTCCTGTAACCTCTTCTCTCAGCATGGATTTTCCGGACTTCATGTACTCATCCAATTCTTTTTCTGCACTTCCAAGTTGCCGTTGCAAAGAGTTAAGGCTGCCATACTTCAGTTCTGCAGCACGATTAAGATCATACTCCCGCTCAGCCTGCTGAATCTCAAGGTTTACCCTGTCAATCTGTAACACAAAACTATAGTCAGATCTGCAGCTATAGTGAACTTCAAAATATACTTCAAATTTAGTTTTTCCTCCAGGTAGAACACAACATGAAGATGGAAATAGCATCGCCTCTTACACCCTTTTTGGGTATACATAAATGTACATTGAATTCAACGCTGACTACTCTAAAATGCTCAAAATATATCCAAAGAACAATAAGAAACATCAAATTTTACCTCTTCCTTGATTGACTGAATGCGTGTCATGACACTCTTCTCATGTTCCCACTGTTCTGTCAGCTCAGCTTGCTTCTTTTTTAACAGGGATAACTCGGCCTCAAGACGGCTCAATCTATCTTTTGAAGCTTTATCTGTATCATTCGTAAGTGAGAGCCTCTCCATCTCCAACTTGAGTACTGAACGGTTGATTTCATCAAGAGCAGTAGGTTTTGAAGTGATTTCCATCTTCAGTTTTGCAGCAGCTTCATCAACTAGATCAATGGCTGCAATTTTCACGGCGTATGAGAAAAATTATGAAACTGTACATATTTGAATATGATAATCAGAGCAACTGATAAATTATGCAGCAAGTTTTCACCCAATTCATCACAAGCTCAAAACAGAAGCTCTGATTATGCACACAATTCATCATAACTCTCTGAAAGTAAAATACCCCAACATATGGAAAATACATCAAGGCAAAGAAATAGGCAAAGTGATTTAACTATCCCCAATGAATCTTAGCAAATCAGCTGGACACATTTTCTTCACTTAGTCATTCAATCATGAAATTTTAGGTTAGTTTTTGGCTAAAATAGCAGCTTTCAATAGAAAGTAGAAATTTAATATGATTAAACCAATATATGTCATAATCATGAAAGCGATTCACCAGAAATGAATGTATCCTAATCATGCATGCTTCATAAGTTAAAATAACTAGGTTTACCCTTGTCAGGTAGAAAACGTCCACTGATATAACGATCAGACAAAATAGCAGCCTCAACAAGTGCACCATCAGAAATTCGAACTCCGTGGTGCAGCTCATATCTTTCACGCAAACCACGGAGTATAGAGATAGTATCTTCTACTGAAGGTTGATCAACATAAACTTGCTGAAATCTACGCTCCAATGCTGGATCTTTCTCAATATATTTGCGATATTCATCCAGCGTTGTAGCGCCAATGCAGCGTAGCTCTCCTCTACTAAGCATAGGCTTCAACAGATTTCCAGCATCCATTGCACCATTGGTAGCACCTGAAAAAGATAAGTAGTGAATCTCTATTTCCAGAATTATCACTGTTTGATCCTCATTCCCACATAAGTATAATTAGCTGCTAAAAGACCACATCATCAACTTTAGATTGCGAGTAAGAAATAACGAAATACCATAAAATTTAGAGCATCTCAATGAGAAAAAAACCAATAATATACATGGCTAATGTATATTACCTGCCCCTACAACTGTATGGATTTCATCAATGAAAAGTATAATCTGGCTATCAGACTCTGTAACTTCCTTGAGCACAGCCTTCAGTCTATCCTCAAACTCCCCTCGATATTTTGCCCCAGCAATCAAAGCACCCATGTCAAGAGATATTAACTGTAGAATAGAAGTTGTTAACATCAACACTAATTAGGAAGGCATTAGAGCAGAGAGAAAGTAAGACTACAACCCCTCTAGCAATTCCATGCTCCCCCAAAAAGGGGGAAGGGGGTGGGGGAACAAATAATTTCCAGTGAAGTGGAATTGAATTTATAATCAGAAAAACACACCTTACGGTTCATCAAAGCTTGAGGTACATCTCCCTGCACAATTCGTTGGGCAAGCCTGTGCATGAAGGTTCAGCTTATTAGTCGTGCAATAAAGCAGTGAACTATCAAGACTTAGGCAGACACTACGCCAAACATTGGAGGAGGTCCCCAGTGATCCAACTGCTAATTCAATTCATCAATTCAGGTTCATAATAAATTCTTTACATAAGCTTGCTGGATACTCATCTCAGGACTTGATGCATAGTGCAAACATGTTGCATCCCATTACTTGATATATTATGTTAAGCAAAGAATTCATGCGAACACATGAAATATACTAGATTAAGCAAAGTTTTCAAGTGAAGATAATAAAAGGCAAGTATTCTGCTTGGTAATTGCTCAACCATTGTGACTTCTGAATTCAGTAACAGAATACTAAAGCTTACCCTTCCGATATAGCAGTTTTACCAACACCTGGCTCACCAATTAAGACAGGATTGTTTTTTGTTCTCCTGGAGAGAATCTGGATGCATCTACGTATTTCATCATCCCTACCAATGACTGGGTCAAGCTTTCCAGCTTTTGCCATTGCTGTGAGGTCTTTTCCGTATTTTTCCAATGCTTCATACTTCCCCTCAGGGTCTGCAACAGGCCAACACAAGATATTAAGCACAGAAGCATGTCATATGATAGAAAGATTCAATGTGTGCAAAAGAAGGTAAGCAACAAGAAAAAGATTTACTTAAGAAGTTATGTCCATGTTTTCACCTTGATCAATAACTGATTGGCGACCCCTGATGGATTCAATGGCTGATTTTAATGATGGCAGGGAAACTTGAAAATCCCTAAACAGCTGCCTTCCAAATCGTTGATCTTGGGCGAATGCAAGAACCAAATGCTCAACAGAAACAAATTGATCCCCATATTCTTTCTTGGATTCCCTTGCTCGCTGAATCAGGGCCTCTAAATCTCGTCCCAACATAGAACCAGCAGATTCACCAAGAACCTATGATGATGGGGCAACAAGGAGGGTAAAACAGTTAGAATGATCTCCCACAAAACTCTACACAGGTAACCAATGTATACATACAATACCTAACATGACGTGTATCAAGAGTTTTTCAAATCAGAACTACATTGCAACAATCATTTTCAACAGTGAGATATACTTCTGGTGATTCATTAAGCTTGTAAAAGACGTAGAATTTGCAGCTGGAACCTAAAAAGCATGCTCAAAAAGTTCATGCAACTTCAAGCTAGCATAACTTGACTCATTTTGGCCCAAGAAGACAACTTTTAATATCTCACGTCCAAGCATTAAGAGTTATACACCAACGTTAATTATCAAAGTGAAAGAACAATTACGCCAGCAGGTACCTTTGGCTGCCGTTGGATAAACTTATCAGTAGATTCTAAAAGTTGAGTATTATCGATCCCCACTTTGGTGAAAATCCGACGAGCAAGACCATTCTTTTGCTCCAGAAGAGCTTTCATCAAATGCTCTGTCTCCACTATCTGATGCTTGTTCTCTTTTGCTACGTCAGGAGATGAAACAATCGCTTGCCAAGCCATGTCCGTAAATTCGTTTTGAGTAATCTGTGAAGTACAATAAACCAAATCAGGACAAACAACAAACTTTAAATTGCTGTCACAAATGCTTCAGGAAGGACTGGAGTTGAGTGAAAAACTCATGCAACTTGCAAATAAGGGGTCGAATTTGCATCAGCATTAGAAAATGAGTAGCATATCGATGATTCCATAATACACAAGAATTATAAACTTAGCCCATCTGCAGCGTCTGCTGATAAAAAGAACTATCAGTTATACAAGAAAGGAAAAGAATGCTCCTTGATTAAGACATAATCCAAAAATTTCCAGTAAGTAAGTGAGTAACCGCAGACGCTTTCCATATAAACAAGGTGGGGGGATTTAAGAACCCACCAAGCCATGAACCCTCAAATAACCAAACAAACACATACACTCATTTTAAATACTTCAAAAGAAGTAAAGCCACACTCACCCTTCCATTATTGGCGTCACATCTAACAACAAACGATACAGAACGTCCCGGAACCCTCTCAAACCGTCTTGTTAAAACACCAGTCCGGCTCAACCGGAGCGAACCGATTGAAGAATTCCTCTTCGCAGGGAAGCTAAGAGCTAGCCGCGGAGGTTGCGTGAAATATGTCGACCTAGGCCGAGAAAGACTCACCCCAGAAACCGACGCCGGGGAGACAGTGGTCGTCATCGGCAGAGCAATACTAACGAGGCAAATTTAGTGTGAGGAATAGATAATTAAGCGAAAATGGAGAGGAAGGTGAGAACTTTGAGCTAAAGAAGAGAGAAAGGTGAGAACTTTGCGTGCAAAGAAGTAACGAAGACGGCTTTCTCCTTGTTGGTAGGTGGTAATAGTGCAGAAAGAGTTCTTATACAGTTTGGGGATTTGGCTTTTCGTCTATGGTGCACAAGAAGAAGTAATGGAGAGTTCTTGAAAGCTCGCAGGACTACTAGGATGTTCTTTGGCTAAGTTGTGGCGTTTGTACACGAGGCACTCTCTGCCTCTATGGGCTCTGGATTTTGAGTTGATAGAGAAATCAAATGTCCTTGTTGAGAAAAATCAATATAAAAATCTACATAAATTTATAATAGCATTGCATATATTCAGAATTATAATTTTCTTTTTATTTTTCATTTTCGATATAAAATATAATGTAAGTTTTAAAACACCACTAAATAACAAAAAAAATACATACTCCTTATTTTAAAGAAACCGGATCTCCTATTTAATATTATAGTATCTTATTATGCTCAATAAATCTCAGTTATTTATTTATGTGAGTTCTGTATGAGACCCACATAAGACCCACATGAAGACCATAAAATAAATGACTAAAATTTCATGAGGCAGAATAAGACAGAATAAAATCAGACAAAGGATCAGTTCTCTATTTTAAAAAAGGGAACGTTGAACGTTATCAGTTATACACAGTCTTTCTTTATGCTTTGCAGTGGAGACGAGGAGAATGCTAATTGCTAAATGCTATTTCGGATTTTAAAAAAGTTGTGCACGAAAAATTAATAATAAATAACCATAAAAGAGATTTGTATTAAATTCTTTGATTATGTTTTACTTCTTTATTTTCTTAGAGAATATTTTAGAAACTTTTTAAGAACATGAACCCTAATTTTCTATTTCTAGTCTTCAATACTTTTTGTTGAAATTGCGAAATTTTGATAAATAAAACATCTCATTAAAAATTTTCCCAAATTGATTTCAGGGTAATTATAATTTTAAAATAAAATAAATGTAGTATATGTTTAAGTTTACTAAATAATATATAAAGATTCTAAGTTTAATTACTAACTATGTAAGATCCTTTGTTAGTAGGGATGGCAATATTCAGCCTTGCCAAATTTTTAAAATAATTTTTAAAAAATTTTAAAGTATAAAAATAACATTTTTTTAATTAAATCCGACATATTCGAGGCTTAATTCTGCTTATAATAATTGAGTCTCGAGTTGATTTAGACCTTAATCTAACCGACATATTGAAACCATCTTAATCTGAACCATAAGTCAGCTAGTTGTCATCCCTATTTGTTGGCATACATTTAATACCTTTGCTTTCTTATTTTAAGAAGAAGAAGTGCTATGTATTCCTCCATAGAAAATTTGCAGTTCACCCATCCCGCAAGAGCACTACCAGCTTCATATGTCATATTAGCTTATCAATTAATACTTATGCTTGTCAAGTCATCAAACCTTTATCAGAATTTATTTAGTTTTGCCTTTGTTTTAGGATGCAATACTAGTTTAAACAATGTCTGCTACTTCCTATATGAGTATCCCCCTTCTAAAAATATAGACCAGCAGAAACAGGTGATAACCCCAAAGTGCAGATGGTTGGAACTTTCTACAAGTGTTCCAAAAGATGCACTTGGTGAATGACTAGACACGAATTTTTACTATATGCAACGCTTACATTAAACACAAACCACAGTACATGAAATGGAAGTATGGAATGAGTGTCCAACAACTGATGATACATGGTAAAAAGACAAAAGAAAGATGAAAGATCAGAAGAATAAGTTTGTGTAAAGAAAAATTTTCCAATATCTTCAGTATGCTTTACATCTAGTTGCTTGTAAGCAGATTTGTTTCAGCTAAACATTCACTCGTGACAAAAAGATCAAGTTGCAATTATATGTAAACTGGGAAGGGCAAAGACGTGCACTCCAAGGCGGCCTACAAATGAATGACAACAATGCCATTGTTTACACCAATCCGCTAGCTACCAACATTGTCATCCAAGCTATCACTCAACTGCATAATTAGAAAAGATAACAAGAAGAAAAAGAAAAAGATGCAACTTACAATAGGACAATCGATGATATAACTTAAAAAGGACAAGAAGTAGTGGCATTTACCCTGATGCTATCCCATCTCTGCAGTTGCAAGCTATAGTATCACACAACGGCATTTGTTCTGCTTCAAATGGTCTTCTGTCTTCTTTTCTGTAAGACCAAAAGGAAAAGGCCAAAGAAATTAGTAAAACATATTGGAAAATGTGTTTTTCATCCATAAGAATGACCAATAACTACATGTGTCAAGTAGATTGTGTCATAATAGGTAGACGGAGAAATGGTTGCAGTTCTAAGGTGTTGCCAGGTATACCATGGGGAAAAAGGGAACATTTCAGTATGTAGACTAGAGAGAAGAAAGAAAGAAAAGATTCACCCGGAGTGCTTGATATCTGTACCTTTTTCCAAGGAAGGTGGTTGAACAACAACATGCATGGTTGTAACCCCACCTGGGACGTCACACAGTGGGCTTCTGCATTCTGATATCGTTCTGTTGTTATCCAATACCCTACCTGCACTTATCAACTTCACATCCTTTATTGTTCTTGGTCCATCATTCTTCTCTGTCCAAAGAAATGTTAGGATAGATAGTATTAGTTGGACTGGACGTCTGAGAAATGTGATTTAGGCAATGCTTAGCAACCATAGAACAAAAATTACTACTTTTACTTTTCTTCATGACTAGCGTTTTTACAATCTAATTCATTGTTGTGTCTGCTAGTTTCAACTAAAAATGTCAATGGAATACAATCACCAGAACTTACAGTCTACGGTAGCTTTTAGTCGCTCCAAAAGAAGAAAGAACGCTAGATAGGTAAAAGACTACAACGCTAGATATGTAAAAGAATATCCGTGCATTTTCGTGAACATGCACATACATTGTAAAAGTTACAGGTATGGGAACCCATAATGAGAAATACATAACACACAAAACTTCACCAACCAACCATGTGCGCCACATAATAAAGATATGAGGCCTGATTGCAGATTTCATCGACCCTTTATGAATGTGCGATAGCATGTGCTTGCTTTATTGAGGATATGATGTTGTCAAGGGAATTTACGCCCTCAATTATGGGATGCCACTCCAGTGCAGGGATCTTCTTTTCTATCATTAGGTTTCATTGCATCATAACGAATAAGAGTGGACAAAAGATTGAACTAGTAATGCTTTTGTAACTAAAAACATCATGTGTTAATCATCATTCCTTTCCTTACAAGAGAGCAAGTAAGAACACACCAAATAAAAAAAGGATTGGAAAAGGCAGAATGGAAATGGTTCTTCCTCTGAACTAATCAGAAAGAGAAAAATGAACATACCGGAGATAAAGAGTCCAACAATGATATACAGCTGCCTTAACAAAATAACAAACACAACTGACCTTTAGGCCATTGAGCAAGAACGTTTTCTTTCAAGGTTGCGACGCTTGTAGCTACAGGAAAAGATCTCGGACCAATATCAGACCCATCTGTCAAACGAAACTTGATCTCTAGCTGCTCTTGGACACCCGCCATCTTCAGAGGTAATTTACAAACCCAGATACCGGAAGCCTTCAGGTGAACCTTTTCTTATAACTCTTCAAAAAACTCAATTAAGTTCTCTGTCAGGAATTAATGCCCAACTCAAGTACCCGATTGGTTCACATAGATACAGATTTTCCTCCAGATTCTTAGATGGGCACCTGCGATATTGAAATAGAATGGAAGCAAACGCAAAGATTAGGCCTTTATGGAATAAACCTGTCGTACCCTGGACAAGGCAATCCGGAAATGTAAATAAGTATAGAAAAGGAAACGCTTTCATCTATATTAAATTCTCTGGAATTTGAGAGGAAATGGAAATAAACAATTAATCAAACAACCCCAGCTTAATGTATATAAAATACAGAGGAAGGAAAAGAAGAAAATAATACACCAGATGTAACGTAATTATGATTCATGGAAGAAAATAGATTGAATCCAGAGTGGCAGACGTAAGCACACATAGACATACACACACATGCAGGCTATGATCTCCAATTTCAAATGATCTTCGGAAGGATCACAAGACCACCTAATATTATCTACTGGGTTCCTTCAAAGCAAAAGAAAAAGAACAATCTTTATGAGAAATGATTATATCTGAAACATCTAATACAAGAGTAAGAAAGAACCAAAAAGAATGGAGAGTTTACAATGCTTGATTGGTTAGCTTACTTGGCTCTAAAAATGATCTGGGTCGATTTCCTTTTTGGCTTGAAGCCTGGAGCTAGAGAAGGAGAAGGAGAAGGAGAAGAAGAGAGAGAGAGAGCGAATCAGTATTGAATTGTTTAGAAGAGATCAATAAATCTCTGAAAAGGGGTTATTTCGGAGTTTTCAAAAGTCTGTTAAACCATTGGTCAATGCTTCCATTCTTCTTCTCTTAGCAATCTCTTCAAGACCTTGAAATGGACATATATTTCTTCTCCAGTTCTCTATATACAAAGACAGTGCTTTAGGACTTAGCTTCCGATGTCACCAAAGTTAACGAGAAAAAACAAAAGCTTTCCATGCTCCTGGTGACACTTGGCTGTGCAGTACTAAACGGCAACTATGAAGTGAACCAGAAATACTGAGGCGTAGACATCAGATAAGTAACTAATTCTCTGTCTATTTTTACTGTATCTAATAAATTTCAGCTATTTATTTATATGAGTTTTGCGTGGGTTTTACATAAATAGACGTAAAATTCGCATAAATAAATGACTAAAATTTATTAGACACAATAAAACACCGTAAAAACGAGATCTAAAGTCTCATATTAGATGCATTTACTTTTCACCAACTGAGTACAAAGAAAGCAATGAATATAAAAACCATAGGAAACTGTGTCAGTGACCTACCTAAACATAAACAGAAAGGAAAAGGGGCAAAAACCTCACCATGTTACCATGGCATTTGAAGGGAAAGCTAATGACCCACTAAGGCAGTAGTCTTTAAGCTGTTGCACTTTTCTCTTTGTTACAATCTAATGAAGATGTGAATTAGTTAATGCTTATTAGGAGTTTTTAATTCGACCTGAGAGTTTGGATATCTGGTACTAAATGAGTACTATAACGGTCAAGCATGTCAGCCCAAACATAGAAGGCTTTATTTCTTTTACCCTTCAAAGGCAAGATTTGGTCATTACTAGGCATATAAAGTTAACATGAGAGGAAAGCGTGAAATTGATGGTATGGTATCGTTTTGAATTGTCAAAAACTGGAAGGCAGAGTCTCTATAGTAGGTGGTGGATCATGTGAACACTGACCCGAAGAAACATGGTATTGGGACCATATCAAGGAAGTACTGATTTATGACAATGTCAAATAAAGGTACGACTCTTATTGCTCACGCTCACGCTCATGCTCATGCTTGCCTCGTATGATTCTTTATCCTTTTATTTCATTTATTGTGCTATCTAGTCAGATAGAGACTGTAACACAGATCATTTGTCTAAGGTCGGGCCCCGCTTGATTGAGTTAGATGCATAGTAATCTCAAAAGGACCTTCCGGTTTCTTCCATTGGGGTTTAGGAAGAAAGAAGGAGAATCAACTAATTGCTTACATGATGTGACTTGTATCAATATAGCCTTAATCATTCACTTAAATTATTGATTGAAAAGGTAGGAAAGCAAAATGCCAAGAGGGGTCCAATCAAATATGGGTTCTCTTTTAAGATGATTAGGAATCTGCTAGGGATAAGCAACCTTCACCTTGAACGATTAGAAATTTACCAGATGAGGGTGTTCGATGCTTTAGAAAGAAAAACCATATTCAAGTGGATTTCTTGTCACCATCAACTCGGGAAATTCCAAGAACAAGAATCTATTTGCATTGCAGATATCTACAAGTGAAGATGTGTCTTCTAGTATTTGAAGAATTGTTATACGGGAATCTAATTTGTGGACAAGCCTTTCTACTGAGTTTCATAGTCCCATGGACCACGAAAATTTGTTTACTTGAGAGACACCCGATTTCTAGTGAATCAGCAAGCAGACAGAACACAAGGCTGCCAAGTTTGTAAGCTTCTTTTCCACACTGACAGTTCAACTTCGACCAGCAGGACTAGCACATAAATAATTGATTAGATATCAAACTTCTTTGAGCTTAGAACCTAATCAAAAGCTCATTTACCTGTCAGGGGACTGGGTCTGGGAGAAGCATGTTTTAGGAAAAAATAGCAACAACATACAGGTCGATGACTAACAGGTGAACCAGTGAACTGCAGTACCTTAAATAACAAGAATACAGGAATGTCGTATAAACCAATGTCTGAAGCATACAAAAACAGTATTTCTTGAGCATGTGAGAAAATAATAAAAATTTGGTGAGACTTTTCTGCACATTTTTAAAATGTTCCTCGTGAATCATACATAGGAAAGACTGATATATGACCTAAAAGAGCTCCCCAATTTAATGGGATCTGTAACAAAGCAATCTCCATTACCTACTCCTAAATTTACCAGGGAAAAAATGGAGAGGTACGTAAAAAATTTTGAGAAAACAGAGTACCAAGGAAAAAAGAAAGGGAAAAGCATTTCAGGGGCCAATGGGGGAGCCCTTGCAGACAGAAGTATCCCAGCCTTCCTTTTCCTTGCATCAACCTATAGGATGAATCTGTTAGCCCACTTTATAGTATCTTATGTATAGTGCTTTATTTGGAAATATGAATCAAGAAATCAGGCCAGACTCGCTGCAGGAATACCAATAGTAATGTCCCGTTTCCAACCAAAAAATGTAAACGACAGATTGCTATGTTACAGATTGAAAGAATGAATCTTGTCCGTGCAGGTCCTTTGCTGCCAAGTGTGAGGGATGATGATTTCTGACCAGAAAGCTGCCTCCTGGCCAAGTTTCTGCTTGCCATTTAATAGAGCTTGAGGGCAATTTCGTGGCGTGAACAAACTCGACGACAATTACATGTCTCTTTTCTTGTTCCAACCATAGCTTCTTGCTCGTGTTTTTTAGTGAATATCTATGACCCCATTATGTGGCAGTTCCTTATAAAGTCATTGGAGTAATTCACATATTTGGTCCAAAATGGTCGAAGATGATCAAAGCCAATCTGCAGCCACGGCTTTGACTGGCCATTGTAGTGGATGACAGCAGCCTTTTTGACATTTTCAATGTTGGTCTTATTCTGATAGCCCAACCCAAGCATATGCCAAGATGGGTCAATTGGGTGGACATGACCTTTAAATGCAATCAGAGCTGGAGGCAAAGTCCCTAGTTTCCACATTGTCAGATTTGACTTCAGGTTCTGCTCAAAATGTATAAATCATAAAAGAAATTACCACAATCAGAATAAAAGAAGTGATACACATTTGACAAAAATGTTATGCATTTCACTCTCAGCACCCAGCAGAAGCATTTATGGGTACTATTCAGTGATATCCCAGCATTGTAGGTTCCTTTTCTGAACTTGCACAATCCATCAAATTTCTCTTCCTCTACAAAATCTGAAAGCTAATCATTGTCATCTCTATTTCGATGCTATCATTGAAAAAATTTTCTGCCTATCAAAACATAACCCAATTTCTCCTTTCCTAATATGTAATGGAAAAAAGCCCCCAAGTCCAGCGCTATTAGTTCAACAGAGACAAATAGAAGAACCAAGAAACAACTTCCTATGCATTCCATGTTTATCTTAGTTCTCTTACTTTAATTTTTGTTATTTGAATCCTCCTACACATAATATAAATTTGTTGCTAATAGAATATAAATTTATTGCAAACATAATATTAATATTCTGTTCTACACTTATTCAATGATCTGTGGTGGTTTTAGCAAAGGCCGATTTAGATTGTTAGATTAGTCCCTAATAACAATACAACTTTTTAAAGCTATCGCAGTCTATATCTATTACTTAGAAACCTATATAACAATCTGAACTGACATCTAATATGAGTCAACTATGATCCTGATTTCAAGTTTTCTATTCTAAATCTGATACAAATTTTCCAAGTGATTAACATAAAGGATTATCTTAAAAAGATGTTGTATGTGGTAGGATTTAAATTAGAGTGAAATAGGACTTATGGTAACTGAAAGTTAGTTTATCCCAGTAAGAAAGGTAAGAAGCACATATCCGACAAAATTGATTAGTTTACAAGCAATTGAAGAAATTGTCTAAAAATAAACTTAAGCAAACAATCAAGCGGAGAAGGAAGAAGATACATTCCATAAATCAGCCTGTTCTATTCTCACTCAATCTTCCATATAATCTAGAATCAGAAAAATTGGATAAAAGAAATCACAAGGAATATGCAGATCAACACGAAGATAGTAATGAAAGCTCACCTCTTTCAGCCAGGAATGGTAGGTTTCCCTTATATTTGTCTTCCTCCATGCCTTGAGATCAAATATATTCATCCCATAGGCCCATGCACATTCATTAGGGTCCAGGTTCTTCTTTATGAGGGGATGGGAAAAATTGAAGTAGTTCTTGAAATGCTTGGACATTACCCAATCATCTTCACCTTTACAAGTTTCTACAGCTCCATTAACCTTTCCTTGAAGGTCGACGTCCCAGAGTGGAGATAAATCACGCTGAACTACAACATCATCATCTAAAAAGACCACCTTATCGAGACTTGGGAAAAGCTGATCAAAACATGAATGAAAAATGAAAACGTTGTATAAAACAAGAGGCAAAATATCAAGAGAATTCTGGGGAAAAGTAATTGATAATACTTCACAAGTACATAGAAGTCAGAAAACAATGCCTAAACACAAAACAACCCATTTACAGTAAACTGTCTCAAAATATGATAAACTTTGAACTTTCGGTAATAACATGAGCCCCTGCTCAGATCCATCTTCCCTCTTTAACTGATATTCATTTTCCTAGGCATCAGATACTCTTTGTAAGCTTCACCAGTATTGAAGAACAACCTCGGAATACATATCAAGTGACAAAATTATGTAAATTGTAAAAGCTTTTTGTACAAATTCAACAGCCTTTTATACTAGAATAATTTGCCTTATTACAACCATATTTTATTTAAACACGTAGGACCTTGTTAAGATCATAGGCCAATTTTTCAGGTTGTGGAAACAAAGAGGACCAAGGACAAGACAGTAAACAGCAGTTCACATCATTCCAAGGTATCAACGATTAGCCTTCAAGGAATAATAACTCAAAATATCGCGTCCTTTTTTTATTCCAGTCTTACCGCCAACAAATGATTAAATTAAGGTCTATAACTTGGCTAAAGGGATATCCCTTCAGGTTTGATTACCTCGGGTAAATATATGCGTAAATGGTTGAGTAAGGAAATGTACTTTGGACTTCTAGCCTGCAATTTTGAAGCAAAAGTTCGTGGAGTTGTATCATGGAGATTGTTTCCAGCAAGGTGATTCCCATGATAATAATTCCTAATGCCATTGTGATTCTCTACAGCTTCAAGAACTGGAACATTCTCTCTCGTCAACCAGTCAAATTGGTGAATGCCTCTCACCTCAACAATTGCAGGGGAGACCGGGTTTAGTGCAAACCATGAGTGCATCCCAGCATATGTTTTCTTGTCTGTGATGACATGAAAAACTATCTTTTCAGGATGCAGAGATGATTGGACAGCAGAAGTGACAACAACTGAAGCAGCCAAAATGTTATCAGTTGACAGGATGAAGTGATGATAAGAGTTATCTGTAAGCAATGGAAGTAATTCTGGAGAAGGCAATTGCTTGCGTGCATGAGCATTGGAAGAATACTCGTCAGTCAAACGAAGAGATAGACAGTGGATGCCCTTCGGAATGGAACTCGCGGCAAAGTGTTTGTTCATCAGTTCAGCAAACTTAGACTCCCTAATTTCTCTTTCAAATTTCTCCATCTGTTCAGAAAAAAGGTGATATAAGTACCAAATTATGACTTTGACTCTCCATTGGCATTTCTGTTTCCACTTCTTTCATCAGGGAAATAAATATATTCCTCACTTACAACCTTTTCACGTTTTGATGTCTGAGAAACAACTATAAAGCATAAAAATATTTGACCTACAGATATGAATCCAACTTTTCTTGCTCAAAACAGTCAGTTTCATACTAAAATAATGCATAGTCATTTATAGAACAGAAGAACTTAAGAAAGCACCTAAAAGTTTTAATAAATTTCATACAATCCAACAAAATGGAGAGAAAGCAAGTGTAAAAAGGATAAAATCTATGTTTGATATAGACACAAACAAGTGAGATAACACATAGCACAAATATGCAACTCCATTGACAAGGAATTCCTAATAATCGCATATCCAAAGAAAAAGAAGATCCTAACTGGTTCATGTCTTTCAAAAATGTTAGGTGTCTCAATAAGGTCTACATGCAAAGAAATTTATGGAACAACAACAACAACAAGAAAAACACCCTGTATGAATTCCGTTGAGACGCAGGGTCTAGGAAATTCTAATAGTACGTAGCCTTACTTCTAACTAGTAGCAAAGAAATTTATGGAAAAGATGATTAAAAAAATTATATAATATTTTCTAACAGCTGAGTCAGAAAACATGTGGTATGTTAAAAGCAAAGGCAAAATAAGAACAAAATAATGCAAAGTTGTTATTCAACCCACATGTTTGCCGAAGTTAAGAGCCATACATACCCTAACAAAAAGAGTTGTATGGAATGGAAGCTAAGATGAAAGTTATCTGACAATCGACAAAACATGCTTGTCCACATCATTTCCCACTCAAATAGGAGCCTCAGCAGCTTTGGAGTTCTTTGATGATGATAAACATACATCAAGCACTAAACCTTTGGAGAAGCTTGAGAATGGGGGATTGATAGAACTTCTAGGCAAATTTGAAAGAATGTGTCATGCAGAATAAAATTTTCTTTAGGAATTTTCTTAGTTATTATGATTAATAGAAAATGAATTTAAGTATTTTTATTTTGGTATGCCATTGTCGCATGGACCTTTAGGATTTAAATTTGTTAGAGAATAATACCTTAATAGATTAAATTTTTTTGTGTAATTTAAGTTGTAGTCCTTTTTTTCGTAGGATTAGGATAAAGGTGAAAAAATCCATATATGGAGTCAAATGTTTCAATTGCAAAGGAGGAAGAGGGAGTTTGCAAGTTATGAATTTTAGAGTGTAAGTTTGAGCTTTTCTTGTCAAAGAATGATGCTTTGACACTAGGTTTCATTCCTAGACACTAAGTGTGATGCTTAATTCTTTATAAACCTTACATGTGTTTTCTAGGACTTGCTAGTATGAAACTCGTAATCTTTATAAAACTTATTTTGAGTTTGTCTTCAACAATAACATTAATAAAGGAACTTTTGGATCTACCATATTTTTTTAGTTGTTATTGTTCCTCTATCTAACCCCCCCAAAAAAAACAGATAAAATTCATAGTGTAAGCTGGTGAATTTACGTCACACTATCCTTGAACAGACTAAATTCTCAATCCTTAAAAATATGTTCAAGGCAACACCTTGAATCACTGTTAAGAAATATGCTATGCTTGTGTACGTAAAAGCTTCTACACAAATATAGCATGAAAAAGTGTCCAAATTTAGTAAATATTTTTCATTGCATTTTTAAGCACCAAATTTGGCAAGAGAGGGGGTACTCGAACTCCAAAATTAATTGTATAATTGTAGGTATTGAAACAGGAAAGGACCTTGGTTCGAGTAGAAAACTCCAAATATTGCATTCTTTTTTTGACATGGATATCAATTCTCAACATATTATTTGAAAGTCTGAAACAGTTAAAGTTTCAATCTCTATTCTTTATCCCCCTATTCCCCACAGTTGCACAATGATTTTTTTTCTTTGAAAATAAGAATCTCCAGTATTATTTATGTCACCAATGGTTTCTTTTCATCAAGGAATCAGTATGAATGACTAGAAACAGGCTTTTGAAATCAAGAAAGGCTGGGAATCGCTTCCAGTTTCCCTAAAACACATGGCAGCTTAGGCAAAAAGATAGATACTGCATAGTATTGAAGGTTTGGAATCTAGAAAAATAAATTCAGAACATTGCATCATAGTAGGTACATCTGAAAGCAACTATGTCCGTATTTGAATAGACATACCATGGCTCTCAACCGTAAAGCAAAAGTTTTTGCATCATATTTCTTGTTCTCCATTTCAGAAACTAGTTCACTGAAAGAATCTGGGAGTTCCAGACCATCTGGGATTTCCTGATTGCTTACTTCATAAAGTATCTCGTATAACTCTGAAACTAACCTCTGCTGCATTATTTCCACATCAAAAGGATTCAGCTTATATAGACAACAAACAATTGTTGGCACACTAGTCATTTAATGTGAATGAATTGTTTGATTAATGGAAAGAAAAAAAAGAAAGTTGTTACCTTCGATTTATCACCAATATGAAGAATCCCTGGTCCCCATTTCCTACCTAGACAATCTTAAGTAATAGAAAATGAGTCATGTGTCCACCGGAAATATAATAGATGTATCATGAGGAAGTAATGTAGATCATGACCCAGAAACATATCTTCACTTCAAAATTATATTTAGTTATTTCAAGTTTTGATAATGTAACCTAACAAAAAATTCTAATAATTTACGGAAACATATTTATAACCGAAATCTTTGAAGGGAGACAAGTGACATAACATAAAAACCATACTGCAAGTTGGCATCAAGAATACTGATAAATCCAGCTTCACTAGAGACTAGAAATGTGAGATTTCACTCAAAACTGATTTTTAGCATTAAGACTAACACAAAATCTTCACAAATTTTGATCCCCAACAAAATAAAGACCAATGAGTATAGAAAACTCTCTTCCAGCTTCAATATCCATCCATGCAGCAAGTATAAGAACTGATGTGTAAATGACATAAATTAAGTTCTCATAAATCCAAGTCCTATTCAATTTTCACAAAGATACCATATGCATTAAGGTAACATCCAAATGAGTTCAGGATAAAACGCTTGCAATTAGCACTGTCCACATCAAAAATAAATGATCGCAGTTCATATATACACACAACTGCACAGCACATATGGAAGACACAAGAGAAGCAAAACGTTAACACATCAACCTTTGAAGAAGTGCAACAGATAATAGGAATACTCAGATCAAATCGTGGCGCATCGTCGCCTAACACTACAACCATAGACGGATTTCCGTATATGTATGCACACCCACCAGTTGCGTATGACAAAATCACATATTTGGGGTTTGGAAGAAGACAAATGAATGATATAAACAATCTACATACGTGAGCATAAAACAATCACAATCAAAACGAAATCAGGGTCCATTCAGCAGCTAACGACCACAATTCAGTTAACTACATTTACATACAAAGATGTGATCAATAGGGAACCAAAAACTTGGGAAGAAAAGAAAATAAGAGGATGACAAAGAAAAGAAGTACCAAGTGAGGAGCACTTGTTGACACCTTCAAGGGTAACAACAGCAGTGAGAATGAAGACGAAAGGCAACAAGAAAGCAAGAATGAGGATCGTGTAGAAAAGGGTTCGATAAGAGATATGGCAAGCTGCGACCTTGATCTTCATCAAGTCAATAAACCCATTGCTGCTGCTGCTCGATATTGTGATGCTTCTCATGCTAGGCGAGATGTGAAGCTGCATGTTACTCTTCTATGCAGCCCCACCACCACTTTCCTAGCAGCACCACCCCCACGGTGACAAAATCTCAGCTCTTTCACTACTTCCAATCCCAAGAATACTACACCCAACATCAGATCCAAGCCTTTCTTGATTCAATATTTCCGCCTCCCGCCCTCTATTCAATTGTGATCCACCTCCAACACTGCAACCTTTCTGGCTTCTCTTCCTCGTTCTAATGCTATATCTTCCTCTTTGCCTTTGTGGTCTTTTCAAAGACCGCATTGGAACATTGAACAACAGCTATATATCTATCTCTATAAAGGTCCTTCTTTTCCCAATAGACTCGCAAGAAATCCAGATTTCGATGTCAAGAAATGAATTTGCACCCGAAAGGGATTAATGGGTTACTTTCGTTTTTTTGATGTCCTCCCCTCTACCAGTGAATCAAGACAGGACGCACACAGAGAAAGAAGCAGGGTGGGAAAGGCAAGAAGAGAGAGAAAATGGGGTTTGTTTTGTTGAGTGCTTCCTTGCCCGCTTTCTTTAATTTTTTTTTTCTCGGTTTCTCATTGGTGGATCGTGTGATCTAATATTTTCTTTACAAAATTAAAAAAAAATTACCATCAGACATATTCCCCTTTGCTAATAATAACCAACCAATTATCCAATAAATAAGAAATTAAAAAGATATTAATCACTTTTCATCTTTTTTTAGTCAAAACCGCGTTGGCATGGCTTTAGAGAGAGATAGTTGAGTTTCTAGTGAGAGAAAGAGAGAAAAGTGAGGGGTCGATGTTTGACCTTGGAGAGTGTTTAGATGGTCTTTGGTGCTTAATTTGGTTGTCTTGTCTCCAATGTTCACGGATAAAGCTTTTGCTTTTACGTTGGTGATTATGCGGACGCTTCAGATTTGTTAAGCTTAGTTAGAAGATTGCTTAATACATATTGAATATGCAAGTCTTGGCAGATGTCCCCTCTTGATTCAATGCCCCCACTTCCACTGGCTTCGGACTTGACCCGGGACATTTCACACAGAAAATATCTTTACCATTTAAATTATCTTTTTCTAAAAATCCTATAGTGTTTTGTTAGAAAATAGATTAAATTTGATTCATGACAATTACATCTCATAATCCTGAGGGGAAAGGTTAAGCTCTCTTTCAATCTCAATGCAACGCGTGAATAGTTAAGGATGCAAAAATGGAGTTTTGATTTTCAATGGTTCAAGAACAGGTGAAGCAATGCAGAATTGTTCAGACTAGTCCACATGTATATACTTCGAGCTCAGCTGAGGTACGATATGAGCAGGCTAGGTACTTGGTTGTACCATATTCTTCTGCACAGAAACCTGAAATCACAAGGTGGGTGTGCTATATTTGTACATTTCCCCAGTGATGAGAATTGTTTGTAGCTCGAAAAGTGTAAATGGGGTATGAAATGATGGATGAAAGGAAGGAGCAGCACTTTTCAGCACATCACATGGTGCAATTGTGCAAATAATTCAGTTGTCAGACATTTGGATAGAAATATGGTTGTCTTCCATTCAAATTTGCTGTTTGATTGCTGTTTGATTCAAGACGGCAGAGTTCAGCAGGCGGGACTAAGTAATTAGCTCTGGCTGGGGGTGAATACAAACCATCTGGTTATCGCATCACATGAAATGAACTTCCGACTAATGTTAGGAATTTTGTACCGAATTTAATCCCCAATTGAGTTTTAATATAGTATTATATCAGTACTGATTAATACGGAGTACTATTTTAAACAATTTTTTAAATTTATAAAATAGTCCTTAAATCTTTTAAAAATTTACAAAATAGTCATTGTCATATTAATTTAATTTATTTTGTTTATATCTTATCCATTTTAGTTTATATATATCTTTATTATATTCTAATTATTTCTATATATAATAATTATTTAAATATAATAATTTATTGTAAAATAATGAAAATAATTCAAAATTTTGAATTTTGAATTATTTTTATTATTTTACAATAAATTATTATATTTAAATAATTGAATTTTGAATTATTTTCATTATTTTACAATAAATTATTATAATTAAATAATTATTATATATAGATATTATTTTCTATTTTATCAAAAATCTAAATTAATTGTTTGGAACTGTTGTTTTTTTCACATTCCATTTCATTTTATATTTAATTAGACACAATTACAATTTTCATTTAATATAGAAAATTAATTAATAATTATCAATAAATATAATTAAATTTAGAATATATTTTTAAAATATATAAATTTCAAATAAATTTTGATTTAATAATTAAAAATATATAAAATGAATATCAGTTTATAAATAATAATTTTTAAATTATTTGTTTTAAAAAATAAAATATTTTTATTAATACCTTTTAATAAATATTATAAAATATTAAAATAAATTTATTTAATTTATAATTATTATTAGTAATAAAATATTTATTATTATTTTAAAAATTTTGAAAAAGGTAAGAGGGAGCTAGAAAAATTTTGAAAATTTTTAAAAAGATTTCTCAATTTTTTAAAAATTTTGGTCCAGTATTCAAAATCCTGGTTACTGCTGAGTGCTGAGGCTGTGGGTGGATTTGATGTGACAACGAGTCAAGCAAATCTTAGGGACTGTTTGTTTTCGTTTTTTTTTCATTTTTTGTTGTCGTTTTTGTAAAAAGAAAAACAGGTAAGTAAAACGTGTTTGGTTTACTTTGTTGTGGTTTTTTGTTTCCGAAAATTAAAAAACCACAACAGTTTTACCGAAACCAGAAAACATCGTTTCTCT
>JANZLX010000008.1:12917625-12927866 GCA_025531955.1 Erythroxylum orinocense
TTTCATTAATTCAAAATAATGTCATACATTAATTTGCATCCAATTGATTGGCTGCAAGGGCATAAACTAACAATCTCTTACTTGCACTAAAGTCAATCCCCTATGAATCTAATACCATATCTATCCGTATGCCGATCATATCTCTTTTGGGACAATGACTTAGTAAGAGGATCTGCTAGATTCTCTTCAGTGGGAACTCGCTCCAATGCTATGTCTTTTCACTCCACTATCTCCCTGATCAAATGAAACTTCTTGAGTACATGTTTGGACTGTTGATGAGATCTGGTTCCTTTATTTGAGCAATAGCACCATTGTTGTCGCAGTACATTACTATCAGATCAACAATGCTAGGAACCACTCCAAGTTCAATGATGAACTTATTAATCCAAACTATTTCTTTTGCTGCCTCAGAAACTGCAATATACTCAGCTTCAGTTGTTAAATTTGCGATGGTTGGTTGTTTAGAACTCTTCCAACTAATTGCACCACCACAAAGAGTAAAAATATGCCCTTACTGTGATCTACTATCGTCTTGACTAGACTGGAAACTAGCATCCGAACGACCCTGAACTTTCAGCTTAGTTCCTCCATAGACCAGATTATCTCTATAATATTTATGAAATCAATTACTTTCTTCATAAGAAAGAAACATAATGTGTGATAGTTTTATCTTTTCAACAATGTCCAGTCTTGATGAAACTACAACTAGGAACATTTAGGAATAACACATAAGTATAAATTGAATCTCAAAATCATGATCTCGTCATAATTTCCATTACATAGTAATTATTCCAAGGATTTTATCTTTAGTATTAAAACATAAAATATTAATTAAATTAATACATAAAGATAAATAAAGCCTTTGAATTAATTCAAAATAATGTCGTACATTAATTTGCATCCACTTAATTAGCTACAAGGGCATAAACTAACAGTTGACTTAATAAGGATAACTATTAAGCCGCTATAGGATCTCTTAACCCCTTAACAATGTCCCCCACAAGTTTAAAATGGCTAGGCCCGCCAAGTTGCTATAAAATCAATTTTTGAATGACAACTAGTAAGTTCAACATATGCCTACTAAAGACATGCATTAAAGAAATATTAACCTTCTAACAACCATCACCACAAATGTGTGCTTTTGACCATTTGATGTCAACCAGTCATTTCCCATATGGTTGTTTGAAGCATGTTGATGATTTGATAGTAATCATCATTTGGAAGCATTTTAAGGAATATTCAACTATTGTATAGAAGCTTTTGTTACCATAAAGATACAAATAGTCACTTAATCTCATCCATTGATTCAAGTTAATCTCTATCGTCCATCCCTCTATATATGGTGTGATATGCGAATGACAACTCATTTTTATCATTTTTTTTAAGAGTTGTTAAGAGAGAAAGTATTAATACTCATAGTCTATCTGTGTATGTTCATTAGGACAGAAGCCAACCCTAATTGTGTATACCACTTAATATCTTTGAAAAGCTTTTGAATCAAGCAATCAAAAGGCTTGTACTCATTATGGATGTAAAACTATATCCCTTCATTTTTATTTAAATTATAAAAAGTAGTATGGTTGATAAAACTAACTTAAGAAGAAAGGCTTGTAGTTATAGCTTTATTGAGTATAGTGAAGTGGGGTTAGTTACCTCCAATTATAGACATATAGGTTTTATCCCTTTGTGTATATTAAAACATTGTCTCCCTCCCCTATACTAGGCCTACTTTTACAATGTTATACTTTAAATAAGCATTATGAAATTTAAGATCAGGCGACCTAAAGTTGCATCTACCAGTTAATGTATTTGTGGCAAAGGCTAGCTTTCTTTTAGGTATACCCTTTTCGTATCTATGAAGTTTATGTATATTCTTTACTTTTTGTTTGCTTTATTAACCATGACCATATTAGCGAGTCACTTAGGGTAATTGTGCTTTATTAACCATGACCATATTAGCGAGTCACTTAGAGTAATTGTCTTCTCTGATGAAGCTTGTATCTAAAAGTTTACACTTGTTATATGGTTTGTTGCCTTTTTATTACAGAGTTTCTTTTCTTTTTTTATTGGCCTCAAGAGGGGGTTGAAGTTTAACTTATGAGAAAATCTTTTCTTACGCAACCCTAACATATTTATTGGACTCTATGTAAAAATGTCCAAGTATTGGAGCAATAATTTCTTCAATTCTTCTTTGGTAATTTTTCTATTCTTGGCTTAATTTTTATAGTCGTAAAATCTCTAGGTCTTCATATTATAACCTGCTCAATTTCTTCTTCTAGCTCACCTTGATTTCTTTTGTTAGATCTTTGATATCTAATTCTTTGACATTTATTATGCATGTTATGTTATTTTCTTTTAAGGTTATGAAATAATATCATTTTGCCATCCTTTGGTCTGCATATATCTCATTTGTTCTGTTTAGAATTGAAAATTTCATTATCAATTAGTAAGGTGATAGGATTACTCGTGACACATATAGAGAATGCTTGTTGACTATGGAAATATATATTGTAGGTCTCCTTAATACATATAATTTTATCACATTTTATAGTAGAATTGGTCCTATACTTAATGTTATAGGCAAAATAATATTATGTTGCCATCCTTTGGTATGCATATATCTCATTTGTTCTATTTAGAATTGAAAATTTCATTATGAATTAGTAAGGTGATAAGATTACTCGTGACACATATAGAGAATGCTTGTTGATTACGGAAATATATATTAGGTCTCCTTAATAAATATAATTTTATCACAGTTTATAGTAGAATTGGCCCTACACTTAACGGTATAGGCACATATATCATTTTTTTATGTATATTTGGTGGTCATCAAAACCAAGCATAGGTAAGCTAATAAGTTTTAGTGTGATATATATCTCTTTGAGAGCATCATAAAATAATATGCCCACAATGTTTCATAAATCTATTGACATTCTCTTGACTAAAGAGTTGACTATCAATATTGTCACAACTATGACATCTTTTTAAGGGTGAATTACAGTATATACCCATTGTCTATTTCCTAGAAGGTAATCTCAAACACCTTCATCCTTTTATCAAGTTTGTTATAGTTAGGTCATTTACTGCAACCCTTCACTTGTAGTGCTTTCTTTGACTGAGCTTTTGACATTATATAATTGCCTCCGATGATCATGTGGATTGACCTTTAAGTATAATGTGATTCCCTGTCAATTTTGCTTATTCTTAACCTCTATAAAGGGCTTGTTCTTCGTCCTACCCTGGTTCATTCATGCCCATTTACCAATTTGTTGGCCACTCTTATGAACTTTATCAATACTTGGTGTTATGTTCAATATATCGATGGAAGTGACAATGTAGGTTTTATCTCTCTTTATAAATATAGTGATCATTCTTTTTTATTTGTTGACTATATCATTATTAAGGATGTAGTCGACAAACTTATTAAGGGAAGTGTTAAACATGAGGAGATCTTTCTTAATTCTCCCATTATTTTCACCTTTTAAATGACTTGTTCGTAATTTTTCTTCTTAATTTTTATTTACTGATGACACACTAATCTTCTTATTTTGGATAGTCTTATTAGTGCGGATTCTTACAATGCATTCAATAATCTCCAAATCTATGTATTTATGTGATTTAATCTATACATCCTAAAAAATTCAAGGCAAAATTTTGCATTAAGTTCCACAAAGGATGCTATCGTTTAGTCTATTTATAAAGGTTGTCGCAGCCACCCTGAATTGAGTATTTGGTTTGCCTCAAAATTAAAGCAATATAAGTAATCCCTTAAGTTGTCTTCTAACCTTTAGGTTATTGGTATCAAATAGGCACAATCTTTAGGTATACACCTATTAATAGCAAAACGTGGCATGAATATGGTGGTTAGCTATTAAAAGGTGGCCACTATGTTAAAAGCAAGGTCTAAAACGATGATTGTGTCTTACAAATAAGGCTAGAGGAGAAACCTTGCATTTTATAACAGTAGATGCACTATATAAGTCTATGAGTTCTCTATATCAGTACATATTATTAATAGGTTCGTGCATGTCATTATAAGTATCCAAGGTTGACATTTTAAATTCTATAAGTTATTGAGGATGGTTGGATATATTTATTTTCCACACTACTGTTATGAGATTTGAAAGGCGAAATTGTCATTTGGAAGAAATCAAAGTTAATTTTTTTTAGTATAGTTTATAACTTATAGTGAATCAGTTAGTTTTATATTTATAACATATTTATTTTAAATCATTATTTATCTTATAAATGCATATTTAATCAACTAACTAATACGATAAAGTAATTATACTTTACAAATAAAATTATGATAAGACCATAAAATACAAAACACCCGCACATATCGGAAAATTTCATAGTCAAATATAACATATTTGTCAAATAGGAATCAATATTGGATAATTGAGTTTGTTGATATCTAATTATTACTAATTAGAATTAATTAAAATTTTATTATAAATAGATGTGGACTATACAAAAGTTAAACTCTCATAACCCACTCCTCTTTCTGCTAATTTCAAAGTTCTCTCGATGTGTATTATATTATTAGAGGTTTAAAACTTGTGCACTATAATGATTTGTTATTAAATCTGTTTTAAAACAAGTTTCACGAGGGAGTTGTTATAAAATATACTCAAATTTCATAATTAATACATTATATATATATATATATATATAATTAATACATTATATATATATATATATATATAATGTATTAATTAGCCAGTTGAAACCAAAATATCATGTCCTCATAAGTTTATAGACCATTTATTCTTTGCCTGTCCCTTTTTCTAAACGGATTTGGGACCAATGCCTTACCTTCTTCCAATTGGCAATCCTTAATCTTTCTAACCTTTCAACCATTTCCTCCTAGTATAAAAGTTCTTTCAGTATCAGGTTCCCGACCTTACCTTATCTCCCCCCTATACTGTCTACCACTGTTTACCTCATCTGGCAAGAACGTAATGCAAGAACCTTCATGAATGAAGCCTAGGAGACAGAGTGGATGTATCTCGGGATAATCTCCCACATTAGGGAGCTTCTCAACCTTTTTCTGTGAGAGGAGGTAAGTTTGTACTTTTATTAGTAGGTTTTTGTTGGTGTCTCCTTCTGAACAGGTTAGATCCCTATGTGTTTGTTCATATTTCGACGGCTCCTAATGATATTTATTCATACGTACTGCTGAAGGATGCGGAGGATTTGGACACGGTCATTCCCTAAGTTTCTTGGGTGCATTAGTGGTTTTTTTTTTTGGGCAGATGGCCTCGAAGTTCTTCTTTCTTCATTTTTGATGGTGTTTCTGCTTGTGTCTTGGTTCTGTTACTGAGTGGTATGATTAGTTATTTTCGAAGGATAGTTCTTGTTTCCTGCTAACTTAGGTTGGTTTGCTGTTAAGAGCATACTTTTTGTGTCCTCTGTGACACTTGTATAGAACCTTTGTTATCTTTCTTTCATTTATTAATTTATCTGATTTACCAAAACAAAAAAATGCCATGTCCTCTACATGTGCAATGGAATCTATCTACTGACCCTTGTAATAATTTTAACTTTTCAAAAAAAAAAACACACACAAAAGGTTCATTTTACAATGTTTATAAACTGCAAAATGAGTCGCGTTGGTAACCGTCGATAGTAGAAAACTTGTTTTCATCAGTCAACATTAACCTAGTTGTCCCGCAAAGGGAATTGATCAAGTCGAGATACAGGATGTGCACATGACTTGTTGGTTGACATGTGGAAGTTTTTGTTACAAGGCCAAGAGGACACACAATCCTTTCGGTAGATTAATACAAGGCAGCAATATACGGTTCTATATATACTTGACTATTTGGCCTTGGCAGCACTCTACACATGGTCCCTGTGCTGTTATACTTCAGATGACTTGGAAATGAATAAATCGATGAGCAGTTGAAACAGCTTTCTCAGTTCCAAGCTCTGTACCACAATCCTGTATGCAACTTAAATGGGACGATAGAA
Organism: Erythroxylum orinocense; assembly: GCA_025531955.1. NCBI lineage: Eukaryota > Viridiplantae > Streptophyta > Magnoliopsida > Malpighiales > Erythroxylaceae > Erythroxylum > Erythroxylum orinocense. The sequence continues at coordinate 12,923,605 of JANZLX010000008.1, forward strand.
ACTTTAGATGGGTCTTAAAATTGATGTTTGTAATGAAGGATACATTTTGTAATTCAAAGGAACTTTTTGGTAGTCAATTCTCACATCAATGCCAGGAAAAGGATGATTTTGCTTGTAGAAAATTATGGTAAGCGAATCGAACTTTCTTCAGTATTTAATGTGCAAGGCAACTTGGGTTGGTGGGGGTATAGGTGGGGGGGTCAGTTCTGAATTATATAGACAGCAACTCCGTCACGGCCAAGGACATTTACTACCAACTCCATCAAATTGAACAAATTCCTTTGATACGAGACATATAGGCGGCAACTGGGTAAAGAAAATAACTCTCGAGCATGACCTGCTTATTCAAATCAATTTATCATATCTTTAATTTGGACTAAAACTAAATTCCTCACCTCCACATGATTTTAGGGTTAACCGATCCAGAAAGGCTATCCATCTGTTCCATCCTTATGGAGATCCAAATAGTACCTATTCTTGAATCCGATGTTCACTGGATCTTCAATAGATCAGCATGGTCACAACTTAAACCTTTTGAAGCAAATGGCAAGTGCTCTTTTATATATTTCTGATTTCAATTAGACTGCGGGCAGGTTCTTTTCTTATCCCTACATCATTCATCAAATGTCTCACATTTTCTGCATCTTCCCATCTCCCTAAAGCAGAATAAAGTTTTGCTAGCAGAACAAAGTTCCCTGTATTCTCTGGTTCAAGCTCAAAAAGCCTTTTTGCTGCAACCTCTCCTAGTTCGACATTACCATGAACTACACAAGCGCCAAGCAATGCACCCCAAACTGCATGGCTGGGCATAAATGGCATTCTTATGATTAGATTGTAAGCTTCATTCAATCGACCTGCTCGACCAAGCAGGTCAACAATGCAAGTATAATGATCATCACCAGGATTGGTTTTCTGATCCTTGAGCATGAGCTTAAATAAATTCAAACCCTCATCAACCAGGCCAGAATGGCTACAAGCATGCAGCACAGATGTAAAGGTTATTTCATTTGCCTTTATTCCAGACTGAACCATTTGACTGAAAAGTGAAACAGCGGTCCTACCATGCCCGTGCACTCCATAACTACCTATTATTACACTCCATGAAAAGATGTCCTTGATTTCTTCAGGGATAGCGTTAAAAACCTTGTGAGCAAACTCTAAATTTCCAGACTTTGAATATATATCAATCAGGCTTGTAGCAATTTCTATTGTTGAAAGAAACCCAGACTTTATCAAGTAACAATGTAGATTCATAGCTGGCTGCAAATCAGCAAGAGTTGCATATGCAGGAAGGAGACTGTTAAATGTTACCTCATATGGTTTTACTCCTTCCATAAGCATTTGCTTAAATAATCCTACTGCCTCAGCTGCAAGACCATTATAATTGTACCCAGAAAGCATTGCACTCCATGGAGCTGCTCTCTTCCTTGAAGTTCTTGCAAAGACTCCAAAGCTCAACTCAATGCGATTACATTTTGCGTACATGTCAATCAATGAGGTTTCCACCACAACTTCTGAATCTAGCTTTTGCCTCGTTACCCACCCATGCAAGCAACGACCATCATTCAAATACTTCAAACTGGCACATGCGGAAAGAAGCGATGCGACTGTTACTGAATTGGGACGAATCCCTTCAATCTGCATAGCCTTACAAAGTACCAATGCCTTTCTTACATCACCATTTAAAATATACCCATTTATCATGGATGTCCAACTTACCACATCCTTTTCAACTATCCCATCAAAAACTGATTTTGCTTCCTCCATACTACCACATTTTACATACATGTCTACCAAAGCATTCCTAACTACTATATTGTTGCCTAAAACCTTCTTCTCCACTGCTGCATGAACCCTTCTTCCAACATTCAATTTCTTCAAAGACGCACAAGCTGGCAACACGGCAACGGCAGTGGCACCATCAATTTCAACCCCGAAATCCACCATTTGGTTAAAAAACACCAAAGCCGTCTGCGCACATCCATTTTTAAAGTACCCATTGATCATAGTATTCCAAGAAACTACACTCTTCTCCTTCATGGCATCAAAAACCTTCCTCGCTTCTACTTTTTGTCCACAATTCATATACATTGCCAACAAAGAATTCTGCACAATCGAGCCTGAACCAAACTTTGACATTAACGACTGCCCGTGAATCACTCTACCCAATTCAACCGACGATAATTCACCGCAAGCCTTAAAAACAAGTGGAAACGTATACTTATCCGGTGCACAATATCCCAACTGAAGCAACTCCACAAACATCTTTAACACACCAGAATACTCTCCTCTATCAACACATATTCTCATCATGTGATTGTACAAGACGACCCCTGGTTGCGGCAATTCATCAAATAGTTTCCGCGCATAACTAACTTCCCCGCAACGGGAGTAAGACACCACCAGATATGGGCGGACGTCTTCGGCAGAGCCCAGTGACGAGTGAAGGATGTCGGCGGTGATGGTATGGCCATGGAGCAGTTTAACTTCGGCGAGAGATCTAGTGGCTGCATAGCGCTTTAAGAATGCCTGGAACTGCGCGGTAGTTTCGGCGAGTGAGCGTTTATCTTTGAGCAAAGCCCGAGACGGTCCATTCATCAATGTTTTTGTTGAGCAGCAAAAAGCTCAACCCGTAAGAAGAAATTAACCTACGTGAACCTACTATTATGGTCCGACCGGACTGGGTGGACCGGACATGCTTACGGTACTCGCAAACCAGTATTTGACGGTTTTCTTTCTATTGATAAAAGGATTTCGTTGAGCTTCTTCAGTTGTTACAGGTGAGATTATTAAGAATATCTAAAGCGAGGTCTTATTGTATATTGTTTACTGATTATATTTTAGGGATGAAATAGAAGATAGTTTTAGTGACATACTAAAACTTTAAAATGATATATTAGAGTAAAGAGATTTAAATTGAGCAAGACTAAGACTAAGATTGAGTAATTAGGTTTTATTTGATAAACAATAATGAAGAATCGAAATAAAAAATGACAATGGGAATATAACTCAAGAATTAGAATATGAATGAAATTACTTATTATACTTGTTTAATACAGAAATAAACAAAGTTAATAGCAATGCTCGTATTTGATATCAAATATAGATAATCAATTTTTTTACTTATATTTAATTACTATATGATACATTATGCAAAAATAATTAATTAAAATATTATATATTTATAAATAATTAATAAAAATTCAATGATTTATAAATTATTAATTTTTAAATAATTTTTAATAATTTTTAATAAAAATAAAATATCAATGAAACAAAATAAAAATAATTGCTAAAGAAATTAACATAAAAGATCGTAGTAGTATGTGATTTTAAAGATAATATTTTGATAATAATCAAATATTATGACAGCATCGTGATAATATTTTAATAATAATTTAACAATGTTCTAATAATATCTTTTATTCATAATATTTGATTTTTGCTTATATCCACACCCCCTTAGGAATAAAAGTCTCGTATTGTTTAGAATTTATTTGAGTTTTGTCATTGCTTGTTTTATCCATTCCTAATAACCAAATAAGTAAAAATAGAGAATAAAGATTGCATTTATATTCCACCTCTTTATTATTGATTACCAGACAAGACCTTGTAATATAACTTTTTGGGTTACAGGATTGTATTCAATAAATAGATTACAATTGGTGCTGAAGTTATACCACAGAAAGTTGTTTTAACTTTGATCTATCATCTAAAGCAGTGGTTCGATAGATAACATATCACTGCATCAAATCGTGGCTAAAATTGAGAAGTGTTTTAAGAGTTTTATGTGACAAGAAGATACCTCTCAAGCTAAAAGGTAAAATATACTATTTAGTGATTAGGTCAACATGTTATATGGGGTAGAGTGCTAACCCATCAAAGGTGCATAGTCGTAAGTTAATGGTGGCGGTGTTGATTTATGCCCTACAACCAATCGCTTTAGTTGTAATTTAGTGACAAATTTATTTAAAGACGTTCTTTATTTTGTACATTTTTAGATGTATATGATAAAGTCCATGAGATAATTGTACATTGCAAATAAAATTATAATGAGATTCATATTGTGTTTATGTATTATTCCTAAATGTTCCTAGTTATTGTTCTATTAAGATTGGACATTAATAGGACGTAAAAAGATTAGCACACATTTTGTTTTTCCTTATGAAGGAAGTAGTTGATCTTATAGGCTAAAGTATAGAGATACTTAAACAAACGTGTGAGTGCTTGCTAGAGAACAAGTTCACTGAACAGACCCGATA
>JANZLX010000008.1:12937403-12956867 GCA_025531955.1 Erythroxylum orinocense
ATTTATGTGATATAGTCATTTATATTAAATGAAATAATGATTTAAAAATTTGAAAAGTTCAAGTTGTTTAAATCTAGGTAGAAATAGAGCATCGAGAATGCTAAAACACTTCAATGAGATCGTTGTGGTAAATTTGAAATTATCAGTCATCTAAAGGGATGAGATTCTCTAGTGAATACCTTCATAACTAAATTCGTAAGAGTATGGATTTATGTAAGGAGTAAAATACAATATGAGATATTGTATAGTGAAATATTATTTCTTCTATAGTTATGCCTAGTACATTAACTTACCTTCTATATATTTCCAATTGAATCAATTAGCAAGATTTCATATTAGATATGAAACACTAAGTCTTTGAAAGAACCAAAGTTAATGATTCAAGAATGTGATGCTTGGTTGAAGCATGCATTATCCATTAAGTTTAAAACCAAATTGGATAATAAAAGGTTATGAGATATCCAAAAGATTGGATATAATCTTATAGATTCATTAAACAAATTGTTTGATTCAATGTATACTTATAAGAGAATGGTTCTCAAGATAAGTAGTGGAAGTAAGAAGGAATTTGAAAGGTTCAAATGTCATAACATTACATCTAATTGGAACTAATGCCTTTAATGATACATTTGATGTATATTTGAAAGGATGGGAGACATTGAAAGATTCACTTTCACGATGAATTCAAAGAATTTGCTTTGGAGATGATTATGAATTTATCACATCTACAATAAGGTAAGTGGGAGTATAGTTGTCCTCTTCAGTGGGACTATGTGGAGACATATTGCTCACAAATAACAAAAGTTCTAACTTTCAATTGTCGAACACATAATTTTCAAGAACAACTCTTGTTGGATATGAAAAGGTAACATTTTAATTATGAGAATTAGATTTATAGAGATAGATTGGACATTGTTAACTTATTCTAAGTCCAAGCATAGATAATGTATTAAAGATGTTTAGTATTTAAGATATCAAATACTTGTGAAGTATTAAACATATTCATTACTCTATATGTGAGTTGATATTTGAGTTCAAGATAGTAATGATATAACTTTAGAAGTAAATCATAATTAAGGTTTATTTACTTAGAACAATATTATTTGGGATTGGAAAAGTTCTATTGTAGCAATTGGTTGCTAATTAAGCTATAATACATTTTTCGTTTAGTGAAAATGATTAAACTTGATATAATTTCTTTAGTGACCTTGATATAATTTCTTTGCATTGTTCAAGATAGTAATGTGCCATAGAACGTTAGGGCCATTGGGTATGCATAAGGAGCTAATGTCTCATCAAAGATCCAAAAATGTGTTTAGGCAAATTTTCTTAATTATGATGATAATTAAGATGGAGTTGTCAAAATTTAATTAAGTGCTTACTATAGAGAATCTTATAGAATTCTTTTATTAAGCCATTACCCCAGTAGTAGAATAATCATCATATGTTGATATGGTATGAGATACTTAAACGATTGGCTTAGTGCAAGTGGGAGATTATTGATTTATGTCCTACAGCCAATCGCTTTGGTTGTAGTTTAATGACAAATTTATTTAAAGACATTCTTTATCTTGTACATATTTAGATATTTATGATAAATTCTATGGGATAATTGTACATTGCAAATGAAACCATAATGAGATTCATATTGCATTTATGTATTATTCCTAAATGTTCCTAGTCATTGTTCTATTAAGATTGGATATTAATAGAATGTAAAAAGATTAGCACACGTTTTGTTTTTCCTTATGAAGTAAGTAGTCGATCTCATAGGCTAAAGTATAGAGATATTTAAACAAACGTGTGGGTGCTTGCTAGAGAACAAGTTTACTGAACAAACCTGATATGAGAAATCTATTTAGAACATTACTTATATGTCTATGAAATTCTCATTATGATGATTGTATAAGTAATCTTTTGACTTGAGGTCGTCAAAGTTATCTTGTATGGGGATTGCTATTTTTTGATACTAATTATGATCAAATATCTACCCAAAACATATTTTAAAATTTGAAAATCTAAAAAGTGTTTTATGGAAATATGAAAAGCCTCCATCATTGACCAATAATACAATCCAACGTCAAGTTGTATCCATTTGCATATTATGGAATTTAGAACACAGTAGGTGGAGATCCGGTAGGCTTGATGAAATCTATGGCCAATATGTTGCTATAACTGGTGGTGATTAGTAATATGACTATTGCCAGCACAACTATTATGATAATAATAACATATAATTTCATTGCTTATGTTTTTTTTCCTTCAAACTACATAACTACTAGTAAAGCATTTTGGATTTACATCTAATTGAAGCAAATAACAAAGCTTACAAGTTTATTGCCTTTGGTATACTTAAGGTATATTTATTTTAGGCAATCAATTAGCAATTCAAATCTGGCTTATTACTTCATAAATGAAAATTTCTCAACTATGTGTTAGGTAGTGTGAATTGTGAATTTGTGATGGATAAAAGTGTTGATTGTTGGAAAATTGGAAATGGAAATTGTTTATGTATGTTTTGCGATGTTTGAAACTTTGAATTGGAATTGTTCAAAATTGTCAGGAATGGAATTGTTGGAAATTATTGGAAATGAAAATTGTTTATGTGTGTTTTGTAATGGTTGAATTGAAATTGTTGGAAAATGTTAGAAATGAAATTGTTGGAATTTGGAAATGGAAATTGATTGTGTATGTTTTGTGAAGTTTGAAACTTTGAATTGAAATTGTTGGAAATGAAAAATGTTGGAAATGGAAATTGTTTATGTATGTTTTGTAATTGTTGGAAAATGTTAGAAATGAAATTGTTGGAAATTTAGAAATGGAGATTGTTGAAAATGATAATTGTTTATGCATGTTTTGTGATGTTTGAAACTTTGAATTGAAATTGGAGAACATTGGAAACATAAACTACCATTTCTTTACATTTAATCAATATGTAAAATATGTTGAATTATTTGGAAATATATATGCCCTCGCTATCATAAATATTTATAATAGATAATGTGAGAAAGTAGTGATGTATATGTATCCGAAAGGAACTTCTTTTTTCCAAATTGTGAACATGTTGTAGGCCAAACTCCAATCACTTATACTAAGACTTATTAATATCCATTACAAATCTTAAAAGAAACTTATATATTTAAGAACCAAATATAGAAAGGTGGATATAATATTATAGTTTGTTAGAAATGAAAAGAAAAATCAAAGGTTTGAATAAGAAAAAAAATCATTTCCAAAAGAAGTTACATCCTTCAACTTGATCTTCATGTTATGAATATGTTTTTCAGCTTGATCCTCATTTTATGAATAGATGTATATGAACAATTGTATAAGATATATCATTCATTATTTGATGATTATGCAAATTATACCTTCAATTTGATCCTCATGTTTGAAACTTTGATTTGAAATTGTTCGAAATTGAAATTGTTTATATATGTTTTGTGACTATTGGAAATGGAAATTGTTTATGTATGTTTTGTGTAATTATATATGTTGAATAATTGAATTGTTAGTTTTTGACTTATGGTGAATTGTGTTAGATAAAATTGAATTGTGCATGATGTAATAATATAAAATGAGTTATATAAGATGGGCATTCGTATTGTGTAATGAAATTATGTATTCTTTATTTTGATATATACATTCATTTGTTTTTACAGATAAATAGATGGAAGTTCAAGTACTCTTTAATCAAACCATCTCATGAAGATACAATGATCCAGTTTGGGCTCATGCTGCATTGATTTCTGGTATAAAAAGCCATACTATTTGCTTGTTTTGTAACAAGAATTTAAAAGGAGGAGGAATCACTTGATTAAAGAATAATTTAGCTGGGGTTAAAAGAGATATGAAACCCTATAAAAAAGTAAGTTATGACATGAAGTGACAAATGAAAATTTTTCATTACGAATATTATCACAAGAAAGATAAAAGTGAAAGGTTTAATTTTAAAATTGGTAATGGAAGTTTGTTTGTTGATTTTTATAATGATTGTGGAAATGTTAAAGGTGGTAATGATATTGGTAGTGGTAGTGTTCCATCTTAGGCCTAGCAAAAAGTGAATGATACACCTGAACCTGATGTTAGGAAAAGAAAAAAGTAGATGACTAGTTTTTTTGCACCACGAACAACTCCTGGAGTTTAACCTTCAATTTATAGTGTCTGCAATCAAAAGATGCGACTCACAATGTAGATATGACAGTAGTTAGATGGTGGTATGATACAGGTTCATTATTCAATGCTTCCAAAGGGGAGAATGTTGGATAATTTAGACGATTCTCATAAAGTTGAACAATCATTAATTGTATTTTTCGGTTTTTCAATAATTTATCGATTAAGTTAAGTAATTTGATCCAGATAAAGATAATAAAATAACCCAATAAATGATATAAGTTAATGAGTCGAAGTCTAGAGAAAAATATATCTCAATTAGTATGAACCGAGCCCATATCGAGCCTGTGAAAGGGAAGCCGGATATAGAAGCTATACATAAAGGTTAAGGTCTCATGCAGTTGCTCATATAATTCATAAGCATACGGATTCCCTAACCCCGTTAAGAGCACTTATATTTTGAGAAAATTATAGAAAGACGTTACCATGCATCCTTTTAGCCTTGGAAACTACCTCAAAAGTTGAAATGGAACCAAAATCAAATATTTCACATTTCTTTTGTTTATTTCTCTTTCATAAACAATCTAGGATATGTAATAAGGATAATGTTATATGTTACATTATAAAATTTCTATTGATGGATTCAAGATTTCATTTTATTCAATTTTTATTTTAAACAAGACATTCGACAATTTCCTATTAAAAGTATCAAACATATCAAAGCTTGGCTTACTTTTTAATATATAAATTTTATTTCTATATTTAGCTTTTTTCATTTTTAAATTTTATAAAACAATGTTTGGATAAATTTATACTTACAAAATTTTAATTTTTTTCTTGTTTTCATAGTTTATTAAATCTATAAAAGTGGTCTTGGTTTTATAGTTTTGTTTTTTAATTAGAATTTGTTTTATTATTAATTAGGTAACTATTAAGTATCGTTTTTATCATAATTTGGTTTTTATCATCCGAAGACCGTATAAGCTATACTTAGCTTCCGTTTAAATTATACTTAAAATGTGCCTTCACACAAATAATATCTTCTCTCATTTCACAGTGCTTGTGATGGATTTGGACTATATCAAAACAATTTTGATATGATTAGGTAACGGCTAATCATTTTCTTCTACATGTACGGCGCACATTCACTTCCATGCTCTAGGAATTTTGATATAACAGCAAATAGTATTTTGATATGGTTGTTCTAGGAGTTAATAAAAAAAAAAGTATTTAAATAATAATAAAAATAAATAAATAAATAAAAATAAAAACAAAATAATTTTGATATGATCGCGTAGCAAATCATATACTTCCGGATGAACGGTGCACACACTTCCATGCTCTGGTGTCACTTCGAAGATTAGTGTCACATATTTATCCAATCAAACTGTGCCACGCTAGATACTCCCAGTTACATTATTCCACGTGGATATTCCCAACTGAATTTACTCGCGGAGTACCGCACTTCAACGCCCCTCGTGAAGTCATCCTTTTCTACATGGGACCCGTTTACCAGATCCATGGCTCCCGCAAAATCATTATAATACTAAAGGAAGACCATAAATGTGCACTTACGTTCATCGTAGGACCTAGCAAAAATCATCAGATCTCTTATCAGACGTCTATTACGTTCCATCCAATGGTCAGAGTTTGCAGTGATGTTACACCTCCCCGCAATTTTAACCTCTCTACCAGATATATAGATGAATGCTTAGCCTCTCTTCACTTCACTCTACACACCGATCACCTTCGAGCCTGAGAGAGCTCCAAATATGACGACTACGCCCTCTTATTTCACGGCGAATTCTCCCCTTTCTAGATTCATAAGTTTCAATTCCGGCAACGACGGCGGATCGAGATCGAAGCTGTTGTTCATCACGAGGCGGAGTTCGTTGCCAGTCAGGAGGTCGTTTTCAGTCAAGAATGTGTCCATTGAGCCCAAGCACAACGCCTCCGGAGGAGAAGGTTAAATGTCGATCTTATATATGCTTTTTCGTTTCTGATTGTGGTGTAGTTACCTTATTAACTTTTCTACTTAGTTAGTCACTTGGTGCTTGCCCGCGCTTGCTTGCTCTTGTTAGTGATTTGCTTCTCCTTTTTTTTTTTTTGGATAATGCGACCTTTGTGATGTTTATTTTCATGTAAAATGTTGGAATTTAGTATCGTACTGAATTCGTTTTTTTTGTTGTTGTTATAGAAGCCTTAAGCACACTCAGTTCTTTCACTCCAGATGCTTCGTCTGTTGCCTCAAGTATCAAATACCATGCGGAGTTCACGCCAGCATTTTCTCCGGAGGGATTTGATCTGCCAAAGACTTTCTTTGCCACTGCTCAAAGTGTTCGTGATTCCCTCATCATAAATTGGAATGCCACTAATGAAAGATATGAGAGGTTAAATGTAAAGCAAGCCTACTATCTGTCAATGGAATTTCTACAGGTTTTGTTGCAGTCTCGTTTCATTAATAAATTCCACAGCGATATAAAATTTCTGTTTACTTATCATGCATATTCTTTTTGCTTTTGTTTAGTATCGTTTTCACTTTTTGTAGGGCAGAGCACTCCTAAATGCAATAGGTAATCTAGAGTTGACTGGTGCCTATGCAGAGGCTTTAGAAAAGCTTGGACACAGCCTAGAGAGTGTGGCTTGCCAGGTGAGGTTCTCTGTATTTTTTCCGTTACCATCTGATTTTGCTGTATATTATCAATCCCTTTTTCTAACAACCAAAATTTGTTCGAATAATATCTTAGTAAAAAATTTCTCCCAAAGAAGCGGCTGTGCTGCTTCTGTAGAAAAACCAAAGTGGGGAGGTTGGAAGGAATGCGGTTTTACCTAAGTGTTCCAGCTTATTACTGAGAGGTTCAATGGATTATTGTTAAATGTCATTAGGCTTTCTCTACGATAATCATATAAAAATTGATAATATGGTAAGCAAATAAGGTGAGTTGAAAAGTTCTATTGGAATTATTTGACAGATGTATTGATAACATGGTGAAAATAAATAATTTGAATGCTGAGTTGAAAGAATCAATTTTAATGATTTGACAAATTTAAACTACATTTGGTTTTGAAGCATGACTAAATTTTCTTGCTTTGAGCTAGTATTAATGGTTTGAAGAACAAATAAACAAATTACATTGTCTGTTTCTCTGTAACTTTGATGATATGGAGATGTGTATATGAGTGAAAGTAGGTGAATGGGTGTAATTGCCTACGATTGTTTCTGTGTTAGCATATTGTTTTTGTTTTTTTTCCCTGTGTTTTGAGTTCATTGATTAAACTGTATCAGGAGCCCGATGCAGCACTTGGTAATGGGGGCCTTGGGCGTCTGGCCTCCTGTTTTTTGGACTCTTTGGCAACTTTAGATTACCCTGCATGGGGTTATGGACTAAGATACAAGTATGGCTTATTCAAACAGAGGATTACAAAAGATGGTCAGGAAGAAGTTGCTGAAGATTGGCTTGAGGTATAAGTCCTACCCAGAATCTTTTATTTAAGGCATTTTCACCAATCATGTTAAGATAATGCAAGGCCTACATGAAGTTTTGTTGGCGTTGTGTCTTCCTGTTTTAACAACTTCTTCACCCTTTTGTGTTCTTTCTTTACATTCTTGCAGATGAGCAATCCTTGGGAAATAGTAAGAAATGATGTTTCATACCCTGTGAAATTCTATGGCAAGGTTGTTTCTGGATCAGATGGTAAAAAGCACTGGATAGGAGGAGAAGAGATAAAAGCTTTAGCATATGATGTGCCTATACCAGGTTATAAAACTAAGACAACCATTAACTTGCGTCTTTGGTCTACCAAGGCTCCCTCAAGCGAATTCGATTTGCATGCTTTTAATTCTGGAGACCACACTAAGGCTTATGAAGCCTTAGCAAATGCTGAAAAGGTGCGCACCCAATTTCTCTATCCTCATAATGTGTTGACTAAAAGTTGATCTCTGTGTGTACATCTGCATAGTTGTTCCAAAAGCTTAAGTTGCAAATTTATTCTTGTGGGTCCTGCTTGCACCAGATTATTCTTCTTTTTGCAATTCCTATCCTTAATCTATTGAATCTTGGAGGTTTATCTGTGTTCCTTGAACTTTACTGAAAATTTAATGACTCAATTGTCGGTCATTTCTTATGCACATGTGTGTGAAGCCATCTGCATAGATGCCTCTCACCTAACATTAAGAACAGGACAAAGTAAAAGGTATTGATGAATGCATAATGTGAATTGTATTGACGAAAAGCACTTTTTAATTCAGATTTGCTATGTTCTCTATCCTGGAGATGACTCCATTGAGGGAAAGATTCTTCGTTTGAAACAACAGTACACCTTATGTTCAGCTTCTCTTCAAGATATTATTTCTCGTTTTGAGAGAAGAAATGGACCAGCGATAAATTGGGAAGAGTTTCCTGAGAAAGTTGCAGTGCAGATGAATGATACTCACCCCACTCTTTGTATTCCAGAGCTGATGAGAATTTTGATGGATGTGAAGGGTTTGAACTGGCAGGAGGCTTGGAACATAACTCAAAGGTAATGCCACTTAGGATCTTTCAAATACCATCGGTGAGTCATTTCACTGCATTGGAGAAGATGCACTGTTGAACGCCTTTATTGAGAAATCCATGGTGGTGGTATTGTTAGCCTAATGATTATGACGTAATTGAGACATTTGATGTTGTTAATTTGCTTTAGGATTCCATTACCAATTTTTGGATGATACTGTTCAGTGGATTTCGTCTTAGTATCTTATACCTGTTTTCATTTTCTCTTTTGTTGTTAAATTTATCTTAACTTGTTTTTCAATGATTAAACTTAATAGAAAGATGGAAAGTAGAATTTGACTATACCTCTTATTCCTCATCTACCATTGACTAATGATCACTTCTTGTTCTCATCGATTATTGGCCATTTGAAGTTGGCCCAATTTTAACCTTTTCTTTGTACTTCTTTTTGTTTGGTTATTAGTCTATTTGATTTCTGCATTGCACAGCTTATCTTGTCTTTCCAATTACATGGGACTTTGAGGCCAAACATACCCTATTCCCTTAACCAACTACATAGATTTAGACCCCCAACCTATGGGTTGGAATTTGGAGTTGCTACTGTTGGACCCATTACAACTCCTCATTTCACCACTTACCTATACAATCTCCTTTCCCTGCATGAAAAAGGTGGACGAAAATCTGACTTATATCTTTTTTTTTTCTTTATAATGCTATCATTGTGTTTTAGGCATGTGTAGATTTTTAGTCTTGATATTCTGCGGCTTGGGTGTTAGAACTGTGGCGTACACAAACCATACTGTACTTCCAGAAGCATTGGAGAAGTGGAGTTTGGAACTTATGCAGAAACTACTGCCACGGCATGTTGAAATCATAGAAATGATTGATGAAGAGGTCTGTATATTTCAATCAACAACAGCTCTTTCTATTTGTAGTTTTCTTCTTGGCATCATTGTTTCATTTCATTTCTTTTTTTCTTCCATGCTACAGCTGGTTCGCACTATTGTCTCTGAGAATGGTAGAGCAGATTCCAGCCTGTTGGAGAAAAAACTGAAAGAAATGAGGATTTTAGAAAATGTTGATCTTCCTGCTGCCTTTGCAGATGTAATTACTAAACCTAAGAAAAGTCCTGTTGCTGTCACTACTGAGGATGTTGAAGCTTCTGAAGAGGAATTTGCAGATGTGATTACTAAACCTAAGGAAAGTCCTGTTGCTGTCACTACTGAGGATGTGGAAGCTTCTGAAGAGGAAATTTCTAAAGATGAAACACCTGATGAAGAGATTAAGCATACCAATGAAACAAATGAACCCAAGAAAAAAATCACTCAGAAGAAGGAAAAGGTGGTAGCAGAACCACCACCAAAACCCCCAAAGTTGGTCCGAATGGCCAATCTATGTGTTGTAGGTGGCCATGCAGTAAATGGAGTTGCAGAGATACACAGTGAAATAGTTAAGAACGAAGTGTTCAAGGAATTCTATGAGGTACTGTCACATTTCTTGTTTAGAGCGTAGTTGAATACAATGTTTCTGACAAGTTGTAACTTACTTTTTCTGGTCCATTGCAAAAAAAAACTAATGCTATATCTTGATCTATATGGGATGGTCCTCTACAGTTGTGGCCTCAAAAGTTTCAAAATAAAACTAACGGAGTTACACCTAGAAGATGGATCCATTTCTGCAATCCTGGTTTAAGTAAGATCATCACAGCCTGGACTGGCACAGAGGATTGGGTCCTGCATACTGAAAAACTGGCTGAATTGAGAAAGGTAATCTTCCTTTAATTGATAGCAGATTTTCATTAAATTAAACCTAAAATTACTTTATTAACTTTTCAACATATTGGTGTGCTTTCAGTTGTTAAAATTTTGAATTTATGTAGCATATGCCAGAGTGTACGTAAAGAAAGAGTTGGTTAATTTGGTAGGAATAGGATGATGTGGCTAATGGCAACTTCTGAAATGTTTGGGTGAGACGGTTCTCAGGAAAGTGCATCTTTAATATATTGTACCATGCAAAACCATTCAAATGTCCTTGCTGTGAAGATTTTATAAATACTGTTGCAACAAAACTTTATTTTGATGCAGGAATTGGAGAAGAAGAGTTTTCCTGGTTTGTGAAATCCATTGCTTTGTGTCCTCAAGTTTCAGAACTATGAAGTTTGACTCCTAAAAACTGAGTTTTGCATGCACTCAAAATTCAACTTTCCTTCTTAAGCCAACAAAATGCTTCCAATAAGATATAAGCCTCGAAGCACTTCTCATTTTTCAATAGGCAATGTTACACTGCAATTAGAGGAAGACAATGCCACCTTAATGCATGGCACATGCTTTCTAGTATGGAATTTCATCTCCTTGACCAACTGACTATTTGTTTGATGAGGTTGCATATTTCACCTGAATGTGTCATTATAGTGCCTTCTCTACAACCTAATCAAAGTTGTTTGACTTCTTTTAAGTTTGCGGACAATGAGGATATCCAAACACAATGGAGAGCAGCAAAAAGGAGCAATAAGATGAAGGTTGTGTCATTGATCAAAGAAAGAACAGGGTACTCCGTCAGCCCCGACGCAATGTTTGATATCCAGGTGATCTATCCGGGGAAAGCATCGGTTAGCAGATGTCACATTGGAAATAAAAGTTAATGATTGTTTGGTCCATGATCAAGAACAGTGTAGAA
This sequence comes from Erythroxylum orinocense, assembly GCA_025531955.1. NCBI lineage: Eukaryota > Viridiplantae > Streptophyta > Magnoliopsida > Malpighiales > Erythroxylaceae > Erythroxylum > Erythroxylum orinocense. Next base: position 12,948,686 of record JANZLX010000008.1, read on the forward strand.
AAGATTTTACTAAAATTTTCTTTCTATCTACATTTGCTTGTTCAATGTTCTCACGAGCTATCAAATTCAGGTGAAGCGCATTCATGAGTACAAAAGACAGCTGTTGAACATTTTGGGAATTGTATATCGCTACAAGAAGATTAAAGAAATGACGCCAGTTGAAAGGAAAGAAAAGTATGTTCCAAGAGTTTGTGTATTTGGTGGGAAGGCGTTTGCTACATATGTTCAGGCCAAGAGAATTGTCAAGTTTATTACAGATGTGGGGGCTACAGTCAATCATGATCCAGAAATAGGTGATCTACTGAAGGTATGGTACCCCTTTAGAGTATATACTTCACTTTCATTTTAATAGTTCTCTAATTATAGTATGTCAATATTGATGATGGCTGAATTTCGCTCATTGTGTTGTCATCCCGCTTTGGTTATAATTTTATTGTGAAATCTCTAGTCATTTGATTTTTGACTAGTGTTCAAATCTTGTTTCTTAACAAGTTCATTACAGTGATTTAAGTTTCCATGGGCACTATCATTCAATAGTTGCTTAACTGATTTCTGCGATCACCCTTTCTTGTATATAAGTCATCATAAAGATCATAATGAGAATAAAAATGGTGGAGGATGCAATATTCTTTTCATTGTCTGCTGTTCTCAATTTATATCTGTAGATTATTGGGTTCAAACGTTTTGATGTTTCTCCATGAATGCAATTGTTTACGCTAACTCAATTCCTTGATAAATTAGGTTGTTTTTGTCCCTGATTACAATGTGAGTGTTGCTGAATTGCTTATCCCTGCAAGCGAGCTCTCACAGCATATTAGGTAATACAATTGTACTTATCTTGCTGAGTTGTTTTGTCTTTTGATTTATTTAACAAATTTGTTTTATATTCCCTAAATATGACATACTAAACGCAAGACTATCAAGTACATATTAGTAATAATTTAACAGATTGTCACAATAATTCAGTCATAGTCTCACCTAACATATCAAGCTTCCTGGTTGAAAATTTTCTCTAGGTCTTTATGGTTTTGGTTCTTAGATTGTGCTTTTCACAGAAAACTTTTTCGAAATCTCTTTTTGATCATTTCTTTATTCAGATGAAGTTTGTGAACTGCCTGTCCGAGATAAGTGGTCAAGCTCTTTGCTTGGTTAACTATAAGAGATTCTGCAGAATGTGTACAATTTGTTGAAATTCTTATCTGCCTTAACCTGTAGTACGGCTGGGATGGAAGCCAGTGGAACAAGTAACATGAAATTTGCAATGAATGGCTGCATCCTCATTGGGACCTTAGATGGGGCTAATGTTGAGATACGAGAAGAAGTTGGCGAAGAGAACTTTTTCCTCTTTGGCGCTAAAGCTCATGAGATTGCAGAACTTAGGAAAGAAAGGGCCGAGGGAAAGGTATTACTTCTGAACCACATTAAAATCAACGTTACGTATATGTTTATACGTGTCTGATACAGGATTCTTGATGTTCATTTTGTTTTTGTGTAAAATGTAAGCAAGAAAATTAAGAGTAAACTAATAGATCATTTCCATTTTAATATTTTTTTAAATTCTAGGAACACTTATTATCTACACATAATTGTGTACACGGTGTTCTTGTTAGAAGCAAAACCAAATATTGGATGAAAGCAACGTGCACTATAATTATCCATCATGACTGTTGAACACTAATTCATGAACAAGAAAATTAAGTTTAGGTTAACCATTGCCAAAATGACTAGAACAAGTCATTTGGATAGTTGACCCTTATCATTTATAAACCTTTTAACATTTTCATATTTAGTCAATATGAGATATTCTAACAAATATATTGAACCCAAATATTAACTGGTGCTTATTTTAGTTCATGTTTTTGGGCTTGGCACTTACATTTTAGCGTTCTTGTCATCTTAATAAAGTTCGTACCGGATCCACGTTTTGAGGAAGTGAAGGAATTTGTGAGAAGTGGTGTCTTTGGAAAGTACAACTATGACGAACTGATGGGATCATTAGAAGGAAATGAAGGTTTTGGGCGTGCTGATTATTTCCTTGTTGGAAAAGACTTCCCTAGCTATATAGAATGCCAAGAGGAAGTTGAGGAGGCATATAAGGACCAAAAGGTATACATAACCACTTTTTCTCAGATGGTAGAGAAGCATGCATGCACATTACAACACTCTTTTCTCTTGTCCCTAGCACTTACGTTTTGATTAGAAGCTTCTCATAAATATCATTTTTGTGCTCACATCGACCTGTTCCATCTGGTATGCACCTGCTTTGCGTAATTTAGTCGTCAACTTGGTATCTTTGCAGAAATGGACCAAAATGTCAATCATGAACACAGCAGGTTCATACAAGTTCAGCAGCGACAGAACCATCCATGAATATGCCCGTGACATCTGGAATATTCAACCCGTCACCTTGTCATAAACACGCCAGATCCGGAGTCATTGCCTCAAGTTTCAGATGACTATATATGGTCTGATTTCCAGGCGGAGAGGTTTATTACTTAATAATGTAACATAAAACAAGCTTGTACCTCTGAAACTGCGACTGCCTTTGTTGGTCGGAATAACGAAATTAATAAACTTCCAACCGTTGCCATAACTTGATTAAACTTTCCATACTGTTAAACTGCTCTTCTAGCGGAGTATTAGTTCAATATCTATATTAGAATAGGATATTTGCATCAGAAGTGGATTAATATTTAACTCTCTTTTAAAAAAGTTTAAATTATCAAAAGATATAGTCTATTAAACAAAATGGATGACAAGCTTCTTTGGAGGGACAAACTCGCAAACCCTATATAAATATATAAAAAAGGAAATAATGAAAAATCTACTTATTAGTAGAAGATTCGACAGCCGTCTTTCTTTTAAGATATATATTGCATAACTACTCAAGATGCCTTAAATTGTTGCACATTTTCGCATTGAGTCTTCTAGTTCTATCTTTGTTCAAGTAAATGAGGTTTTAAATTTATTTAAAATCTATGAAATGAATGTTAGATTTCTATGTATGCTAATAGTCAATTAATATTTCTTACCCAGTAAACATATATTTAAGTACTACTTAATGGAAACTACTAACGTCGGGTCAGATTTACACATCTACATCTAGCTTGGGAAAAGAAATTTCTATTCTCAGGAAAAAAGCCTACAATGACGTACTTGAGAGTGCAAAATTGAGGACCATCGCAAAGTACATCACGTGTTATAAATTAGACTAACGATTGAAAATATAAACTGAGCGCCAAATCAGGCAGTCACCAGAAGTCCAAAGACATCGTTTTTGTAAAATTTTTCATATTAAGGTGGGTGTGGACTGGCCACTCCGGCTGCTTGTTTCTTTAGCATATTAGCATGCTTTTGTCCAGCTAGATGGTAATTGAACACTGTCTCACTATTACACACAATATTACAAACAGCGCATACCCTGACAGCCTCTGCTGCAGCTCCACCTTGCACAATTTTACGTCTTTTAGTCTCCAAATCTTCTAAAGCTTCTGCACCCTTCTTCCTAGTCTGTTGTTTGTTGCCAGTTTTTTTGGTTTTGTCACAATCTGCTTGGAGTTTCTCCAAGTTTTTCTTGTGCCTCTTCCCCAATTTATGCTGGTCGAATACATCCTCACTGTTACAGTCCACCTTACAAATTTCGCAAAACGCAGACTGGACAGCTTTGGTTTTCTTTTGCCGCTTCTTCCAAGCTTGAGGCTGGGCTGCTAGTTTGGGCCACATGAAGGATCCTGTATTAGCAACAGCCAACTGCTCTGTCCCATTTGGAGCTGAAGCCATGCTCATCCCCTGCTGCACTCAAATTTCGGATTATTGAAATCAAGCAAACACCTAAAACAAAATCATATCATCCCCTCTACAACTTTTTGAGTTATGGTTGTAGGGAAAAGACAAAATGCAGCAGCTTCCAATACTAATTTGTAAACCAAACCAGGTCCTCCCACTGACCTCTTCTAAATCTTCACTTAAATCATTAACAACAGAACAATTTGAAAGAGTTCTGAGATTACGCAGACAAAGTTCCTAATTATCACGGGCAATTAAACAAACCCAACTCTTAAATCAATTCAACGATAAAATTCTCAAAAAGGAAACTAACCAGAAAATAGACAAGAAAAAGACGAACCACTTACAACAGCGGCAGCTGGATCCGACCCATATTGCCGAACGGCTTCTTTGGCAGCCCAATTCGGCGGATTCGGATCGGTGAAATATCCAGATATTGATGCAGGCGGGTACGAGCTCACGGAGGCATAGGAATCCACCCCAGGTGGCTTCAGACCGGTGTTTGGCTCGGGGTAATAGAGAGAGGATTGAGATGGATCATACAGAGAGTAATTAGAAGAAGCGTAGTAACATGGTTCTATCTGTGATGGTGGATTAGGGTTAGCTTTGATGCCAGACCAAGCTGTGTACTCCATGAAATTGAGGGTGACTTTCAACTTTTGTATATAAATAGGTTTTGTTTGGTCATTGGTGGAGAGATTGGGCGTTAGAGACAGACATGAAATAACAGAAGCATAGTTGTGGCTTGGGCCATGGCCAGCAAGAATGGGGCTGGGGTCTAACTAGAATTCTCTCATATCTATGCTTCAGTCAAGTATATTTGCCTCTTTTACGATTCATTTTTCTTTTAGTTTCTCTTAAATTAGTTTTACCACAACTACCGTAATTGTGCACGTACGCAGCTTCTGACAATATTTACACAAACGAATCCGAGAGAATTTTATAAAAGGTGGATAAGAATTACTAGCAACTTTAAAGCTTAAGTTGATTTATAATAAAATTTAGACATTTTATTCATTTAATTGAAGTAAAAAAAATATTATTCTAATTAAATACTAATTGGTTACAATAAGATCTGATATCTAATATTTGGTCATTATTTATTAATGTATTATATTTAATCTTAAAATTTCTCAAACTTTACAATTAAGTCCATCTTAATTAAATTACCTTTTTCTTCTCATAAACTATTCTTTGTATGGGACTCATTAAGTTCTTAAATATGTTAATAATAGATATAAACCACAACATTAAATTATATTTAAGACTAGATAAATTAATCTCCTTTAATTTATCTTTAATTCTCTGATCAAATAATTTATATTTATATATCAAGATTAATATCTACCAACATATCATGACCACCTCAATATTACAAATGTCAAAATAATTTTGATTAATCTTTTTGTATATGATTTTTCTATATAATTTAATCCATCATCACATAGTATTTCAATTAGACATAAAACATAAATTTATTATTTACTCTATTCGAGTCTAATCGTGTTACTTCTCCACCATTAATAATTGATTCTATTAATAATATTTGAAACTATTCTCAATATGACATTCCACCTTGGCAAAAAAATTTCTGAATCAGTATTAATTGAGAACAATATGATATTTTCCCTAATTATTTAAGGATAATGAATTCTATATTAATCACTTAACAATTTTCATATAGTTCATATTATATTCAATGATTACTGATTGATTCACTCTTAGCTAGAATAGGTCATAGATAATATCAAAACATAACAATCTATGTATAAGTTACTTTGAATATTTTCAAGTCAAAGGATTAACTTATACAATTATAATAATGAAAATTTTCATAAATATACAAGAAATATTCTAAATAAAAATTTCACATAAGGTCAATTCAATAAGTTTGTTGTCTAATAAGTACCTACGTGTTTATTTAAGTATATTCTTACTTTAATTTATGAGATTGACTACTTCTTTCAAAATGAAGAAATATAACATATGCTAGGCTTTTTATGCTCTATTAATTTTTAGTTTTAATAGAACAATGATTATGAATAATTTATAGATAGTACATAAATGTAATGTGAATCTTATAATTGTATCTCATTATAATTTCAATTGTATAAAATATATAAATATAATATGAATCTTATAATTGTAATCTCTTTCATCTATAATGTACATTTATCTCATAAATGATATCTTATATATCATATAATTAATCAAATATGCCATAAAACTACAATCAACTTATTAGCTTTAAGGTACAAACAAATATAATTCTCATTATAAATTAATGTGAAGCAATTATGTAGTCAAGCATTTAACGTCTTTTGCCAATAATCCAAAATCAAGTAAAACTTTGTTTGAATAGTATAGCCTTAAACTAATGGGTTGGAACAAGTGACTGACAAGACCATCCTATAAAGTCTTTTAAAAAAGGACTGATTAAGTGAAATATGGATTTGGTAGATGAACTAAACTTTGTGTTAAGGACCTATAAAATAACTCCAAGAAGGACACCATAGGAGTCATCATTTATCATAACTTTTAATGTTAAAGCTTTAATCCTTACGGAGCTCTTAATACTTAGCTTAAGGGCTCAAAGTTATGATCCACAAGTTAATAAATACCAACTTATGATAGGTTTAACTATGCTAGAAGAAAATCAAGAGGCATATTTATGGCAACCAACTTATCAACAAATTTTTAAAGTCTTTAACCAATAAAGAATGAAAGAGAAGGTCTTCTATGAGGGAGGCCTTATTGTAGGAAAGATAAACCTATCATATATTTTACAAGAAAAAGGGAAATTAGACCCTAATAAGCCTAAACTTATAATGTAAAACAAATGATCAAAATAGGCACCTAAATTTTGCAATATGTAGATGGGATAAACATCCCACACCACACATTTGGGATAGGTGAATCTTTTTACTATTATTTATAGAACATATAAGCTATACACCATAATTTCATCAGGGCATAATTTTTCCTTTAGGTTTAATAATAAAGTTTTTCATCTTTATTATTATAATTGACATTTTTAGATCGCCTTAAACAAGAATGAGACTAAATGTCATCAATTAATATTTAATAGATTTGTCACCCTATCTTATTAAAGAAAAATAAATAAAAATTAAAGAAAGGAAATAAGAATAAGCTAATTAAAAAATTCAGGGGTTAAATTGTAAAACAGAGAAAATGTTAAGCACTATTTTACATGCCTAAGTAGTTCCTTAGATCTTAAAAAGACTTTATAAATTTAGAGTTTGAGAAGAAATAAACTCGGGTATGATTAGAGCTGGTAATAGGTCAGGTTTGGCCTAAACTGTTTATAGTTCAAGTCTAGCTAAATTTTTTATTTCAATCTGTGTCAAGTATAAGGCCCAGATTGTTTAGCTTGAGCTTAAACCTAATCGATTTTTGAAAGGCTTAAATCCCAATTAGGTTCAATCTGCTTAATTTGATTCCAATTTCAATTTAATTTTGAAGATTTAAAGTTTGATCAAGTTAAGTTAGGCCCTAAAAACTCAACCCAAAATGCCTATTAATGAAAACAAAATTTTCTTGAAGGTCACCTTCAATCACCCACCACCATTATCTACTAAAATTTTTAATCTGAATAAGAACAAAAATGCACATTAATTAAACAAAGAAGAATATGCAATAACAGAGAAGAAGAAACCATACACACGACGTCAATTTCACTTCAACAAGTTATCATTCATTAACTAGGCGGAGAGCTTGCTTTCTTTCAATTAGAGGTGAAGCAAGTAAGTTGCATCCAATACCCTATTCAATTATTATATTTAAGTTACAATCCATTCATGTGTAGTTTCTTTCAAAACATCCACACATAAATTAAGTTCTGATGTTATTGTTATCTTCAATTCATTCAACATTAAGAACAGTCAAAGATATTTCACATATATAAAGCTTTCACTATAGCACCCCACTCCCGCGCGACCCGAACCCTACATCGACAGTGATATTCGAGTTCGTGCCTCACGAGGGTGGGGTGCTAAAGCACTCACTCAGTCAGAAATCGGTATATATATTTTTTTCATTACAAAACACAAAACAATATATGCGAAAATCGATAATCAAATAGGGCATAAGCCCTTTTCAATCATATAGTGGAATTTACAAAAAAATTCCCATATAGCCAATTAGGCCCTTTCACAATTACAACCACTTTAGTCATTTCAAAATACACATTTATACAACAGTTGCGGAAAATACAATTCAATACAATATTAAAGACATACAATGCAGATGCGAACTGATCCCAACCTCTATCATTTGCTTGAATGATGTCAGTATACTCTCGTTGGCCTAACGGGGTATTCTTCTTATCCTGAAAAATAGTTGCAAATTTTGGGTGAGTTTTGCGAACTCAGTGAGT
>JANZLX010000008.1:12962240-12973126 GCA_025531955.1 Erythroxylum orinocense
TGGAGCAAAAAATCAATGGAAATGAGAAGTTTCTATCTGATCCAAAGAAAGTTTAAAAATTTTGTTCGACCTAGATAAATTCTGACTACAATAACAAAATATATAAGATTAGATTTGAAGATGGAGAGGAAAGCCCTTTTCAATCACAGAATCGAAAAGAAACTCGAAGCCCCAACCCTAGAAGCTAATCGAAACCACGGCGAGAGATGAATTTGGGATCAATCGATAAGGGAACGAATTGAACAAAAAAATAAAAAAAATTGGGGACTAGGGAAACAGATAAGAAGAATTTCTAATCGAGAATGAATGGAGATTTGAGACAAGATCGGGTGAAGTTGGGACAAGATTTATAGGAAAGTAGGGCGCGTTCGGTGATCCGATGACAGGAACGCCTGGCTAGAATCTGATATGAAAATACAGAAAAAGGCGGGGGATGAGTTAAGAATTACGAAAATTGCTAGCGTGGGACTGTGGAATCTGAAGGATAAATTTGGAAATGAATCTTGCCTGAGATCGGTGGTGGTGTAATAAACGCGGGTGAGGAATAGTTTTCTGACACGTGGACAGAGTTCTGAAGCTTCTTAACAAGCATGTGCAATAAATCGTGGCTGTTTGTGCCAAAAACAGTGACGTGTGTTGACTGCTGATTGGGGGCATGGCTGCTCAACTTTGTTCCAGAAGGATATTGCTGTGACTGTGATACATTTCGCATCTTTTAATTAGAATCTAGTTAGTAAGATAATCATGTGAAATTCTGCCTGTATCATGAGAACTAAGATTTTGAGAAACTGTCGATAAATAAAAATTTATGTATCTGCAGCAACTATATGTGCTACTGATATTATAATTCGGCAATCTTATCATATATGTGTGTACGTTTGTGTATTTATATGTCTTGTGGAACGTGAATATCAATGTTAAGACTTTTGTGCGAAACTTAGCTACTTAATAGTTAACACTAGTCGTCAGTGCAGCTGATTTCACAAGACACTGCCTTATATTTAAAATAACGGTCAAATACGTGCCACAAATTTTAGAAAATTAAGGGTATGCTTGAATGTGGGTGGAGAGATAGAAGGGAATGAAATGGAATGGCTCAAATGACTCAAGCTATCGTTTGGGAGTTTATTTTGAGACAGGATGGAATGACAATTAATGGCTTTGGAAGCCATCCTTTGCTATCCAAAATATAATATTTTGTGACCTCCTAAATTGAGCGGTCAGGGATGGAATGACATGGCTTGCCTTCCAAACCCTAATTTAATGACAAAAATACCCTCAAAAAATTAATAAAATTACAACCTTAGTCCAGCAAATACCTATGCGGCTACATGTTACTACGCCTATTGTGTTTGTCCTTCAACTGGCTTCTTTCATTGACGAACGTTTTTCTCTACAGCTACTAGGGTCATCTGTCCCTCGTAATATAATATTGCTTAGAGGATATTATAATTTATAGAATTGTTAACCTTAATGCTATAAATAATAGTTACGTTAATGGTGATAAGGTGAAAAAAAGGTTTTTTTTAATGCATTGTGAAGGTTCATAAATTTTAAATATATTATTGGTATACACTGCGAATTGTAGAAATAGATTTACAACGCCAAGAATGATTATCAACCATAACAAGACATATGAATAAATGCCTAACGAAGAGTACAGTGTGATGAGGGTTAACGAAAAAGAACAAAAAAGTTGATTACTTATATGCGAAAATGACAAAACTATATTCTGGGCATCCTACAATTTGAAATACTTTGGGGTTACTAAAATAGTTTCATGGCATCTATGCATATTTTATTATAAGGGTAATTTTGAAAAAAAAGATTACAAGTCATTCCATTCCATTCATTTTTAGTATCACTTCCAAACAATGGTCAAAGGAGTCCCTCACCACCTTACATGTTGTTGTCGCTGACCATTACCTCACGATCATCTCTTCCTCGTGCGCCTACATGCCCTACTCCCAAGCCCAATCGCACAAGCCTCCATACTCACCGCTGCTCTCTCCAACAACTGTTGGTCCATAAATCCACAACCTTCACTAGTCCACAACTCGCTTGGACAGATTACAATCATCAAATCAGGATTTCAACTTTGACAAATCCATATTCAAACTTGAGTCGACCTAAATCGACCGACCTGACCCACCCACCTGCCGACTCGCAACATCAAAACTCCACGAAGGATTTAGTATAGTGAAGGTTGCAAAAAATTGCAACTATTTTATGAAATTGTGAAGTTGTGAATTATGGAAACTAATTATGGAATTTTGGAATTGTGAAAATGTTGATGATTTATTCATAACAGTTATTATTGATTTGAAAATTGATTGTGTATATGTGACTTTGTGTTGTGTAGTAATTTTGTATTTTGAATTGATGGTTCTTAGTGACTTGTGTTGAATTAAAATGAATTGTTTAGTGTGTAATGTATATGTTGAGTATGTTTTTAACTTAAGTAAGAAACTAAGAATGTTGAATAAAATTGGTGAACAAAAGATTGTTAAATTAAAGCTGAGAATTAGTATTTTAGTAACAATGTTGATTAAAATTAGTTAAGAAAACAAAATATTGATAATCATTATAAATTGAATTTTATAAGCAAACAAAATAGATAAATTTATTGTTGAATTATGTGGTTACATAAAATAGGTTTTAAACTTATAGTTATGATTTATGGTTAAAATTGAATAGGTTATAGTTGTGAGCATATATCTTTAGTTTATGGTTGAATGATGTAATCATATAAAATAAGTTATATTATATAAGATATATATGTGTATTGTACTTGAATTGTTGGTTTTTGATTTATTGGTGAATTGTGTTGGATAAAATTATGTTGTGTATGATGTAATTATACAAAGTGAGTTATATTATATAAGATATATATGTGCATTGTAATTATGTTAGTTTGGACCTTTGATTTAAACAATACATATTTTGTGATAGTAGTTGATAATGAAATTATTTATTTTCTATTTTGATATGAAATTATTAAGTTAATTTTGATATATGCCTTTATTTATTTTTATAGATAAATGGAAGGAAGTTCAAGTACACCTGATAAATCAATCATTTCAGGAAAATACATTGATCCAGCTTAGGCTTATGCTGGATTAGTCCCCGGAATAAAAAACCATATCATTTGCTTATTTTGTAACAAACATTTAAAAGGTGGAGAAATCACCAGATTAAAAAAGCATTTAACTGAGGTTAAAGAAAATGTAGAACTTTGTAAAAAAGTAAGTCATGATGTGAAATGATAAATGAAGACTTTTCTTAAAGAGTATCAACACAAGAAGATAGAAGACAAAGATTGAATTACGAAATTGGTAGTGAAAGTTCATTTATTATTGTTCAAGATAATAGTGGGAAATGTTGAAAGTGGTAGTATATCTTCCTAACAAGAAGTAAATGTTACACCTGATGTTAGGAAAAGAAGAAGATAGATGCCTAACTTTTTTGCACCATAAAAGCTTCTAAATCTCAGTCTTTAATTCATAGTTCCCTACAATCAAGAGAAACAACTCATAATGTGGATATGACAATGGTTAGATGGTGGTATGATTCAAGTATCGCATTCAATGCTTCTTAGTCTTACTATTATCAGCCTATGATAGATGTTATTGCTTTTTATAGTTCGGGATACAAAACTCCTTCAATTGATGACTACAAAGGTAAACTTTTGAGTGGCTCTGTTTATGAAATTAAAAGTTATTTGGATGAAAGAAGAATGACTCGAGCTACTTTTGGATGTTTAATCATATCTGATGATTAGACATATAGGGGAAATGAGTCTATTATTAATTTTTTATCTGCAAAGAGCAAAATGTTTTTAAAATCTATTGATGTATTTCGCTTTGTTAGGAATGATGATACTCTATTTGAAATATTTGATGAAGCTGTGAATGAAGTTGGGCTAAAAAATATTGTTCAGTTAATTACTAACAAAGATTATGCTTATAAAGTGGCTGGAAGAAGATTACAAAGTGAGTATAATTCTTTTTATTGGACTCCTGATGTTACACATTCCATTGACTTGATGTTGAAAAATATAGTAGATGCTAAGTATTTTCCTATTATTGATGACATTATGTAGAAATCTAAAAAGGTAACCCAATTCATCTATAATCGTGTATGAGTCTTAAATTTAATGAGAAAGGATTTCACCAATGGTAGAAATTTGTATCTTCTTATTGTTACAAGATTTGTAACAAATTTTCTTATCACTTCAATATTTTATTATCATAAAGAAATAGTTTAAACAAATGTCTACAAGTAATAAGTGAGTTGCATCTCAGCATGCTAGGTCTAATGTTGAATTGAAAGTTTCAAGAATTAGACTTGAAGATACTGAATTTTGGTCTCAAAGTTAATTTGTTATCCAAGTTTGTGAGCTTTTGATAAAGGTACTTCATTTGGCTGATAGTGATGAGAAGACAACAATGAGTTATTTTCCATGGAGAAGGCGAAGGAAGCAACCAAGATCAATATGAAAAATAGGTCTTCTTTTTACGAACCTTATCTTGTAATCATCAATAAAAGATGAGAAGACAACTTTACTCTCTGTTGTTTGCAGCAGAAGCATTTTTGAATCCTAGACTCTATTTTAGACAAAGTTTTATAAAGAAAGTTGAAGTTAAAAGGGGAATGTTGTTATCTATTACAACAATTGTTACCTATGAGATGATACAAGATCTTATAAGCTTACAAATAAAGATTTACAAAGAGTCTATTGATAATTTTGGGATGTCACTTATTATTTGTCAAAGAGACAAACTTAATCCATTATATATATATATATTCAGTTTTATTGTTGAAAATTAATCATCACTTTATTTTGTTTGTAACTCTATTTTGTTGTCTTACGACTTACAATTTCTTGATGGGACCAATTAGGAAATGATGTTCCAAAATTGCAAATGTTTGTAATTTGAATTTCAAGCCAATATGTGAGTGCAATAAGGTGTGAAAGGAATTAGAACACAATTGAATTAATCTATTCCAAGAAAATAAATAGATTGAAGCACAAAAGGTTTAATAACTTGGTCTTTGTTCAATACAATTTAAAACTTTAAGAAAGATATTTTATTTTCATTATTAAGATAGATTTAAATTCTTATAATTTTTAAATAATTTAATTTTATTATTTACTAGGACTTTTAATAGAACGAGTAGTTTAGTAGATCCAATTTGCATTGAAAATATCAATCTTTTGGCAAATTGAATTTATGAGGAACCGAGATTGATAGATGAAAGTGGCTTGGAAGATAATATTGAATCAAAAAATATTGATATATCATTTGATGCAATGAATTTGAATGATGGTAATGATGAGGCTCATCTCAATTATGTGAATTTTGTACCAAATAAGAATTGAGGTCAATGTAATTATAACGGGTATTCGATTGAATAAAGTTCTAGGTTTTTGTTTTTCCTGTTTTTTTAATTTCACTTATATTTGATATACATGTTAAATTCTATAAGTACAATATAATTGTAAAGATTTTCATTTCAAGTTTTACTTCTAGTTAGTTCTTCAGTATGAACTCTTGTTGTAAATTGTTATTGTTAGAGACTAATATAATTTTTTTTTGTTTAATGCTTTGATGTAATTATTATTTATTATACAATGAAATTGTAATATTTTAAATACTTTGTATTGTTTTTAATTTTATATTTGAATGATGATTAAATGATCTTTTATAATATTAATTGTAGTTATTATTTATATGTGAAATATGTGAAAATAATGTTAATAAAAATAAATAAATTATTGTTATTTTAAATTTTTATTATTATAATTTTTGGAGACATAATTGATATAAAATTATAAAGTAAACATTATAATATATTGTAATTAAAAAAAACTCATGAACTATTTCATAAATTTAAAAAATTATCTAAAACGGTACACGATATTGACTAATATCAGTATAATACGACACCAAAATCAAATTTGACACTGATAGCAGTATTCATAACATTAATAGAGATACCTATCCAGAACTCAGAAATCCACTTTAGCTTATTTATGAGGTAGATTTGAATAAATTAACTCATGTCTTTATGAAGTTTTAAAAATAAGTTTTAAATTTAGATTTAGATTTAAACTTTAAAATTTTAAGGCCAATTTAAGTTATTAAAAAATAATTGTCATAATATTTACAATTATTTGATTTTATAATTATCATTTAATATTTATTTATAATATTGTATTATTTAAATCTCATTGATTACGAAATTTTATAATTATTTTTTAAAATTTATCTTATTATGAGTTATTATTGATATTTTGTGTATCGTATTATAAGAGATTATATTTTTATTTTAAAATAATTTTATATATTTATTTTATGAATCATTTTAAAAATAGTTTATGTTTTGCATAATCATTAAAAATATAAATATAAATATAAATATAAGGATTGAGTTTAAATTTAATTTTTTTAATAATAAATTTAATTTGGATTTGAAAATTTAAAATAATTATACTTGATTCAGTAGATCAAGTATATATTTTTAAAAAATTAGAATAAACTTTAATTAATATAGAGTGAACAAAGAAATAGAACAGAGCTTTAGATTGATCTTATGTCACCAATACTTTAATTCATTAACTTCCCAAACGACCGGAAGTTTATCTGATGTATCACACTTCTCTTTTAACAGGTACTGCAACAACGAAGAAAGGACTGCAGTCTGGAGGTGAAAAGCAACTGAAACAAAGGTCAGAGATAAGACTGTGCGTCTTTCTTTTCTCATTCAAAGCTTCCATGGCATTATCTTTTACTGTGTATCGAATCTATGAATTGACTTTGACAGAGTACACAATCAGAAGCTGAGTCGAAGACACAAAAAACGTTTATTTTAACCTTCCCTTCATTTAGAGTACATTGCGAAGATGGGGAGCAGACAAAGGTTTGGATAGTCTGAAAATGTTAAATAAGCCGAAGAAAGAAGCCCCTTCTCGCACAGATGGTCTACATCAATTGTCCCTATTATAATGGAAAAGGAATGGGCGAGCAGGTGAAAGTGAAAAAAAAAAAGAAAGAGAAAATACATAAAGAATCGATTTTGACTGCCTCAGACTATGATCGGGTGGCCGCAATAAGAGGAAACAACCAAAAGCATCTTTTTCATGCAACGGCAGGCATGTCCTTGAGCCATGCGTCCAGTGGCTTGCCAATTGAATACACAATAAAACCAATCTCCCTCAGCTGATCCACGTTCACAACGTTCCTTCCATCGAACACGAAAGCCGGTTTCTGCATGTTGTCATAGATCCTCTTGAAATCGAGGGTCTTGAACTCATCCCACTCCGTCAAAATGCATAGTCCGTGGGCATCCTTTGTTGCCTCATAAGCATCCCAAACCACGCTGACTTGTTTAACAGTGGTGGGGCTCATGGGCTGGAGATGAAGAGGGTGGTCCCAATCAAATTTGTTCATTGTAAGATCCCTCTGTATCTGGTCTTCAGTCACCTGTGGATCGTAGATGCTCAACCTGGCCTTATCTCCCAACAGCCCCTTGCATACATCAATAGCAGGGGTCTCCCTTGTGTCCCCGGTATCTTTCTTGAAAGCAAACCCAAGAATGGCAATCTTCTTGTTTGAAACAGTGTTAAACATTGAAGAAACAAGGCGGTTCACAAAACGGTTCTTCTGATAATCATTGATCTTAATGACCTGTTTCCAGTACTCGGCCACTTCTGGAAGGCCGTTGCACTCGCAGATGTAGACCAGATTAAGAATGTCCTTCTGAAAGCATGATCCACCGAAACCAACACTAGCATTCAAGAACTTGGGACCAATTCTGCTGTCCTTACCAACAGCATACGAAACCTGAGTTACATCAGCTCCAGTTGCCTCGCAAAGAGCAGACATAGCATTAACAGATGATATCCTCTGCGCCAAGAAGGCGTTGGCAGCAAGCTTGGAAAGCTCGGCAGACCAAAGGTTAGTGGTCAAGATGCGATCTTCAGGAACCCAATGAGCATACACATCCTTCAATGCTTGAATAGCTTTCTGCCCTTCAGGGGTTTCCCTACCTCCGATAAGGACACGATCTGGTGAAAACAGATCATTGATGGCAGTTCCCTCAGCAAGGAACTCAGGGTTGGACAGGATCTGGAACTTGATCCCCTTGCTATTGTGGGTCAAAATCTTTTCAATTGCCTCAGCTGTCTTAACAGGAACTGTTGATTTCTCAACCACAATTTTGTCAGATTTCGATACATCAGCAATCATACGGGCTGCACTCTCCCAATATGTCAGATCTGCAGCTTTGCCAGCTCCAAGACCCCTAGTTTTGGTTGGGGTGTTAACTGAGACGAAAACAATATCAGCCTCTGATACATGTTTCTCCACCTCAGTGCTGAAGAAGAGGTTCTTGCCTCTGCACTGCTTCACAACCCCGTCAAGTCCAGGCTCATAAATAGGCAGCTGATCGCTGTTCCAGGCATTGATCCTAGAAACAGAGATATCAACAACTGCCACTTCAATGGATGGGCACTTCAGTGCAATCACGGCCATAGTAGGCCCGCCTACATACCCTGCTCCAATGCAACAGATCTTCACCATTTTCCTCCTACAAGTTCAAAGCCTGAAAGAATCAAAACATCCCACGCCATTTAAAAGGGACCAAAATTATGAATTGAACTCACAAAATCAGTTAGCAAATCCATAAAGTTCCAATTACATTCAAATGAATTTATTACCATTTACAAAATGATCCTAAACGAATTCATCACTAGATCTAAATTTTCGGACACCGTCTGGATCTCAAAAACAAAAAGCTACGGTTACAGTTACTTCCAGACAAGCAAATCAAGGAAACAAACAACAAACGAAGCCACATATCATTAATTTTTTCTAATCTAAGCTCAGTTTCGTAAAGCCAAAACGCATCAAATGAGTAATGCCACACAATTAAACTTCCAGTTGGCGACAGATCTTGCTCAATTAGCCGCAAAAGAAGTTATTGAAAAAAGACTGTGATTTGAAGCTCAAGAACACAAATTCCAAATGAAAACCACCAGTTACAGATCAGACTACATCCAGATCCAAAGAAAGAATCGACAAGAAGAGGATAGAATTCGGGTTCGGGTCGGAGCTGAAGGAAGGTTACCTTGGGTCGGAGCGAGAATCTAGAGAGAGGGAGAAAAAAAAGATATGATTTCTGTTAGTAACTCACACAAAGGGAAGAGAGCGGATGGTGTTTAAATACACCAACGGGAAGCCGAGATCTGGTAAAGTCGCGGAAAGTGCGCACCGGGATTGTAAGCGGAAAAGGGTGAGGTCAGTCTCTGGGTTCTTAGAACGAGCGATAATAAGGGCCTAATGGTAAAATCCAAATTCCACGCGTTTTAAACGTAAAGATGTCAAAAGACAGTTATCTGTAAAGCATGACCCTCGAAGCAACACCAGCCCTTTGTTTTAATTCATACCTGTGCAAATCTTGTGGCATTTGACCTTTTTATTATGATGATAGGATGGCTCTTTTTGATGTTATACAGCTATTGATTCCAAACGTCAAACAAGCCTCTAATATACAGGGCGTTCTTAACTTTTATTATCACAGAAGCTACCTTAAGCTTCTCGTTCCGAATACGATGAAGAATTACATTAATTCTTAACATTAAGATTAAAACGAGAAGACTGTGACAAAGCGCATGGAAAACGAGCGTACACAAATAACGGTTAAAGTGTACAGGGAAGACTTGAAAATCAAGAATGGATTTGCTTGAGGTCTCAGAAAATGTTGAGTGTCTGTGAAGCTTATAAGTATTTAAGTAAAAGCCGACAGCTCGAGTGGAAATTGTGGGAGCCAAAAGGTTTTGGGTCATGGGTGATGATGACGACTTAATAATTTAATATGTTTGTGCGTGTAAAAGTCAACAAAAATATATCTAAACGTATTTGCTTCATTAATCAGTCACCCAATTAGAGTTTAAATATGGTGAGATAACATAAAAAAAAATACGTGTTTATTTTAAGAACAATATAAAAGACAAATCTTTGTTTAGTTGGTGTAACTATAATGCTCAAGGATAACTATAAAAAGCCCTCCTTATAGAGTAACCTCTTGCAAGAGAGATCTATAGCACTTTCTTTATTTCTTAATTACTATTCAAGTGGTTATTTTCTTTTCTTTTTTTGAATAAAACTTTCATTTAACTAACATAACGTACAAAAAACCAAAGCACAGACTTGCTAACCCAGACCAAAACAAAATCTACTCAATTACTCAAACTAAAGTCTCGTACTAGGATTGGAAACATCATAATCAAGTGCATTACCAAGAAAAGGAGTAAAACTCCAAAAAATTGGATTAGGATAAAACATGACTAACTTTGCGAGAAAATGAGCAACCATATTACCTAATCTTGAAATCCAGTGAAAGGATAAGCTAGTGATTTGGCTTGCAAAGAACAAACAGTACCAATATTTGATAGTATAACAGATTTAGCCTGGAGTGTATGAAAAACAGATTGACAATTTGTTTCAAGATCAATGTAGTTGTTGGGCCCCGTTTTCGGAACCCAAACTGTAACACCTCACACCCACAATGACCCAAATTCGATATCGATGGTGATATCTGGATCCGTGCCGCGCGAGGGTGGCATGCTAAAACACTCAATCCGTCAGAAATCGGTATATATTTCTTTTCTAAAATCACAACACAATATGCAGAAATGGATATTCAAATTGGGCCCATATTCATTCATCAACATTTTCATTTAACACAATTTTCAATAGTTATTCGGGCCCTTTCACAATTACAAAACACTCGAATCATTTCGGAATACAATTTATACAAAAAGTTGCGAAAAAAATACAATTCAATACAAAGTAAATAAATGCAATGCAGACGCGAACTGA
>JANZLX010000008.1:12988316-13009057 GCA_025531955.1 Erythroxylum orinocense
TGCTTTGTCTCTCATTCGATCAGAGAAACCTCAACTCCTCTATCTTTCTCTTTCTAACGCCCCAAACTTTCTGTGCATAGAAAACCCCCAAATTACACCCTTTTGATTTCGAGGAGATTCTTTTACTGTACTAGAGGCACTTCTTTTCGATGGAGTTGAACACCAAGAAACCAAAATCCGCAACTCCAGTGAAAAACCCACATGGGTTTATCTCCAAATTATCAGAAAATTCCAACCCTAACGTTTCCCATTCAAAACACACTTCTTCTCCGTTGACAAAATCTGTTAAATCTCAGAAATCGGCTGCAAAGGACTCTGTTTCGAATCAAAATCCGGTCTTTTACTCTCCCAAAAAGAAGATTAGAGAGAGGAAATTTGTGGTGGCGAAGAAGAATTCGAAGAAAGAGAAGGTGGTTTCTAACCCTGGTGTGATTGATTGTAAGTGCAAAGAGAGACTTGGAGGTAATGTAAAGAAGTGTGTCTGCTTGGCCTATGAGACTTTGAGGGCTTCACAGGAGGAGTTTTTCAAGAACCCGAATGGTGACCATGAGAAAGCAAAGGAATCTGAGAAAGAAGAGGGCGATGATTATAGAGCTGAGAGTGAAGTTGAAGACGAGGCCATGGAAAAGGGTTTTGCGGCACAAAATCTTGAAAATGAAGATGGGTATGGATCTGATGAGAAAATTCCTAGTGAAACTGAGCAACTGGGCTCAATGGGTAGCTCTACAATCAAGAGGAGAAGAGAGAGGTTGCTTGAGGAGGCTAGGAACAGTGTTCCTGAATTTGGAAAGGTGAAGCATCTGGTTAATACATTTGAGAAGTTACGCTTGATGCCTAGTTCCCAGGAAGCTGATAACAACGAGAAGCAAGAGAATAAGGAGGTCAAAAAGAAGGCAATTCAGTGGGCATTGCCGGGTTTGCACTGTTTTAAATTGGCAGAGGCGGAGGTCTCTTCATCGCCATTTTCCTTGCCAGAGTTCGAGAGCACTTCGGGTGAATTCTGCCCATCCAATTTGTTTCTGACATCGGAGAATCTGGGTCTGGACTCGAGATTTTCTATTTCCTCTTCCTGGGATGGTAGTCAAAGCAGGTTAGTGACTAGTCCCAATTATCTATACAGAAATCGCTGCAGGATTTTGTTTGGCGTCTTCAGGTCCTGAGCAGTTGCTATTTTTGTTGTTTTCTCCTGAAATTTTAGTGTCTCCGGCAGAGCATCTAATGGAGGCAGGAGAAGCCGAAGAAATGTGAGTTGTTATCTCCTTTCAATTGCTTAGAATTGACATAAAATGTTTCAACTTATGGATTTGTGGTCGTGGCTGTCATTTAGAGCTCTGACTCTTGTGGAACCATGGGTGCAAGAAGGTGGAAGAAGATGCAAGCAAAAGTCACAAGCCAAAAGCCATTTAAACTAAGGACAGAGGTACATTCTATGGCAGAAAGTTTACCTTCACCAATAGTTTACCTTCACCAATAGTCCTCTATCTCATTGTGTTGATGGTGGATTTTGTTGTAGCAAAGGGGAAAACGGAAGGACGAGTTATTTACCAAGAAGATACAAGAAATGATGATGGAAGAGGAGAAGCAGCGGATTCCTATAGCACAGGGTCTTCCATGGACAACAGATGAACCAGAGGTGAGATATTTCAAGTAATTTTGTTTGACAAGAAGGCTGCAATTACTTTATGTAATTTCCAGAAGGCTGTAAACTATCCCAGGAGGTTCATTGCAGGGAACATTGGCTAGTGGTATGAAACATTGCTAACCTGAAAATGAAATAAATTGCTAGGTTGTTTAAACTGCCATATATTCTCTACTTGCTGGGAACTCTTTTGGATGTATTAAACTGATCTCACCGTTGGTGTGTCATTATCACTGAAGAAAGGAGACCAAAAGCTTGCCAGATCAGAAATTTAGCACATCTGATAAACCAGCATTTACTCTAATTCACTTGTTCTTTTGTTCTTGTCAGTTCTTTTTCTTTGACTTCTTTATGTTTATTTTTAGAACCTAATCAAACCTCCTGTAAAAGAGAATACAAGGCCTATTGATCTCCAGCTACATAGTGATATTCGGGCTGTAGAACGTGCTGAGTTTGACTATCAGGTAATCATCCAAGGGTATAATTTTAAGGTTGTTCTGCCGGTTGATTTCATCATGTTTATGCTCCCTTTCTTATTGTCATTGTATTACTTGTGTAAATATGCAAATGCTTAGACTGAATCAGGGTTAGGAAAATTAATTTATCATAAATCCATATTTTCTGTGAATGTGATAGGTAGCTGAGAAGATGGATTTGATTGAACTATACAAGATGGAAAGAGAGAGACTGCAAAAGGTGAATGGAACTGAATAAAACAAAGGAGGTTCGTTCTGTTTCAAATGATATTACCGATATTTCTTTCTTGTTCTTGTGTAGTTGGCAGAAGAAGAAGAAGTACGCAGATTGAGAAAGGAGCTCGTTCCAAAAGCACAACCCATGCCCTACTTTGATAGGCCCTTCATTCCCAGAAGGTAAAATACTACCTGTTGGGTTAATGAGAGTGCTATACATCTTATAAAACCGCCTAGTCTAAAAATACATCTATTCTTTTTTACTGTAACCCCTCAAAAAGTTCTGGGGAATGGGAACTTGGCCTGTAATGAGGAATTACTAATAAGTATTCTTTGTTACTGATCATGATATTTGTCTTCTTGCACTGAATACTTCTTTTGAAAGGTTAATAAAAAAAAATTAATACCCCTGTAGATGGAATGACATGCTAATAGTTTTCTGTTGATTTTATCCAGATCAACAAAGCATCCAACCGTGCCTAAAGAACCAAAGTTTCACATTCCTCGACATAAGAAGATCAAATGTGACCTCTCCTGGAGTGACATGAGTACCTTCACATACCAACAGTAAGGCAACAGCAGTAGAAGTTTCTTTTAAGCACTTAAAAGATCAGGATCCGGCCGTGTCCCCCCACTGTGGCACCCAGTATATGACGAATTCACTGTTAATGATGCAACCAAATTAGTTGCAATTTTGAGACTCGGGATTGATTCTGAATGAATAGACCGGGTACCTCATAAAGGTCGTCAAGCCCTCATTTGTTTCTTCCTACAGTTCTCCATTTCTGCATCGACCGTAGCATTCATTAGTCTGAATGGTAGGTTTTGCAGCATAAATAAGTCCATATGCTTTGCAACTTTCCTAACAAGTATTACTAAAAGAACAAAATAAGTATCAGGAGTTCACGTGGAAAAGCATCAAAATGGGATCCTGCGTCAATTTTCAACCAAAGCAACTGATTCACTGACCGACCCTTCAGAATGAATTCCATTCCATTGACAGCTCACCAATATCTCTCTCTCACAACTTCATAACTTCAATTTCTGCAACACATTCAGGTTCAACACATTCATGACAAATTGCATTGGATAAAAGGGGTTGTAACGATGCCTTCTCATCCAAAGTTTCTGTCATTCAAAGTTCAAATAAAGTGAAAAATCAGGATGCATTTGCATAGGTATATAATCATCTTTTTGCCTAGCATGCACAAATGCTGAAATGAGCAGACGTCAAAATCCAAAACTCATTCGGCTTGTTTGGTTTATAATGACAACAACATGCACAAATGCTGAAATGAGCAGACGTCAAATTCCAAAACTCATCCGGCTTGCTTGGTTTATAATGACAACAAATAATTAGGCTAATTTGGTTTATAATAAAATATAAAAATGATAATATTACTTATTAGTAATTTTAGATAATAATAAAATTTTATTGAAGTATATAATTTACAGTTATATAAAAATAATAAATATATTATTTTTTATTAACAAAGCATGAAAAATATTATTTATTCTTTATTAATGATTTAAATTATAATCACATATTCATATTATGGTAATATTTAATATAAATAATAATATATAGATATAATAATTAAAATAAAATTTTTTAATTTATAATATTAAATTACGTAATATTATTAAGTTTGATCGTATTTCATATAACAAATATGATAAATTAATTAAATAATAATAAAATATTTTATAATTTTATTTTAATAGTAAAAATATATAAATAAGAAATTGATGATATAATCTTTAATAATTTTACTATATATTAAATTGATAAGTATATTATTAAAAAATTATAAAATTTATAAAATTTTAATCTTTAATATAATATTATGAAATATTATTGATATTAGTAATATATTATATGTAAATATCTCTTTTCAAAAAAATTGTAAATATGGTAAAACAATAAATTAATTTATTTAACACATATTGCCTCTATAGTTTGCTTTTTCAATCTTTTGACATGATTATTTAAGTGTTCAAAATTCAACAAAAATTAATTATGAAACTTAAGAAAGATATATTATCAAAAACATTTTAGAGTTATAAACGTTTAAAATAAAATTTTCATTTATTAAAATATAAAATTGAAAATAAGACAAGTTAAAGTTTAAATTATATCATAATAAAAAAAATAGCTTAAATAAATTACTCCTCTTAGAAACGTAGTGATGCAATTTACTCTTTTATCAATTAAGTATTGGGCCGATATAGCCTACACCCATTAACATGTTATAACTTGACTGGACCCGATCCGATCCATAACAATGTATCCATCGTTCGCCGGTAATTTATCATTTTTAACGGACAGAAGCCCTAGAGAGAGTTCCTCATTCAGCGGAAGGACAGGCGTCTTGCTGGGATACCTCGTACAATGGCTGCCGCTAAGACTGTAAAAGATGTCTCACCCCACGAGTTCGTCAGGGCTTACTCTGCTCATCTCAAGCGGTCTGGCAAGGTATTCTCTTCAAAATCTACACCTAACACTGATCGATTAGCTTGTATTCTATATGTATGAATCTGTATTTTAGTGTGCGAAGTGGGTTTTTATCGGGATATGTAAAATCAGGTTGGATTTGGTGATATTGAGTTATGAAAAGATTTGATTGTTACCGGGGAAGATTGACTGATTTTTCTTTCTTTGAGCCTGGAGTCTTCTATGTGGGTTTTGGGATTTTGCATTTGAGCTTGAGTTTACATTCTTATTGTGTTTGTGATTTGTTTTTAAGTACTCGAGGTTCTATTTCCCGTTGTCGACCAAATTGATATTGAATTTGTTGCTATTTTAGAAATTTTCAATTGTAAAATTCAAGGTTCGACATGGTGGAAAACGTTGAAAGCTCAGCTTTTCAAGTTTTTTTTTGTTAATTTTATGGTTAATGTTTTTCTGAGTAGATTACTCTTTTAGTTAGGATTAGAACTCTCTGCGTAGCTGAAATTTGTTTATATGGTGACCGAAATTTTGGAACTTTTTGAACTGACAGCCGTGTTGATTAGTTCAGATTTGCTTAATGTATAGTGAGGAGAAAAGTGTGAGAGAAAGAGGTTGCTGATCTCTATTGGTTTCTTTCGTTCTTAAACCAGTTGATAGTTTGCTTTTTACGCAATGTAAATATTAGTACTTGGTGGTATACAATATTGCAGCTTCAGATGCTTTAAGAAACATGCTTATGAGTCACTGCATGTCTTATATTAGTCTAGTGGCAGACTTCTTGTTAATACCTTACAAGAATTTGTTCTAAGTGACCAGTTTAAAGAGTTTATGCGACCAATGGCTTCTAGATATTATGGTTTAAAAAGTTGAAGTACTATTCCAGTCTACCTAAAATAAACTCTGCCTAAATGTCCTACAAAGATGACAAAATCACATGCATTGAGTGTTTAATTGGCCCTAAATATTTCATGTTTATTCTTTTTAAAACAGATTGAATTGCCACAGTGGACTGATACTGTGAAGACTGGTACATTAAAGGAGCTTGCACCTTATGACCCGGACTGGTACTACATTAGAGCTGGTATGATGTGTGTGTGTATGTGCATGCATATGTGTATGTGTATGTGTATTAATGTTAGTGTAAATTGTACATGCAAAAATTACGTGCTATATTGTTTGTGATGCAATTATGATTGTTTGGTACATAAACTTTTATCCTTTTAATCTTAAATTAGCCTCTATGGCAAGGAAGACTTAGAGTTAAACTTTTATCCTTTTAATCTTAAATTAAAACTTTTATCCTTTTAATCTTAAATTAGCCTCTATGGCAAGGAAGATTTACTTGAGGGGAGGCCTTGGTGTTGGTGCTTTCCGTAGAATCTATGGTGGGAGCAAAAGAAACGGAAGTCGTCCTCCCCATTTTTGCAAGAGTAGTGGTGCTATTGCTCGTCACATTCTTCAACAGTTGGAGTGTATGAATATCATTGAGCTTGACCCTAAAGGGTGAGTTTTCATTCTTTGGTGCCCTTTGTTTTCATAGTTGCGTCTGTTTATGGTATATACAAGTATCACATTACAAACAATGACATTTTTCCCCCGTCTGGCTTTCATGTTTCTTTTAGATATATTCTTATGCTTCAACTTTTATACTTCTTATCTTGTATTAGTGGAAGGAGAATCACATCAAGTGGTCAACGAGACCTCGACCAAGTTGCTGGCCGGATTTTGATTGCCCCCTGATCGATTGGACTTAAGAAGTTTGCATGGTGGCCGATTTTGATAGTTTAGGTTCAATCTTAATGTAAGAGATGTTAGTGCAATCGGTTTCCAGGTGTGGAGCATTCCTAGATGACGGGGATTTTCTGCTGTGGTGCTTTTGAAATTGGTAAATCATTTCATGCCAAGACTGTTTTGCCAAATAGTAGCGGTGTCTATGTACTTTGTTGTCATCCGTCGTCCTATTATGTGCGATAATATATGCAATAGTGCAGCGTTATTAGTGGGAGCAATGGGAAATACTGCACCTCAAAACACACACGCAAGTGTGGTGACGTTTGTTAAGTGAAGTGGATTAAAATTACTAGTTGATTAAAGAGAGTGGGGAGTACGAGGATAGTATCTGGTTGCACTGCCAGTGCAAGATTAAGAATCTTTCCTCTCCAGTGACCCAAAGGAGAAAACACAGATTCTGATTATCCGCATTTTTAAGATTAGAATGCTTAGAGCAAATTGGTATAGCTCCTTAGTAGCTGCCACTAAAACTATGCCGTTTTAATTAAAAGCATTACCCACTATAGTTCATGAGAAGATTTTATAACTAATGCCGATTACATGTAATCTAATGGAGCCTACAAAATCTGCTCCAGAATAAGTTAAAAGTCTTAATAGCATTCAAATTTTGCACTCTTGACATTTTATATTAAAATAAAAGGCACGACGGCTTTCAAGTTTCAACACCAAGTATGGCCTTATTCGGTGTTTCAGATGAGGAAAGGGTGGCCTAGACGTCTATCACAAAAAGTAGCAGAGTTACAAGGACTGATGGAGAGCATACCGTTACTCCGTTGGTCATTCATCACAAGCCAACAGGCGGATTAGTCAAACAGTCATAAAGAACCAAGGGAAAATTTTAAAATTAGAAGGTTAAAGACTTTCTTGTTTTATCGTCTAATCTCTTTCTTATATCTTTACTGCAGTAAGAGGCAACCAATCATTTTTTTTTTTTTTTGGCAAAATGAAACACCAAAAAATGCATTCCGATATGTGGGAATATGATTAATTTCATATAAAAGAATGACATTTTCAGGTTTGCTTTTTACAAACCTAGCATCCTAGGAATCAACAATTTTCTTACATCTTACAGTAAGTGTTGAACTTACAGGCAACAAATGCTGGAATCTTGAATTCCATCGAATGAAATGCGGTATTCACCCGTGTTGTACAAACTGCAAAATGGAAACCAGAGAAAGCGCCCAAACATACTCACCTCCCCACTTTCCTTGGTTTCTAGAATTTTATATTTCAGCTATCATTCTATCCTACACAATCTATATGTTAGCCTACCTTCTGTGTATTTACAAAATACAAAACTATGGCTGCTACCGCTGCCTAGCTCCTCTAGTGTTCATTTTCCTGGCACTACCAAGTCTCCGAGCCCCACCCGTCCAATCCACGTCGTCGTCGTCGTCGTCGTCATCTCCCATTGCACGTCCGGATTTCTTTCTTGGGGTAGGGCGCTTCCTTTTGATGTTTGCAGTGTATGTGGTGTAATCTACGGCATCTTCTTTTAAAGCATTTTTGAATTCCTATGCAATAATAAAGCCATGAAGTTTCATGAAAAGAAAATTAAGAGCTCAAACATGTGCGTTTTCCACACAGCATATTATCTCCATCCGTTTGTACCTGATATCTTTGTAACAAATCTTGGTATGTGGATGGTATAGTGGTGCTTGTGTTGCTGATATCGAAGGAAATATTCTGCCTCGAGAGATTCTCTCCTGGCTTCGGAGGCTCATTTGGAGAAAAGGCCTGGTCGTGTTTGTATTATACATCAGAAAAGTTAATTATAGAAACAACATTATTTGCATAAAGAAAACAAATTGCGAAGACCATTACCTGGCAGCGAGCATCATTCAAGCTATAAACTATTTTCAAGTGTCTTTTAAGTTTCAAAAGAAGTTGCAATGCGGTTGCTGATAGACAATCTACCTGTATAAGTAACACAAGTAATAAGCAAACGCTAATAAGTCCAGCAGAATGAGCTCTTCCATATAGGAAGGAGTAAAGGGGCAAGACTACACAAGGAAATGTTATAGATCTTCCCCTCAGTTCACCAATCTCCAGCCCCAGCCAAAGCAAAAGATCCAACAGACCCCAAAATACCAACGAGAAATTGGAGAAATAATACTACCTAAAATTTAATGTTTGAGATGCATAGGAGTACCTGAATTTTCTCAACATCATCTTTGGACATGCTGTAGGGTTCACTTGAACTTAAAGGATCCAATTCTGCATCTCTTAAAATTGTCGTATTCAAAAGCCCATTCAAATCAATGGGTTCTTCCTGAATTACTCCATTAAAATCAGATGTACTCGAGGGATTGTAGGCAGGATGAGTAGCTGGCTCTTGTTGAGTTGTCCTGTTCAAATCCGTCATGTAGGTGTGATGGAAAAATGATTGAGTTGGAAGCTGCTGAGTGGTCCCATTCTCATGATGCAATTTTCGTGAATTTCTTTGTGACAAGTGCAAAATTAGGCCCTTCATATTTGCCTCAAGTGCCCCAGCCCTAACTTGTATGACTCGATTTATTGAATAAACCAAGTATAGGGGTTCATCAGGTATAGTAAATGGCAACAAAGCCAGTACCTCAGTGCAGTACCTGTAAAAACATACCCACAAAAGATTTCATAAACGTTCAAATAATAGAAACCTTGGACTTGCATTAAGACAACTTACATCAAAAATGGAACAACTGAATCATTCCAGCTTGGATTATCAAATTTGCGGACAATTGAAGACATAAATTTGTTCCTTGAAACACGGTTTGCACGAATAAGCTTGTATATTCGAGATACTCCAAGCCTGGCTTGTGTCATGGAGCCACCTTCAGGTTTTCCCTTCAAGTTTCCGGTGGACTTGGATTGGATGGTTTGGTTCAGATATTCAGAAGAAATCCCAGAAAGAGATCGCATGAATAAAAATGACAGTTGAAGACCATCCCCTAAACGACTTTCAAAAAATGCAGGATACCTGGAATTATTGCCTCCTTTAGTTAACAACCAAAAGATAGCAAAAAAGAAAAAGACAAAAGTATTTTAGCTTCAAGAAAATTACTTCTCATTCATATTCATCAGCAAATGATGCGCCAACTTTGAATTAATTTCTTGGGGATCTGTTTCAAGTGCTATGAGATGTGGGACACAAGTAATAGGATGCACAAGACCTTGACGTAGCACCAGCTCTACAATCTGCAAATAAAACAACGCATGGGATTTCTGAGTTCAACTATTGTGCGTTCAAGCATAGGCTGAAAAGAAAAACTAAAACTGTCAACTAGTTTGAACCAATGAATATCGTGATCCTCAGCATTTTTTGTTATTCAACAAATGTAAATAACAGGTCAAGCGTTCAATTTCCTAAAGCAACGTATCTTTCTTCACTTTATCAACCTTCTTGTCCTAAGCTGTAACATGTTTACAAGTTTCCTCTATATAACATAAACAAGAAAATGGGCACCAAATCAAGTCCTCACCTTTAAAGCAGTCTGACGAACATGTTCACTCAAGTCTAGGCATCTACCCAGTATCTTATCCCAGTACAACTGAACTATACCTCCACAGATATTAGTATCACCAGCACCTGCGGCAACAGGTACAGCATTACCATCCTCTGTGGAATCTTGAATTACATTATTACTGGTCTTTTCAGTTCCCATTTGACTTTCCGCATCAAGAAGATATTCAAGTATATTTTGCAATGCTTGAACCTGATAAGAAGTATGACTTTAGCATATGGAGTAAAGATAAGTGATGAAAAGTTTAAAGGCCTTTTTACCTTCAAACGAACATCAGAGCCAGATGATAAGGTCGCCTCCAAGATTTTACCAATGTCTTTTTCCAGCATAAACTCAGGCCTAGCAATTAGAACAAAGCCTAATGCCTACAACGATTACCGAATCAGCTCACTACATCCATATAGTGTGGAGTAGGATCGAAAAATTAATAAGCCAATTAGGAACAATACCTGCAAGGACCTAACTTTTATACCAAAGTCCTCAACTTGGAGGTATTTCTTAAACAAATTGAGACTGCTTGCAACAATGTTATTGTTGGAGTTAGTCAGCAATGAGTTTCCATAGCGAATAAGCAACCCAAGACAGAACAGAGATCGGACTACTAACTGCAATTTGTAGGCAAAGCAATCTCAGTATTGTCATCTTAATTGACTGGCAAATATTGCATGTGTAATAAATGAAAAATGAAATTGCTGCCAAACATGTTCCATATAAAGAAAGTGTTTTCGCCTCCGTTTGGTATCTATGTCTACCGGTCCCCAAACCTGTGACATGTTGCTTTGTAGGTAACTAGGTATGCATCCATACAAACAAGCTATAAGGAAGCCTGACAGAAAACTGTTTTTTTTTCCTCAAATTCCAAATTAATATCCAGAACTAAACAACATTTCATCCAATCCAAAACATTATATCTAATGAACAGTACAGGTTTGAAAATCCTTTTCCAAAAGAAACATATAATGCATCTTTCCAAGTGCTAAAACAAACTACAAGCTATTTATCTCAAACATCGTGGATTTAAAGTAATCAACACTTATTTCAGTCACCAACCTGCTTGTTATCAGTTCCTTGAGAATCCAGACGTTTGAAAAACACCTGGATAAGATATTCAATGACACTTGCACCCTTTCCTGCTACTCTACTCAAGGAGCATAGACACCTGTCATAAGAAGCAGAAAAAGTCGAGATCTTTTTGAGCACAAAGAATAACACAGGTCCAATTGATCTGGTAATACAGATCCAACATAAATAAACCACTTGAGCAGTCAACAATATGGCAAGTTGAAAATTTCTAAGGTGAAAGAGGAAAATGCAATACTTGATGCAAGCATGGACAACTGTCAGAAAAGGATGTCGAACAATCATCTGCTTCAAATCTTGTTCAAGTTCTTCTATAACACTTTGGGGCAATTTCCACACCAATGGGATAACAGAATCTATTATGAAGATTATACTCTCCAATAGCTGTGCAACAGCTCTGTTATCAACCTGGAATCCAGCAAAAGCCAGTTAAAAATGTGCATAGCACCTAACATCCCATCTTATCTCTAATATTTGTTAATTTAATTAAACTGGAAAACTCAAACAAGATGTTCTCCCACAATAAATACGAAAAGTATCATTACATCAGAGTTATGAGAAATTGCAAGGAAGGGAGCCCACACTTGGATTGTACAGGGAAGTATCAAAATGCTAGGTATAGAACCTCATGTACAAGTCTAGAGTGCTTTTCAAGTAGGACCTTATCTCTACATATAGCAAGCGTTGAGACATTTAAAATGTATAAAATCTATGCCATTAAGTCCATCTTAAAAACTTCACAGTATAGAATGAGTCAAAACTATCATCTACAATAATTGCTACAGCATGCTGTCCAGGTCCAAGGCTTAGCTTTTTAAAAACAACAGAAACAGAAGCACTTGATTCAGCTTATCTGCATATATCCTTGGAAAAACACAACTTACTACTTCTCGGGCATATTGAGGAAAAAATTATGCGGTACTAAAACAGTTCTAACCTTTCGGAAGTTCCAAATTTACAGGGCTGAAAAATGCAGACCATTTATCACCTCTGATAAAGCTATTGATAGCAGGAATTTCTGGAGAAATATGTACCCTAAACACATAAAAAAAATCTACTTTTTGTGGTCATGCTCAGAGTGTTAATGCAAGGCAGGTGACAATTTTGAAGTGACATCCATACCATCATATTAACAACAGACAATATTCTTTCCTAAAAATGTCATAGATAACCTGAGTCTTAAGATATGGCTGTAGAGTGACCACAAACTGGGATGGGTCAGAAGCTGGTGCACAAAGTGTTGGATCCACAACACAAAAGGCATGCAGCAGTAGTACGTAAGGGAGAGTCCGTGCTTCCATTTCCTCATTATTCATTTCCTCTACCTGACAGAACAGATCTTTGAAATGTTTTACATCCCAAATAACAAGCAGACGCAGCAAACAAGTAACAAGTACCTGCAATATCCTTTCCAGTAAGCATTTGCACATTATCTCACAGCGTCTACGTACTGCTGCAAGAGACATAGGATTTATCCCAACAGCTTTTGCTGATTGAGGAAAAAAGTCAAGAGCCAGATTGCGCTTAATAACTGTCACAAGAAGCTGATGACTTGACATCCTCCTCAACATGTCAACAATTTGCTCAGTTTTCTTAGAGACCTCCAATGGCACGGAACTGCCATCTCCGTAGTATTGTGTCTGCAAGCCAGTAGGTTCCTCAAACCAAAACTCATAAAACGTCTTGCACACAAGATCCTGCATGCATAAGAAAAATAAATTGAGGGATATAACATCAGGAAAATATCATAAACAAATGCCTACTGATATGAAATCTTCATGTTGAAAGCAAAAATTCTGCGGCACTTCTAATATTTATATATAAGTACAAGAAAGCATTTCAGAAACAGGACAATAGCATAGTTTAACAATGAGCACAATTTTGCAAAGAAATAACCCACTTCTTTCTCTTGAACATGACTTAAAAAGGGAGATAGATTCCAACATACGCATCCATAAGAAACAAAAATAAATGGCTCAAAGTAGACTAGTCCACATCATTTGCCTCCCAAGATACCTGAATACTCGATTCATCATCACCAACACGAGAAATAATCTCAATGCAAGCGGCTGTAAATTCAGAGAAGTTGGCATTTGAAGTGCACATATCTCGGATAATTTTGATAGCTCGTTTCCTAACACTCACACCAGTATCTTTTATCCTCTCAGCAATCTTCTCAAAGTACTGCAACACCGAAAAATCTCAAATGAGATTGATGAAAGAATTAGCTTTATTCACTAATGCACATACAAAATACAACAGAGAATACAGAACTCAATTTCATACCTTAAGACCAACATCAGGATGTGAAGCAATATGCCTGCCAACAAGTTCCAATGCTGCTTCTCTTACAGATATTGCAGAATCACAAAATCTTCCTTCAACAGCCAGTTGTACACGTTTGTCACACAATACCTCTGGGTCTGCTTCAACAATAATACTCACCTGATTCCACAATGCAAAAGGTAGTAACATAACACAACCAAAATAACATATCAAATCAAAAGCCAATCTCAATAATTACTCACTGCTTTTAAAGCCTTGGCCCTAATCACAGGAGAGTTCTCCCTTAAGCTTGCCTGTAAAGAACAGATATGTGTAAATCAAGTCTGGAATTTAAAAAATAATAATAAAACAGAGGTAATCAAATGTTTCACTGACCAGAAGCATATGAAGGATTTTATCGAACCCTCTAGAGAAAGAAATGTTTTGTCCCAGAGCTAAAGTAACCTTCTTAATTGAGTCCCTCGTCAACAATGGATAGGTGGCTCCAGAGCCACGCACAATCATGTTAGATTTGAGTCGAGTCAGATGATAAAAGAACTTTTCTTGAGATTTTGAATCATCTTTACACCACAAGCACAGATAAAACCTGCACATCAATGCTCTCTCTATAAAATCAATCTAAACAAATGAACAGTAAGGTTAGAGCTTTGTCAAATACAAACCAGCGAACAAAGACAAGCACATCATCACCGGACACAGCATCTTGAAGATAATTCAACAGAAACTGTTGAATGATTTCAACCTTTGTAATCCAGTCAGAAACTTCAGAAGTTTTCTTTGACCGAGCATTGTCCATCTTCCCTGCATTCTTACATTGAGATTTGCAGTAAGACTGTAGCACAAGAAGTTGCTTCTTGCAGAGGCAGATCTGGCAGTGGCAACTCGTTTTAGAAGTTTCATGTTCTCTCAATCCCATACAATCGGCATGAAACATTCTTTGACAACTTTGACAAGAAAACAACAGTTTCTCACCCCTCCCATTTAAGCAAACACAACATGTGGCTTTTGGGTAACTTGGATCCTCATTGTCCTCACTAGCCAACTCCACAGAAATCCAAAAATTGTTTTTGCTGCAAATGGCAGCATCATGTTTCAACCTTGCAGCTATTGTTCCAAGAATATCAATGGCCATGGAACGTGCCGAAGTGTCCTTGGATTTCAGCCCAGCATTCTGGAGTAGTAAGACGCAAAGAACCTGCAATAAGCAGGCTGTTAGCATAAAGAAAACAGTGTCAGCAAACCGGCATATAAACGTTATTCATATTAATATCACCTCTAGGATTGGAGCTGATGCAGGATATTCTGGTAAGTTTAAAGAAGTAAGTAAATCTGTAACAAGATTCTCAATCATCACTTTTATTTCAGAAGCATCCTGATTCTTGACAGTAGTCAACCGCTGCAGAACTCGAGTCCAGAACAGGCAGCAAGTCTCGGTGACAGCTTCATGGCATTTGGTCAGATAACTAGCATCCAAAGAAACTTCTAAGATGTGACTACCGCTTGATGCCTGCCTCAAAGCTCCAGGAAGGTTTCCACTACTGTGAACCAACTGAATCAGCAGAGCCGTGATCATCTGAATTTGCCTCTGTTCTTCAACAGGCAGGTGATAGGCTCTCTGCACTCGCTTAGAAAATGGCAATTTCCAAAGCAACTGGACGAGTTCATCTATGATATATGCACGATGCTGTGTATACGAGTAGAATATCTGGACAAAAATTAAAAAAATTAGAGGTTAAAACCACAGAACAACGAGATACGTATCAAGAAAAGTGGCAATCATACATGCATCAGTGCATGTACACAAGCACCCAAGAAAAAACAAGATTTCTAGAAGGGAAGAAGAAAGTGAATAGGTCTGCTAATACCCATACCGAACTGAGTAAACTGATTGCCTTCAGTTGTATGAGCTGGAAGTTATCAACCAAAAATGTTGTAAAACTTGTCTTAACCAGTTGTAGAATGCAGCTATCAGATAATTTCTCTATCAATAACAAATCCTTCAGTAAACCAAGAATCGTGCACAGTTTCTGTAATATGGTATTTACAGCACCAGAGACCCTATCAAGGATAAACGTAAGATATAAGAACAAAACTTACTTCCAACAATCTAAAATTAAGCAGTGGCTGAATCTTAGAGGAAACAGTAAATAGATAAGCACACTTGTTTATTGCAGATTTCTTCACTTTTGCACTTTTTACGGTACGACGCCTCTTGTTTGCTGAACCATAATCAGCTTCAAGCTCTTCATCATCCTCACCTGTCAACAGAAAGTAATACCACATTTTAGAACCAACAAATAGTAACAGATAACCCACACGCAACACAACTGTGTTGTAGACTCGCCAATAAAATATTTACAAACAAAAAGGGTTACAGAAATATTGGGTTTTACCATCCTGTAAAATCACAAAAATCAATTTCCTGTATTTCCTTTTCTTCTTTAAGAAAGATGAGCAAAGATAATGGTTCAGTTTTCATGGTGATATAAAATGAAATGATTGACTAGAAGAAAGCAAATTACAGAAAGATCAAGTCTTCCAAGGCCTACCTTCAGGTGCCCAATTTTCATTTGGCTTGTGTGAAGCACGATAAGATGGATCATAAGCTGACATAACATCCATTATCTGATGCTTAGAGAACTCCAGGATTCTTTCAATGATCTGGCATAGAAACAGTAAGTGCAGTCATGCATTACAGTCATAAAAACTTGGGAAAAAAACATAACAAGTTTTGTAATGAAGAGCTAACAAAAGATGCACCTCTTCCTTGTAGAGCTGCTTTGGCATGTTATTATTTGCCATTACAGCTAGGGCTGCATGAATGGATTCCAATGCACAAAATACTAAAGAGACTACATCTGAATCTGACTGCACCATCACAAAAACAACATAGAAGAGACAGTTACATAATATAGAAGAGACAGTTACATAATATTTTAAATGCAATGAAGATTATGCAGATAGAAAAAATGAAATGACCTCACTATCTAAAAGGGGAAACATTGTCAAGCCAAGTGCTTTAGACGAAAACCACAATACATATCCATGAAAAAAAATTTTATACAAGGGGTATAAACAAAAGGGAGGTACGACCAAAGAATTTAGAAGGACTTCTGATCCATATCTACAAATTTTTTAGCAATTTTAGGCACCAACAGTACAAACTAAAATTTCAATATGATATTGGATAATGGTCAAATTTTTAACATACAGCATACTGACGACTTGATATCATTATTACATGAAGGATCCTGATTCTCACCATCAGGTATTTATTTAAAAAGAGAATTATCAATTCAGAGAAGAGACTTTGTAAAATAAATTCAAGCAAGCTTAAAATTTGTTAGAGTGACACCAAGCTAATATGCAGACATTTCAGGTTAGTTGCAGTAAATCTAGGTCATTGCATTTAACGCAAACCAATTTCCACAATACCTAAATGAAAATGAAGACAACAAATGCGAGAGAATGGAAGTCGACGGAGAAGAATCCGCAGCAGTAGCAATTAGGGAAGGATTTAACCAGTTGACAAATTTAGCATCCCACACAAAACATTCATAAGTCAATAGTACACAGGTCACACCATCTAATAAAAAACAGCTTATATGGCACAAACTAGAAAGGAAAAATAAGACAATAGGAGAAAAAAGGAGAGTGAGAAATGGTGTGAGGACACTCACGTGTTCATATTCACTGACAGATAAACCTTCTGCTCGATGTATTTGATGATCTAGAACTCGTAAGAGTCTTACAAGAATATCCACAGGAACCAAATGTAGAAGGTTTTTTGCACGTATGGATGTTATTTCATTTACAAGCATTTTGAGATCAACAGTAGGCAATGACAGCCACTCGGCTTCATCACGTTCATCACTAGGAATTTCAGCCCTTCCACATATATCATCCAACATTTCACAGAAGTTACCAATGGTGGCCTCTGGAAAAAGGTGTATGTAGCACAATATTAGCTTGAGAATAGAACACTATATACATGCACACAAACATAAAGAGAGAGAGGAAGGGAGGAAATGAATATTTTATGCTAGGTCACCTTGAAGCTCGGCAGGATCTGGCTGATCAAATGTTGTGACCTCACGGTTAACTTTCTTCTTCACTTTAGGTTTTCTTACAGATGATGCAACCTCCTGCACTTAACCTTTGATGTCAGAAATAGAGGAGTAACCTAATCTTACATGCAAAGAAATTTGCACAAACATACATGAGGACTGTGGTCCAGCCGGTGATTTTGTACTCCAGCATAGCCGCTCCCCACTTGACTTGCAGCAGATATACCTAGCTCAAGGGGCTTGGTTTCAAATACTTTGTTTCCAGGAATATGCTCTTTACCTGAAACTTAGGCAAATGCAATAAACCACAAGCATAAAACCACTAAATGTAACATAACCAATAACAATATCAATTATAACAAAAAGTCATTGATATTGTAGATCACATTCATAGGATTTCTTGGATAGTTAACACAGGGAATCTACAACTTAAACTTGAAAAACTTTACTACCTCAAAACCCACACTCCTACTTCTTAAGTATGTTCCTTTGTCCTTATAATTATCAACTTAAGAAGGAAATCTTTTTCTGATAGATTTTTAGGACCTAAAACATTATTTTTGGCTATTTATCTTCCATTTCCTTTTTACGATTATAATTTCCTTGCAACAGTCATTTCATGCAATATTTACTCAAATATTTCCAATTAAGAGTCAAAAAATGATTCTCAAGAGCGATTTGACAAAGCATATTCAATTTCCATGGTGACAGATCTTGATATACTAAAATTCACGACTTATTCGTTAGATCAGCATAAGGACTCAGTATTTTTTTGTGAACAATATGCAGCTTGTGTCTAAGTGATACTAAGCTGGAAGCAAGCATGGATAGCTAAATCAAAGTGGAAGTCCAATTACAATTTAAAACTTGTCTTCTAATTTCAATAAATGTCAGGAATAGAATATTCAAAATAATAATTTGACACATTCTCAGAGGAACAAGAAGACATCTATTATGCGAAAGATTTATTTGAGAAAAAATCTTAACGCTTGCATCCAATTACAAATTTCATTTCCCAAAATGGAACCATATTGGAATAATCCATTGAGGAAGTACTGTCAAATTGTTCCATATATAAAGTCTGACTGTGACCAGTTAAAAGAAGTCAATTTATGGCATTAAATATTTCTTTAAAAAAAACTTAATAACATGCAAACACAAAAATTTGGTCATATCATTAAGTTAAGATGATGATACAAAAATAGAAACTATGAAAACACCGTAGATGCATGTCACTCTAGCATTGAGATATGCTCTAGAAATGACATTCACCAAGCCATATCTACTTTTCTACCCCGAATGCCCATTATGCCACTTGTCCATCTCAACATCAATACAGAAGAGTGTTACATTCAGTAGAAATCCTTTCATTTCACAAATTTATGGCTTCTTATAAGTCAAAGGTATCCAGTTCACCATGAATGATCATGAATTTTTTCTCAGCTCTCAAATAGAATAGCCCATTTCAGAAAACAAGTAACTTGTGCTTCCAAAACTCATTTTCCATCAACGTATAATTTCCAAGCACCAAAATTATGATGAACACTAGGAATCTGAACTTTGAGCCTCCATGGTAGCTATTTGTTTTGTTAGGGTAATTACTTTACACCGCACTAAGGAGCCAACTAATTACTCTTTTTATCAATAAAAAGGGATCTAATGAGTAACCTATAATGTAATAAATTAAGAATGAGCTCTTGTGCGAACTGCAAAGGAAATACTAAAGAAACAAACAACCCTATCAAGAAACTAAACTAAAAGGAGCGATGGTCTGCAATTTGTTTACCAGGAGTTACATACTCGAATGCTTCAGGGTTGTATTGGAGAACCTGCTCATGCAGTTCCAAAGGCTCAGCATAACCAAATGGAACTGGTCTTGTCTCCTCCCTAAGATTTCTGCACGTATACAACCATGTAATAAAATCACAACACAATCACATAGTGCAATCAAGTACAAAGACATTAATCAGTTCCAAAAGGTCCAATCACAGAAAAACAGTTGTCTGATTCCACTACCCTACTCCTGAGTCGCTCCGCTTAAAAGTTAAGCTCGAGCTTCATCTAATATTCACCACAAATCAAAAGAATAACTAATATTTAAACTTCTTCTGCTAAAACTCCAATTATTGCACAAAGTGGAAATTCAATCCAAGGTCCATATCTCAAAAGCACTTCATGTCAAAATCTGCAAGCATCGTATTGTACACGGTTCGTGCTCAATCAACACTCCCACTCGATTCGACTAGCACACCTATTCAAACCACAGTTTCCCACCAACTTCAGGTCACTTCACAACTTAAAGGAGAAAACTACATACAGGTAAGAAACATCCGTTCGCCGAAGCAGATCAGCGATTCTCGCGGACTGAGCAAGAATCTCATTCCGATTTATAGTCCAAGCACTGCTAACACCAGGAGCCTCATCGAACAACCGGAGCTCCGGATCCGACGAGCCACAAAATACCGGAAGCGAAGGCAGCGGCAAGCACGGAGCCACCTCCGAGTGTATCGTGTTGGATAGTCCAATTCCTTTGGGACCCGAACCGGAACCCGAACCTGCATAATTCGAATTTGAATTGTTGGCCATCATCTTGAATTAGCTAAACGGCGAGACGGTTGCAAGAGCATGAAGAGGGTGTGGTGCAGAGCAGATGGTGAAGTGGTACGTGCGTAATAATGTGGAAGGTGGAGGGTAATTCGGGAAGAATAGAGGGTATTCGGAGTTCTGAGCCCTAGAGCAAGAGAGAGAGTGGAAATGATGGAAAGAAGCAATTGGCGGGGAAATTCTGAGAATTGTGGGGGTATTTTGCACTCGGGATTTATCAGGACATAGAAAAGAGCATGACTTCTCCAAATTACAAAATTACCCGTAGTTGACCGCCATTTGCTTCCTATTGTACGATTTCATTGACGGGGTTTTCCGGGACTTTGGAAAATGTTGAATCGTTAGTTTGAATCCCCGAGGATGAAACTACAAAAACGCCCTTCACTTTGTTCACTGCGTGTTTTTTGTAGTTGATTTAATTATTGACTGTAAATGGTAATTGGCATTACCCGCCGTCAATTGGGATTCAAAGAATCAGATAAAAAGGATAGCGTTTAATTTTGCCTCGCAAAAGATGAGAAAAATAAGTCGTGATTGAAGAAAATAAGCGCCAACAACAATATACTTCCCTCCTCCTTTTTTAAATATTAATCTATAGATAACAAATGTTAAATTGCTCAATTTTTT